>CM029534.1:22540964-22882841 GCA_017141395.1 Laodelphax striatellus
AAATACTGAATATTGATAAATTCAGTGAACTAACAATTTCCATACTAAATGGTTCCTATTTTTGCATGGTTATTCTTGTATATTTTCAATTCAAGTAAAAATTAGTTGCTTATTTGACTAATTGCAGCCGGAATCATCCTTTACTCATCTTTAAAAACATTACAACTGTAAGTTTAGGGCTGTCAACTCAACACTGAAGATGATGCCATGAGCTCGAAACTTAAGTAAAGTTATCTTTAGTGTGAGTTCCATATAATGATTTTTCTGTTCCAGTTCTTGTTAAAAGTAATCATTACTATTATTTGAAATGGAAATCGTTTTTGTTTTTGTTACAGTTCCACCGAAAAAACTGACAATCCTTGACGCCAACGGCAGTGCGTTGCAGAGCACAGTGGTCGGCCCAATAACTGAAGGCACGAGTTTGCAATTGAGCTGCGTCGCTATTGATGGTAAGTACCTAAGAACTACTCCAAGAGTAATTATCCTATCAATTAAAAGAGAACAAGTCTGACAGTCATAATTTCAGATCAATGAAATATTGTTCCATGATTAAAAAGGGATATTGGTCCAATTATTCAAAGAATTCATTGACAACGATTCCTCGAATTCTAGTAGGAATGAGAGTTTGTATCGAAGGTCTCCTGGGGTAAAGCAAGAAAAAGTGACAATATAGGTACAGTGTAGTACTATAATTCTCATTGTTGATTTTTGTACAACATAAATGAATGAAAACATTGTTTTGCGCGAATGTACTTCACTAATATCAAGGGATATACCTAGATTCTTCAGTAATTCTTAAACAGAATTCTCAGAATATTCTCATACTGCTCACTCTTGTACTTATAATAATGACTCACTCTCATAATGACTTGATCTTGCACTTAATTTATTCACTTGAGCTTATTAAATGCAGATTCCCAGTTACATGAATTACTGTCGATCAGTAAATTAAGCTCAACAATTTATATTTCTCAGAAGCTATCAAAACCCAAAACATGGTGTAAATTTCTCTTTAAAAATAAACAATCTTTTGTTCGAGCTTTGTATCGTGCTTCAAACCATTCAACCATTCCTTAATTTTCTAATCTGTCTTCAATTCAGTTAATTTCTGTAATCTCCAAGAATCGAACTTCGAGCAGCGTTATCCCTGGGCCTCTTTCATTGTATTTTAAGACTCCTGTAATACAGGGAGAAGGCAAGCGCACATTACTCATCAATGAAGAGTAACAAGACTGAGGGCCGGTTTCTCCAACGACATTATTAGTTCAAACTTGTTTTATTATTAGAACTTTTTGTCAGAAAGTCAATGATCGAACAGCTGACCATTTTATTCAATGTGGCATCATTGAATCAAATGATCAGCTGTTCGATCATTGAACTTTCTGGCAAAAAAGTTCCTAGTGAGTGGTAAAACCTAAGTTTAAATTAAAAATTGGTTTAACTGTCTTAGGAGAAACCGGCCCTCAATGATTTTAATTTTACAAAGTACCCCTTGCTATTCATGTTTAGTGTGGGATCACCTTTTACCGGTATTACAGTACTTGAAAATTCTATTTGACAGGCCGCAGGTATAAGTCAGTAGTAGTAGTACAAGGTAGAGTATTAGACATTTTCAGGTAGAGTATTCAGACATGATCATAATTCAAACAAGAAGGTTTGTGGTATCAGCGGAAGCTGTAAAGTAGGGCTATCATTTTATCGTGCTTCGTTATGTCAACTGAAGGTGTTTCAGTTGTTGGCCACTAGAGAGAGCCGGTCGGTCACCATTAATCACAGTTACCCCGCTTGCTACTCCCCTCCAACCCCCCACAACACCCACACAATGTCCCCGCAGAGCACAATTTGTCGGCGAAGTAAGTTAGTTCATAATTCAATTAGTTCTTCTCCAATAAAATTTAGATTTCGCCAACTGGTCTCCATGTACGGTTTGAAAAAGTGCTGCGTTTTCACGTCACATAAGAAGTCACGTACAAATTCGCTCAGCTGATCCTATTTAGGATAGGTTTCACAGGTTATCAGTGTGGATAACAGGATGACACTATAGTTATAGAACTACACTGTCTCTTCCTGTGGGGCTCTTCAAAGACCAGCTCCGTACCTTCCCTCAAAGAAAACATGGAAACCCAGCTTTCGTTATGAGCTAGTTTCAGGTATCAAAGAAATTCAAAATTTATGCTTTCAGCAAGAAAATGTGATAGCCCTAACCCGTCATCTGTCCTCTGCAACACATTTACAGCAGTCAATGTTAACCCAAACTGACAATGAAAACTCTGTTCCAACTGACATTGAAAATTCTGGGTTGGGGGCCTCAGGCGAGGCGCTCAATCTCACCCACTTAAAATCACGAATTAGAAATATGCTAAACTTTCAGGAATCATACTCAGTGTTTGAGCTAACAAGTTTTTATGAACTTTCTAAATTATTGAGCGCCCTCGCCCTCCCCCAAAATTTCTTCCAAATTTTTTCTTCAATGTCAATGGCTTCCAGAACAGAGTTTTCATTTTTGTTTGGGTTGGCTACACATAATTATTATATTGTATGTATAAATGTATATTGCAGAGGGAGACGGGTTTCTTATTTAGGCTATATCAAAACATTTTCTTACTGAAAGCTTATAAAATTTTTTGGATTTTTTCTTTGGTACACAAATTTTAGTTTCCACACCAGCGTTTTCAATAGGGTCGGGGGTAGGGGACGGGTGACGAATTCTTTTTTGGAGAATTTTTTGAGAGGATATCAGTTTTTTTTTTAATCACCTTCTTGTTATAGAGGTATAACACTGCAAACACAATGGATGGGGAGAGAGTTAATTTTTTTTAAACAGTGAAATGCTATGTTATTTGATAAAAGATATTTTATCCTCACTATTTGGGTGCTACAAAATTATTCTAGCTATAAGTGAGCCAGTTATGGTTAATACTGAATGAACAAACAAGACGTTGTGACTGTGTCTGTTGCATCACACCTTATCATTTACTATCCAGACTTTAACGACATATCATTGTAGCAACATTAATTCATGTATAAGCAGTTATCCACAAAGTTTGTTAAATAAGATTGAGATTTTGAATTTAGATTGAAATTTTAACCCATTACGATAGGTCACATGACCACTTTTGATGAAAAAATATTTTGTAATCGAAAATGAAATCCTTGTAAAAATTTGCCCAACACCATTATTATACATTCCAGGAACAAAATTCTCAAATTTTCCCCATTAATGATTCTAAAATGAACGATTCAATTTTTCTATTTCCTGTCAGAGTTTTATTTCTTTTAATTGCTGAAATTGTTGAATTGACGCGACATTTACATTCTTTAAAACTTCAAATTCCAAATATTGCAACTTTAATTATTATTCGGGCAGAGCTACAGAGCTTAATCGGACATTGAATGATTTGAAATTTTAAATGTGAATAGACTTCTACTAATCTACTTGAAGGCCTATATCTTCCAAACTATTAGGCCCTCAATGACCAATTAATTCTCAAATTGTAGGTATTTTAATATACTTTAAGAAATATGTTGGATGTCATATATGAGAAAGTGATACTTCACGGTCAAAATTAAAAAAAAAATGAAAAATTACGATAATTCAATGAACTTTGAAGAGCTGTATTTCGCAAACGGTTGAGCCTACAATAACAAATTTGGTCTCAAATTGTAGGTAATTGAATCAGCTTCCAAAACTATGTTGAATGTTCTATATGGAAAAATGATTCTTCAGGGTCATAATTGAAGAAATGTAGGAAAAGTGGAAAAATTCAACAATTTGATAAACTTTGAAGGCCTACATCTCGCAAACTATTGGGTCTACAATAATCTATTTGGTCTCAAATTGTAGATTCTTAAATTATCTTTCAAAACTTTGCTGAAAGTCACATTCGAAAAAGTGATGCTTCACGGTCAAAATTGACCAAATGTAAAACAAGTGAAAAATTACGACAATTTGATGAACTTTGAAGAGCTGTATTTCGCAAGCGGTTGGGCCCAGCACAACCGAATCAGGTATAAAAATTGTAGGCATTCAAATTTACTTACAACCCCATGTTGAATGGTCCTATATGAAAAGTGATTCTTCAGGGTCAAAACATGCGAAAAATTGAAAAAAGGGCACCTCGTTACATTCTTAAGAACTTTGAAGAGCTCATCCTGCAAACGCATGGGCCCATAATGATAAATTTGGTCTCAAATTGAAGGTAATTTGATATACTTTTAAGAAATATGCACGATGTCCTCTATGAAAACAGATTCTTCAGGGTGAAAATTAGCCAAACATAAAAAGTGCAAAATTCCATGTTATTTTGTAATGATTTTTTGAGATGAACCGGTAGTTTGCCTAGGTCTAAAACTTGGATTTAAAATCCTGGGACTACCATAGTAAACACACAATAAAAACCGACTATCCCATTTCATACAAGGTAGACCCGCTTTTGAGGACAATTTTACTGGGCTATTATTGAAAAGGTCGAATTTGGCGGTGACAACAGTGTGAAACTTTAGTTTTTAACCGCTAGGATCGCGACATTTACATCAGGGCCACCTAGGAACATGGTCTAGCTAGACACTGAATTTAAACGTGCAGCTGACGTCATCACATCGTGTCCATAACAACTCATGTTTACAACTCATCCCTGCATTAAAATTGGAATTCGTGTTTGGTTTTTCTCGTCTCGAGTTTATTTCAACTGCACAATTACCTTTTGGTGGGTAAGTAGGCCTAGGTCCATTTATTTATTTTTAAATAATAAAAATTTAAATATTCAAACTTGGTTGTGATCAGTGGCTGTTTATGAACAGTATAGTGGAGTGGTAGGCCTCTTAGCCGTGACGTCACATTTCGAGTGTCTAGGCCATGTTCCTGGGTGGCCCTGTTTACATTCGATAAAAAGCTTCAAATTCTAACTTCAAATTGCAACTTTAATTTTTATTCGGACAGAGCTACAGAGCTTAATCGGGCATTAAATGATTTGAAATTTTAAATGTAAATAGTTTAAACATGTCTTCAATCGCTTTTGGTAGTCCGAAATCTCAACTCATTACAGATTTTTCACATCAAGTGCTCAAAGTTGAAAAAATTGAAAATCCCAAAATTAGTAAAATGACAAAATACCCGTATATAGTATCTTTGCGAATTTATATCGTAGAAAGTTCGTTCTGATCTTAAATGAAAGCGCTCAAAAATCTAAGAAAATAATGTCATTACAACATTTTAAAATTTTCACTACCTTCCGCGTAAATTGAGATGGCGGCATGCGAACATCAAAGGGAAGTTCGTTACAGAATATATAGTGGTCCCGGTCTTTCATTCGTATCACGGGGGGGACGGGTGGTGGAACGACCGTTCCACTAGATAAATCCAATAGATTACTAACTTGATGTGTGAATAGAATATTTTTGTCTTTGAATATTCGGATGATTTCAAACAGTTGTGAGATGTCTTAGCATTTTCAAATATTGGAATTGGAATACCGAGTCCATTAATCGAGCAGGAGATTGATAATGGTATAGGCTAATAACGAATACCTGTATCTCGATATTTTGATAAATTTGTGATTATAGCAACTTCAAGTATTTCTTCTTGACTAACCAGAGATTTGATTATTCAGTAAAAGAGATTGGACCTATTTTTTGTTATTGATAAACAGGAACGCGACATAGGTCGTGTTGAGATGAGGACAAATTCACACACAAATCGCATGTCAATCAGCAAGCGGACTGAGCCTATTATCTAGAGCGGATAGAGATCCTTTGCTTACCCAGTGACAATCCGTCCATGGCAATTACTGTATCAAAATGTGCTGCCAAGCCAATAAACGCTGTCATGGCCAATTTTCGAATCAATCCCCCACCTACATCATCCCTGCGTCATTCCCTCTACTAGGCAATTCCACTTGCCCTTCACTCACTCTCTCTAAGCTTCTCGTCACAATATATCACTCACACAGACCCCACACATGTATTCAGCTCGCAATGAAAGTTAGAGAACGATGAAACTTTTCGAATTAAAACGACCCGAGCCGAATGATTCCAGAAGTATTGGCTTGTTATGAACTATTTCAATCAAGCGCCAGTATTTGATGTGAGCTAACAGAAGTTGTTCGTTTGCAATTATGCGCTGCCGGTCATAATTCCAAAGTAAACACACAAGAATTAATTCGAGTCACTAGAGCTCAATAACGCGAGATCAGCAGTTTGTTTCGATTCACTGTATGAAACCTATCTAACGACACCGTTCAAAGCCTGAGGCAATATAAGATGACATTTTATATCAATTACTTGCAGAGAACTGACAACATTGCAATCTAATAATTGAAGAGAAAGAAATCTAATAGCTAATACGATGGAATACGTTCCACTTGAATTGAATGAGTGTAGAATATACTGAAATTTCATCAGAAGCCAGGTTTTCATCATCAGATATAGTCATAGAGTGTACTGGACAAGTACTAACTATCTTGTTAACCTCCACAATGAATGAATGAATGAATGAATTGTACATGGTAGAGAAGGGTATATCGTATGTGTAACCACAGTAAAATTACCAGACTACTTTTTAGTATGCCAGCTATTCTACCTTTCGGCTAATTCCACTAATAAAAATCCGGCTGAAAATTCGTCCAATTTGTATTTATTGTATTTATAGGCCAGAAGGGGTATATTGAAGGTTAGCTTGAAATATAATAATGGTTATAGAGAATGTTTGGTTGACTAGTTTTATGAAGCCAACTCCAGTTTTGAACTTTGTATTGTTTTCTCTTCAGTGATAAAGGAAAAACATTATTTACTAAGCATTGCTATGTCATTCCGCGAATTTTCAAGTTGGTGAAATCTCTGAACTTTTTGCCTGAGATACTGTATTGAATTTCAGAACAACGGAAAATGCCGGCATTATTTTGAGTAATATAAGGCAGAAGAAATTGAGAGTTATGATTCATGTAATGCTTTGAATTCTTCCGGTGATGCGTTTCCAGCAATAACGAATAGAAGAACAATAGCTCTCTTAATGGGGTGGAAACAGATACTGCGAGCAAAATGTAGCTCCATCAGTTTTCAGTACGGTCGAAAGTATCTGGAATTTGAACTCTTGAATATATCATTCTATGAAGTAACTACATGAGTCGAGTTATCTTAAAAATGATAATGATGATGAATCAAAAGCTTTATCAAATCAAATTATTATTGATCAATGAAGGTTTATTTTCGAACAACAAGGAGTGCGTTAGGATGATGAAGTGGCAACACTCGTACCTGATTTCAAATTCTCATCAATCTCACCCCATTTTTGAAATCTTTATAGCTTTATCTCGCCTTAAATGTTATCATAACAAGGTGGTACAACTATTTCTACTTTTTTCTACCATTATTGCATTTATATTATTAATTTCTGCAAACAGAGCGTTTGTATGAAATTGAATGGTCAGATTACATGAAGTAACACCTAATATTAGATAGAATGGATACACGAAGTATGGATATCCACAACAACCATAATATTAAATTCACTGTACTCAGTTGTAATGTAATACCATAGTTTACCATAGTACCATAATAACATAGCCATAGTTATGATAAATGTAAATACCAGATATTTTTCTGTAAAATTCAATAGCCTATTAAGGAAAGAGAAGAAGGCAATCGGCCAAAACTTTATCATTCTCTGGATTTCGTCACATAAATAGTACAAATAATATTGGATTTTTGTTCGAATTTATGTCTTGATCGGAGCTTTTGAAGTTCTATGTTGAAAAAAATAATGCACAAAAATCTTAAGAAACAATAATTCACTGGCAGCTCGTGAGGTGAAGTGCCCGTATCTTATACTGTACAAACACTTTACCTATTTCGTCGGCACGAGCCGCCAGGGGCACAAGTGAACTATTTGAAACTTAATGAATTTCTAATTAAGAAAAGTTTATAAGAAAGCCAAAAAAATCGTTAACGTTAGATTATTAAGGCAGTAATTTCGAATGTGAGAGGAAAATGCAAATTTAAGATCGATATGATTGCCAAGGTGATAATGCTGCGTGTGGTGTCTGAGAGGTGGAATCATGAATAGGCCTTGCCTCAATACAACCTCAGTCGAGTGGTATGGGAACTCGTGACGACTGGCTGGAATGCCCCCGCGTAATGACTCATAAACGTCTCGGTTTATACATATTTATTATTCAGACTGGCAAGGAAGCCGTCTCTTTATTACTGCAGGATATTCCTTCAAAATAATAATAACAGCAGCTCTGCATCTCTCTCACTCACTCCCTCAGTGGAGTCTTTTATCGTTTGTCGTAAACTCCAGAGAGTCCTTGCAAGTCGAGGCAGACAATTCAGGAAGAAAAGGCCAAATCATTATTATTCAGGCAATTAGGCCAATTTCCGTTGGTCTCAGATTGGGGCTACTCTTTTCTTATTGGCAGTGGTCTCTAGACGGTGGAATCCGACGAGAAAGTCTAATTACAGCTACTGTGCTCGTTTATTTTGCAGTTTACAGTTCGTCGAGGAATGATTCCATAGTGGTACAATCAATTCAACCGATTCAACTGGACCCTCAATTCATGTTTTTAGGTGGCTTGAAAATACGAGTTGAATACCACTGGATCAAGAATATTGAGTTAAAACAATGACTAGATTGAAAAAATAATGGATGAAACCTTTTTCGGATGTCTTTTATTGCCAAACAAGGTTACTCATCATACATTCCTAGTGATTAATCGATTGACTTGAAGAGCACTCTAATATACACTCTAATTAGAGCACTCTAATATTATATTTTTCAAGAAAAGATTGCACAAGTGAAGTAGCAATGGAATGCTCTAGCATTCCGCGTATAGTAGAAGTTAACGCCTAACTATAATACAGAGCGTGCCATCCAAATTGGCCTCTCACTGGAGCATGCGCGTTGATCGCTTTCTCTCACTACAGTGCCTGCTGACTCGCGGTACAGTAAATTTCAATAGTTCATTCAGCTGGCAAACTCAGCTTTATAAAAAAAATTCATATTCGCTTCGGTTACCCAGCAGCTGTAGAATGATGTTATTTGCTTCACTGATGTTATCTTTCAATGAGAATTTTGGAGTTGACTGTACTAACCTTAGCGGCTGGAGGGGAAGCGTGGTGGGAGAGATTATGCATCTCTCTCGCACACCCTCCCCTAGACGCCAATTTGGATGGCACGCTCTGTACTAGTAGTTCTGTGAACAGTAGACCTCACGAAAACGCCATGCTAGCTGAAATCAGCTGTCAATGCGTTTAGCCGTAAATTAGCGGTTTTCTTGTCCATGTGTACAGAATTGGCCCTGTCAACTGTATCGAGAGAAATGTTGTCAGGCGCCCCCCAAAATACGATATGTACATCTAATTTAATTTTTATATTTTTTACTTTTTATATTCTATATTTTTTTAATTCTCATTTCTTTTTTTATCATTTATTTCATTTATTAGTTATTTATTTTCTATTTATTTTATCGTATGGCTTTTTATCGGTGGGGAGATCCTTACGGGTAGGTTCCACCTCGCCAAATTGCACAATTTTCTATGTCGGTCACCCATCCAAGAGCAGTCTTGAATGTTTGTTACTTAATTTATTCTCTAAAGATACGCGACGTTCCACAAGCCACCGCTTTCGCGGCGCCCCTCTGACTGCAGCGAAAAAATCTTATTCTGACCCAGCTGATGATCAACTAGCTGATCCCGCGAACTCAAACCAATCACTCAATTTTATAAGGTTATGAAAATTCACACGTTTAAAACTTTATGCTTTAAAACCTCAAAAACATCACCAGTTCCAGTCCCAGAGGTGGGTCGAATAAACTTTGAAGCAGGATTAGTCTCACTCTTAATATTAACGATGAATATTGAAACCCATGAGGATTGAATGGAATATTGTGAATGGTTTTTTGACATGTGCATAGACACATTCCATCATCATATTTTATAAAAATGCTCCTTCAAACAGATCACTGTTAATAATCATCTTTGAAAAATCATCTGTTAACGCACGCATGCTCTTGCAACTTTCAACTTATAGTCTTTATCTCATCATAAGATTAACATGGGATCCTTTGTGGTCCTCTATGCTCGTGCAACTTTCAACTTTCACTTTCAACTTATAGTCTTTTATTCAATTCAAAATAAATTCTATCACGTGTTCCATATAGCTATTGTATATTCCATATAGCTATATTCCATACAGCCATTCTCTTTCCCTTCTATTTCGTCCTCAAAATGCAAAATTTAAAAAAACCTTACATATACATCGTCGCGCAGTCTCAAAATGAACATTCCTGCCAAATCTTATTGAAATCTGTCAATGCGTTTAGCCGTAAATGCATTACAAACAAACACACAAACAAATCCACAAACAGACGAAAGCCAATCGTCTTGAAACAAGACTTCACTCCGCTCAGTCATCTCTTCGTTCGGTCAATTATGTTACTACATGTATATCATATACTATTTTATTCACATCAAAAAGACTTCATTCACATTACATCATTGGTTGATAGATACAGAAGCTGAGTGAATACGAAAAAAGTATTGCAGATTTACCACCATAATAACAAACAGCGAATATTGCAGCTTTCAGGTTAATCCCTAAATGTAGCCATTATCAGAAAGCCGCTCACTGAAAGTGGGAGAACTTCTATTTTCTTCACAATATTTCATATGATTCAGATTTTTCTCTGATTCATGTGTCAAAGTCATCTTCCATTGGATCAATCAATTAGAATTAATTTTATTCACATTATATACATAATGTTTGACACAAGAAAGGTTTAATAGTTTATACACATATTTATAATAATTTATTAAACATAAAAATGAACCCTTGCATCAGCAAAGCTTAGCTTTTGTTTATGATTATCCAATATATTATTATTTGATAGTATCATAATCTACTAAAAAGGGCATAAATAATTATATAAATTACACAACACCTATCTTAAAAGAACTATATTCAATTGATCTATCAATTAAAGTGATTTTCCATTCAAACAACTAAATTTAGTATCCATGAACTGAATGGGTCACAACAACTTGATTCAGGGTAGGGATTATGTGGTTGAGTAACAAACATTTGAAACCGCTCTCGGACGGGTGACCGACACAAAAATTTGAGCATTAGGCGGCGTGGAACCTACTCGAGGTCGAACCTACCCAATAAAAAAATAGAGAGAAAAGGGTAGTTTGTGCTCCATAGCTTCAATATCAAGAGTCATCTAAGTTTAAAACAACTCATTAAATATAAGAGAATATAATATAAAGTATGAAACAAGAGGTAGATTGTTGAAATAAAATTAAAGTACTCTTTTCTAGTATGCTTCCCAGCTCATATTACCCTAATTTTGATTTGTGCCCCCCCCCCCCCCCAAATTCATGACCCATGCATTTATAAAGTTATATTTTAGTCACATCTCTTTAAAGTGAAAGCCACGGATCCGATAGAATGGTAATGTACAAAAAAAAAACAATAAATTATCAGAAGTTGTCACAATTTAAATCCATTCATATAGGTGGCATAGATCAAATGAGCTTTACACAAAAACGTGAGTTAAATTTTTCTTCTAAAATTAGACAGTAGAGAAACAATATTTCGATTCTTGAATGTCTCTGTCAGTTGATGAGTACAATAATGGGTTATAATATATGATAATGTTAAAGATAAACGGCTGCTCAAAGTTTATTACGAACAGCGAACGCTTTTAGGAAGTTGAAAAACCGCAAGTGAATTAGAAAATTTATGGTTGCTGACTTTTAGACGCGCCAGACTGGAAAACAGAACGCGGTGAATTTTATTTCGTTGAAATGATGTGAATTACTGCCACATGAAGGGCGTCCGATTAGATTTTGTCGGCGTTTTTAGCGTCATTACCGATGCGTTTTAACGCGGAAACTACGACAGACAGGTGTGACAAATATTTGAAACCAGTTGGGTCAACGCCAGACAGCTCTGGCTACAAAGCGTGAAGCATATTAATAGGCTGGCCGCTTACAAAGTACACTGCAATTACTACTGTTCATAACAGAGGCTTATGTCATGGTCAAAGTATGTCTGACAGTCAACAGCCTCAGTCAAAATAACTACTCTGCCTGTTGCCGGCCGCCAAAGTTTAGCGGCTCTGTAAAACATTGCCTCTCATTCCTGAATTTGATTGTGTTTACAACATCAAATTTCAGCACAAGTTGAATATATAGAGTGGCGCATAAAGAACGGATGTTTTTCAAAGTTTTATAAGAAAGTTCATTTGAATCGTATATTTATCTTCCTAGCACCAAAATACTAATACTATAAGTAAATAACCCAATTTGAGAATTTGTATGAAAAACTCCAAAGCACTTGAGTATATTTCAAAAATTACATAGGAAAGATGGCACCCTTAATGCGTTAATGCTCATTAGAAGCCTCAAATTGGTCCTTGACTTTTGATACAGCAGCAATTCGTTCATTTATTGCAGCATTTAAATCTTCAATGTAACGATATTTACGATAGTAAACTTGAATTTCAAGTAAAGAAGAATCTCAAGCCAATAAGCTCGACTTGAAACTTTCTGCTGAAGCTACGTTGAACGACGATTGCAGATTATTCATTCTATTGGAAATATTGTTCTACAGCAAATACGCGATTTTGCAAGGTCAATAGCGCCACTGATACTAAAACTGGATACTTTAACCTACAAAATGGTGTCGCTCAGCGGTCACAGACAGCTCTAGTCAACTGATACTATCCTACTCAAATCCATCCGTTCTTCTTGCGCCACCCAGTAAAACAATAAATACATTCTCCTTTCTGCATAACTTGAGCACAAAACTCGAGAAACGATGTTTCCAATATTTGGTTAATACTATAATTATAACAATGAAAACTCTAGAAAGCTGCAAATCAATGAGAGACATATTATATGAATGGAATTTCATGAATCCTATTGAACTCCAGCTAAGGATTGTGTTGCCAGCTTCAATTGCCATAATCCATGGATAAACAGTGCCCACTAAAACTTGTAATTCCGCCACTCAAAACGCCTCAATCGCTGTTTCGATTCATATACATTCTGATTTTTGTTGGAATATCATAAGAATTACATCAAGACGACAATAGTAACCAAAAAGAGGTAGATTTCACCCATATTATATAATATGTTGTAGAATACTTCAATAATTGAAGTATATTTATTATGCTAACTAGTATAAAGATTTATTCCCGTTCGTGGGATAAACTAACAAACAATCAAAATTAGAATGATAAGACAAATAATAGTCCATGATATAAGCTGTTTTGTTTTCAAATTGCCTACACAGTGATTTGGAGTTATGATTTGATAAATATAAAATGAATCGCGCAAGTTATCATTTAATGAAAAACATATTATATGATTGGAATTTCATAAATCCTATTGAATTCCAGCTAAATAATGGGGGAAGCCTTATTACATTAATAATAGTTCAGTAATTATGTACAGAACATTATCAATTCAGAGGAGAAGACATTATTATCATCAAAACTTGGAGAACAATCTAAAAGTATTAGAATAAATATTTGATTTTCTAATGAAAGAAATTAATAAAACATTTTTTTTAATTGAAAAATTTGGACTTTCTTTCTACGAGTTGATTCTATTGAATGAATAATATATTATATAAATATAACTTTCAAATTTATTGACAGATTACAGTTGAAAATCTACTATCATTTTTCAAGGTTGAAACGCCATTATTTCCAGCAAACCCAGATGTCGAAATGGCAAGGTATTTTTTTGCAAAATCAGTGACGGCTGATGGCTTTTAGTGGCCCCACCTTACCCAGACGAGCCGGTTAAGCTTTAAATGGCCGCTGGCTCAATTTCGCAAATCCCTGCAACAAATGACCGGCCGTTATTGGATGGACCAGTCAGTCCACGCGATAACCAAGACAATTATCTGCGAATTGCCACTTCTGCTATCGTTGTTTCTGTCCCTTTCCACCCGCGAAAAAAGGTTGAAGGATGAACGATAATCCCGAAAAAAGCTGCTCATCTAAGTAATGACACCGAAGGGACAACTCTGATTGGAATGTTCCAGGCGTGTGTTTATACAAGGCTCAAGAATATGAATGCCCAAGATAAGAGGACAGTAAAATTCGGCATTTTACTTCTACGCTTGTTATCAGGGTAGTACGTATTCCACATTCAATAGGCTGTGACAACATGGAAAGCTGACATGCTATTCCAGACATTTCAGGTTTTCAATGTTATCAAAAATTTACATTAAAACATTACTAGAATAGTTTTTAATGGAGAATAAGAACAATCCTACTCTTGATGGAAATTATTTGCACAATCTCAGGCCCAATACTATGGTAAACTTAAAAAATATCTTACCCAATCAAATGTATTAAACAACTTGGTTGACAAACCTGGTTCCTCCGCAAATGAATTTATTTTTCCTCCTTCATTCTAACTTCCATAAGAAGGCAGCGAAGTCACAAAATTAGTAAGTTGATAAATATTTCAGAGCTTTCGACGTAGGCTTTTGATGTACATGTAATCTCTACTAAGTATGACTGTACGGATGAAAGAAAATATTTCTCATCCATACTAGTCTACAACTCATAATGAGTTTTGAATGTTTCCCCTCCCCTTTTCCTCGAATCATGTTTACAGATTCGCTTAGTAATAAGTTCTAAGAAAGTATTTCAAGTAGTATTTGAAATAATGGGTAACTACCAACAGCGGTTGAAGTTGAAGTTTTTGCTATTAGTAGAAACATATATAAGATATAATTGATTTTATATGAATTGAATCATTTTGTAAGCTACATCTTGATGTTTGTTCCATTATTTCAAATTTTTAAGACAAATAATTTTTTGTTAGTGTTGAACTATCAAATCTTCAACAGCCTAATAATAATGTCGTTTGTCAATAAAGCTGGATTCCCATAAATCATAAGAAATGTATGAAAAATTGATTCCCCGCAGAGCCATTTAGTCAATATAGCCATGTAGCATGGTAGGGATTTAATTCGCGATAATGAGAAAGAAATGAACATGTAGATTTGCAGTCACGCATGGGAGCAAACAATTTATCCAAGGAACATGTCAGAAGGATTACATGTATCAATATATTGCGTGACAATCTTGCCGCTTTAATTATCATGCTCTCCGTGATTAAGTCCACCACAACTTTCTGAAGTCTGTAAGTCCGGAAGTCCTTCAAAGTAACTTAGTGACTGAATCTATGTTACAGCTGATTGTTATCCTCCATTCTGCATGTCGATCCTATCAGCGGAAGTGAGCCATTCAAACAGCATCAGATCTCTCAATCCATAATTCATGAAAGTGAATTTTTTTCATCACGTTTATAGTTGTATGGGTGTATGTTATAATACATAACCATTCTATAACGAAGGCTTTGGAATGTAATATTGATGAACACTTATTCATTTATTTATTCATTATTTATTTATTGAGTAGTATACAAAAAATATCTGGGAATTTATTCCCAGATAAAGTAATGAAGTACATAGAATAACAAGAGTGATCAATATTCGATGGGGATATTAATGTAATAAATGAGTGAATATTACCTACAGGTTTCGTTAAGTTACTTGGTCTAGAGTAAAAAACAATCGTCATCTCTCATCATCACCCCTCTCATTACCCACGCACAAGCCTAGAACATTTCGGCATCACATTTAGAGAAAAGAGTCTAGAGATAGATTTAAAATTCTCATTTGTTTCTGAATGAGAAGAGTGAGAATTGTCACAGCCAAAAATTTGCACTAGAAGAGAATGATAAATAGAAAGAGCAAAAATCCTTTTGTGCTAAAGAGAAAGTGAAGTTCCCTTCATATTTGTACAAAATGAAGTGCTTCTTTCAGTTCATATATGATAGAGTGTCCTTATCAGTTCCAAGAACTGTTTATTTCGCCTTAATCCAATCGAATTGAGGATTCAATTAAGTGGAGAAGCTCCGTTCGAGTTTGGAGAACTTTATTCCATTATTCTATTTTATAGAACTTTATTCTATATTGTAACGTATGGTTCCACCATTTGTAATGTACGGTTTGGTAAAGACCATACTTCACTAGACTATTCGGCTTTGCCATTAATTCAATGCGTCTCCATCATTTGTGATATAATTATTATTCTTATTTTTCTTGTAAATTGGGGGCTCCACCACTTCCCAGACGGGAAGAAAAATATCACAAATGGCTGGAGATGCGTCGCTTAGATGGTAGAGCAAAATATTGGATTTAAGAAAAGTTTAATTTGTTTTTAAGACATTTCATAGTTTAATTGATTTATAAATTTGACAACAGATGTTGATGAGAAACAAAGTTTATTTAATTTAAGTTTTGAACAAAATAACATGAAGAAATAGTTTACAATTTTATTTGAAAAAGAAAAAAATAATTAAAGGAACAAACATATAATTAAATTGATAAGTTATTTCAAGTTTTCAAGTTTTTATATTTTTGTTTTCAAATAAGTTAATTCTTTTTTTTTTTTTAAATGAGGATTTTCTTTTTACTCTTAAATTTTGTTTTTCTATCTGAAATTATTTTGAAACATTATTTATTTTTCCTGAAAAAAGTTATGAAGAATTAATTAGAATAAATTTATATTAATTGAAACATTTCTCTAACGATACCACATCCTTGGTCAGCTTCGGCTGGATGGAAGTACCGGAGGGAAGGTCCAAGTCCTGGCCAGTCAGAGTCTTCAGGAGGCACACAAACGACTGAGCGAAAAATTGAAAGATGGAAAAATCTACTGTGAAAAAATGCTGGCTGGTGGGGAGACTGGAAAGCTCCACCACTCTCAGCGTCTTTTCACCCAGTCAGCATAAATAGGCTTCCTGGTGATCTGGCTTTCTTTAGCCAATATTGAAAGTATTGAAAGAAATTTTGGAAATAATTTAATTTTTTATGTGCTTGGGAGACTGTCAAAACTCATGGTTTATGACATCTCCCCCTCCTCCGCTTTGACAGCCGACTCTGGCTGTCCATTCTGGCCATATTCTTTTTATTTTTCTATTGAGAATAAAATATTCATTGAAAACTTGAAATTTTTACACTAACATACACAAACGAGGAACACTATCAACTTTGTTGAATGATTCCTAGTTCTAAACATGATAAAATTAATACTTAAATATAAACAATAATATAATATCCATTGAAAAATTTCTCATGCTTGAGATTTATAATCAAAAAAATTAGTAAAAGTTATCTTCTAGTAAAAAGTAAGAAATTAATTATTTTTGGTAATGAATAATGATAATAAATATGCTAAGATTATCATCACAAATTATTTTTATAATTCATGCCAAGTTGATAAAACAGTTGAATAAAAGTTTATTCGTACAAAATTATATGACTGATTGAATATGTATCATTGAAATTATTAAAGTCATGAAAATTCCATTCTAAGATAAATTTAATAATATGCATTTAATTTCTTATAATCTAATTCAATATAGTTTCTTAATCTGTTATTCACAAATATTTATTTCATTTGATTATAATACAGACTTTTTTTATCTTGTATTTATTCAATGCATTCTAATTTTTTTTTTTCAATAATCAAAATACTTTTATATATGTTGCTTCTCAACTGGAAAGTTTCATGTAATATTTTTCTATTATTTCAATCATCAGAAATATGGTTATAACAATATTATTGTAATTATTTCTATAATTATAACTCAATAAAAAATAACTCAAAACAAAATTTCAAAATTACATAAAAAACATTCAAATAGAGAAAAATATCTTAAACTAATCTAATACAAAGTAATATACTAATACATCTAGTGAACTACTGTATTCATAATGCTTCTTGTATGAAAATTTTCATATAATATGATTTTTGTTATAATCAGAAATATTTAGATGTATAACAATATCATTTTAAGTATTTTCTACTCAATAAATAATCTAATAAATTCAAATAAAATAATAATTAAAATAAAAAACTAATATCATGGAAACATACAAACAAACAATTCATAGAAAACATTCAAAGACAAGAAAACATATTCTTAAACATATCTACTAAACTATATCCTATCATATAAGACATACTCATGCAAATCAGAAGAATTCAATTAATTATCAAGTGAGATAAATAATTTTTTATCGCTTGTCAAAGCATATTATACAGATTTTTCCTGTATATGTGTTCAATGTTCTATATTTTTAAAATTGCAATTTCAATATTTCTCTCTTTTCTTTTTATTGAACACACTAATATGAGATTTTTTTCTAACTATTGTACGTAACTGTACAATTTCCCTAATTTAATAACATTTTTATTATTTTTCTAATTCAATAACAATCAATCAATCAAATTCAATTTCATTCTCACAAGGTCTACAACAAAATGCAGTAAACACAACATCAAATAAAGATTCTTCAATTAAAAAATGTTTAAAACAAATGAGCTATCATTTTAAAGAGATATTTCTACACATATTTTTTTATGATATCTAAAGTAAAAAAACATCAATAATACATTCACGATAGAATTTCAATAGTTCTTTTCTTTTATTGCATTTCATGCAAAATGACACTAGGTTTTGCCATAACCTGGAGGCGAACTGTCATTATATAAGTTTTCCAAAATGTTATAATTGCTAGAAGAGTGAGTAAGCACAACCAACCAAAAATAAAATATTTTCTGAAAGAGGCAGAATCTAAAACGTCCTGCCATGAGGAAGGTAATTCTACTTTTTCGAAAGTATCAGTTGAAATATAATTATGAATGAAGAAGGTTGGAATATTAACATGCCAATCGTCATTCAAAATGTCTGAAAAATTTTTAAAGTTTGAATTTTGATGGGGTTTAAAAGGATTTATTTTCATTGAGTTTACTTTGAGCCAATGGAGAGGAAGGAAATGATTGAGGATTGGTAGACTGGGTGTTCTGGAGTCACAAGGGAAAGTGGTGCGAATCAGAGTTGTTGTTCCCATCTCCAGAGAGCAATGACAGGGCAGCATAATGTGTGTTGTCCCAGGTAGATTTGTTGGAAGCTCTTGTTGAACGGTTGCATTGCATACGATCTTTGTATCTGGTTGAATGCTTGATATGTAGTAACTTGCCGGATTCTCTTCAACAATTGAGGTGATATTTTTGTCAACCTCACAGGTGAATTGACAGAAGTCTTGAAGTTCGCCCAGAGTTGATGATGATATTAGATGGGATACGCATGTAGACGTCAGGTCATCTGATTGTTGGAGTCGAGGAATGTAGCACAATTTTGTTGTCTCTGGATGGCATTGTTCTAATTGGTTGCCCGTGATTACAGCTGTCCGATTCTGTCCTTTAGCGATGAATAACTTTTTCTGCTTCAACATACATTTTTGATGTTGCCATGTTAATGGAGTCGGTTGCAGTTCCACAACAAAAATGTAGAAAGTCTCCGATGGCTTCAATCGCTCTTCTGCTTCTTGATTTCGTCATTGATCTGCTTATGTTGCTTGTGCAATCATTTTCAATGTTGACATCTTCATTTTCGTGAAGGATTATTTCATTTGTTAGAAGATATAGCTGTTGAATTGCCTTTGATAGTTCACAGTCTTCGTCGTCACATTCTGGTAGATCGACTTTTCTTTGTTCCAGGAGTTCAAAATTGTTTGACGGGAAGGTTGTATGATAAGATAAGGGAATGGATGCTTCGTACAGGAATGTATGAGGGATTTCTTTGAAAAGTACCCCGGAAAATATTTTAGTTGGCTCGATTAATTTATACTGAATAGATGAAATTAGAATAAAGAAGAGAAGTTTGATAGTCATTTTATGTATTTATCTATTCAGAATTATTTTAAATTTGATTTTTTTTTTTAAATACCTATTCAGAAGTTGATTATTTTTAAATTAATAAGGGGTAATTTTTGTTGGTTGTTAAACTCGCTCTTTGCTACAATACAATACAATACAATACAATACAATACAATAAAATAATGGCACTGAAATAAAAGTGATAGATTATAATAATGCTATCAAATTATCATACAAGTAACAAAATATGAAATACAAGTTTAAAATTATTACAATACATCTGAAATTAAATAATGATTAATTAAATATATAAGTACATATGAAGTTGCACACTGTCATCTAAAGAGTTCTTTCTAAAAAAAAAGGAATCACCTATTTAGATCATACTAAAAAAAAAA
This sequence comes from Laodelphax striatellus, assembly GCA_017141395.1. Taxonomy (NCBI): domain Eukaryota; kingdom Metazoa; phylum Arthropoda; class Insecta; order Hemiptera; family Delphacidae; genus Laodelphax; species Laodelphax striatellus. The sequence goes on from CM029534.1 coordinate 22,561,117, forward strand.
CATCACAGGTGTTGAACACAGAGAACACAAAGTTTATGATGATTTTGTTGTTGCCTGTCACTCACGCTATTGCTGCACGAATAATTCTTTCCACAAAAATTATTGTTGATGGTTGAATGATTTTCCTCTTCTTGATCCGCCGAATTACGATGGTCAAGGAGGGGGGTTTGATTCAGGGCAGTGGGGTTGTTCCAATCCTTTGCGCCGTGGTGTTAATGGTGGGCAAAGGGGGGAAGATTCCTCTTGCACTGCCAGAATTATGTGAGAATGACGGTTATTCCTCCTGCGCTGTCGAAAGGACGAGGGGCAAGGGGGAAATTTTCTCTGCTGCCGTCGTAGGGGAGGGCTTGGGGGGAGGGGGTTGTTTTCTTCCGCTCCTCCTGCTCTTCCGTAGGTGATCGTCAAGAGAAATTTCCTCCGCTGCTGTCGTAGGTGAGGGGTTAGGGGGGGGAGAGTTTTTTCCGCTCCTCCTGGTCTTGCTCGGTTGATACGGAGTATCCTCTTGCGCTGACGACAGAATGGTTTATTGACAGGGAGGGGAGGGGGGTTTGTAAGTCCTCCTCTGGATCACACCTCCGCTGTAGGTGGTTATGAATGACAGTGACCTTCTGATCTGGAGAACGTGAGACCTTGCAGGTGAATCTCGCAAGTTCAGCAGTCAGCAATATTGTAGTCAATGGGTATTCTATCTGTTGAATAGAAATTAAATAGTTATTTACATGATTATCATAGTTTACTTCATATCATTTTATCATTACTATTTTCCTGTGCAGAAACATTTCGTTATTCAAATTGGACTCAAGTAAAAAGAACTAACAATAAAATTTAAATAATATAAAATACTCATTCAAAAATAAATAAATACGAGAAACAAAATCATTTTCATAGCGTAATACAAGTACATATATATAAGTTTTTTCTAGTTCTAGATAACTAGATAATGCCAATCTCTCGCTGGAATAATCCTGAAAGAAAATTATTATACGCAATCATCTTATCCTAAAATTAATAGTTTGGAAAAATCAGAAAAAAATATCTAAATTATATAATTTAATTTACAATTTCTTATTACATAGTGATTATGAATCACTATACTTGTTTTTCCTAATTACTTAAAGGGATAGGTAATCCTACGTAATTCACTTGCTCTCTTGAGTGATATTTTTTTAACCTCCTCACATGTATTATTTCAGGAGAAGGTTTACCCCTACGATTGGTAATTACTTCAACATTTTGAGGATTAATTTGTTTTACCACTGTAAAGGGACCTTTATAGGGATTGTTGAGCTTTGTACATGTATCAGGCTGTGTTTGGGGATATTGGATTAATACCTTATCACCTTCTTTAAATTCAATGTCTTTTATTTTCTTGTCGAAATGTTCTTTTTGTTGCAATTGTGCATTGTTTAATATTTCTGGCAGAGAATTTCTGATTTCCAGAAGATTTTTTAGAACTTCGGCCCTGTCAGTTGATGTAGCGGCCGGTAGGAATGCTATATCCAAATAGCTGTTAGGGTGAAATCCATGAAGCAAGAAGAAGGGTGAATAACCTAATGATGCCTGTTCTGCTATATTGTAAGCAAAGCATACGTGTCGAATATTATAGTGCCAATTATTTTGTTTCTCATTGGAATAGCACCTTAACATATTCATTAAGGTTGCATTGTATCTCTCCGTTACACCTTGAGTGGAAGGCATGTAGGTGGACCCAAATTTTTGAGATACCCCTAAAGAGAGACAAAGCTGTTTTAAAAGTTCTGACTTGAAATTTGTTCCATTGTCGGTATGAATGGTACGTGGTAGTCCGTACAGAGATGCGAAATTCAAAATAAATTTTACAGTATTTTTGGCGTCTATAGCCGTTGTAGGTTCACAATATGCGAAGCGGGTCGTACGATCAAGTGCTACGAAAATATATTTGTATCTTCCACCTGAAAGAGACAGTGGTCCACATGCATCAATGCATATCGTGTCGAAGGGTTGACTTGTTATAGGGATGGGTTTTAAAGGACCACCCTGTTTTTCTCGATTTTTCTTAGCTACTTGGCAAGTGGGACACGTTTTTACATATTTTATTACATCTTGTCGAATCGTTGGCCAATAGTATTTTGGAGTTATCTTCGACAAAGTTTTATGAATCCCAAGATGTCCTCCAAATGTTAAATGATTATGATATTGAGCAAGAACTTGTGAAACCAAAGTGGTAGGTATTGCAAGTTTAAAATGCACAATATTCTGATAGTACTGTTTGTAGTATAGAATATCATCTTTTAAGACGTAATTTCGTGATTTTCTTGCAGTTATTGGGTCTGCTTTATCATAATCTACTAGCGCAAAATAAATTTTGCCTAGAAAGTCGTCTTGTTTCTGCAACAGTCCAATATTTACATGTTCGATAGCATTTATATCTTGCCATTCTGATTCGATTGTTTTGTCAATGGGAGCTCTAGAAAGTGCATCCACCAGGAGTAAAGATTTTCCTGGTTTGTAAACTATATCGAAATTGTACTGGGCTAGTTTAGCTGCTAATTTAGCCAGTCTTGAATTTGGCTCCCTAATATTTTTATAATATTGAAGGGATGCATGGTCGGTATGGACCGTGAAATAGTCATTTATTATTAGCGATCTGAAATGATTGATACAGTAAGTGACTGCCAACATTTCTAGATGTGAAGCAGGCCAGTTTTCTTCGGAGTTAGTGAGACGCCGTGACACGTACGCGACCGGTTTGATAACACCGTCAAAGTCTTTCTGTGCCAGGCAGCCAGCTATTCCTATCGCGCATGCGTCTGTGATAATGAACGTTTCCTTGTCATCACTATAATGCATTAAAATAGGCTTTTTCATCAAACAATCTCTAAGATCTTCAAATGCTTTTTGGTGAATCTCTGTCCACTCAAATTTTGCGTCTTTTCGCGTCAACTGTGTCAACGAATAAGCTCGTTTTGATAGGCAGGGTATGAACTTTCTGTAATAAGATGTTGCTCCTAAAAATCGTTTGAGCTCTGTTACATTTTTGGGCACTGGCAATTTCATTATTGCTTCTACGTTTTCTGGAAGTGGGGATATCCCTTCTTCGGAAACCATATGTCCCAGTACTTTTAAGGATTTATAGCATATTCTCGATTTATCAGGATTTAGTTTTAGATTAGCTTCTCTGAGTCTAGTAAAAACATTCCTTATATTATTTATATGCTCTTCTATTGATGATGACATAATATACAAGTCGTCTATGTATATTAATACACTTTTATACAGCATGTCCGAAAAAATATGACTTATTCCTCTTTGAAAGCATGCTGGAGAGATTGCTAACCCCATTGGCACTTTTCGGAACTGGTAAAGACCATCTGGAGTGTTGAAAGCTGTCAGATGTCTAGAACCTTCAGCTATTGACATCGAATAGAAAGCTGACGTCAAATCAAGAGTAGATAAAAATTTTGCTGTGCTAAGTGATTCTAGAACTGTAGTTGGATTGGGAATAGGATATTTATCATGGATTATTTTAGAATTCAGTTTTTTGTAATTTATGACCATTCTTGGTTTATTATCTCTATTTCTCACTATGAAGGCTGGCGAGGCATAATTTGACCTTGCCTTTTCAATTACTTTCGACTTCAATAAACCATCAATCATTTCATTCAATTCAGAGCGTTCTGATGCCGCTAATTTAAAAGGGGATGAGAAAACAGGTGTATTGTCTGCCAAATTTATGTGTACTGCTGGAAGATTTGAATCAGGAATGTCATATTTGTCTTTAGAGAAAACATCAGCAAATTCGGTGATGAGTATGGATAGTTTTTTGTATGATGTTTCACCAATATTTTTATTTACATCTATCCTTTTACCATCGTGTATTATAATATCGGGAAATTCTTGATCATTAGATGGTCGTTGTTCATTCACTTGATTTATTTCTTTAACTTCTAAATAGTTTGTTTCTTCAAATGATTCTTTATTCCTCGGTTCTATCTTCAAATTCCCTAATTGAGCTCCAATTCTAAGAGTCAAAGGTTTTGATGAGAAATTGTAAGCAACAAATTCAAGTGATGTGTCAGTAGCTTTTATAAAAGCGACGTTTACTTTGCATTTATTTAAGTAATGTGGATTTGGTGTGAACTGACAACTATCGTAATTCAGGATCTCATCATTGTTCTCAACATACATATCTATTTGTTGATGAGGCTTCAATACAATGTCATTTTTTATAACAATAGGTTTCTCAGTTACTTTCCTGTGGGATTTCTTTTCAATTTCTGTTGAATGCGCTGAAAATCTTGTCTCAGAGCCTTCACCGATTTCTGAGCCAGCTTTTAATTCTATGCATTTTTCTGATATATTTGAAATCTGGAATTCTATAACTTGAAAGTTGTCTACAACATCCGAAAAAGAGTGAGAATGCATCGTTTTGCGGAGCAAAGCATTGCTCGGTGTGAAAAATTGTGAGTTGCTCTCGTGAGAGTTTTTCCAGATTGAAATTTCTTTTGTCTCTAATGGTTGAATTTTTATGTCGGTATCTAGAATGAAACGTTGTGTTATTACATATGATTGATTTTGCATTTCCTTTATCCAATTGTTATTCATTGGAATTGATACTTTCTCACCCAGTTTTATCTCGTGGGAATTGAAATTAATTTCTACCTTGTTTTTCATAAAGAATCTATTTCCTACCAGTAAATCTACTGACAATTCTTCAACTATGTAACAATCTTGTTGAAATGCGATATTTTCTATTTCGAATTTTACCATTGCAGTCCCAAAAAATTGAATTTTCTTCCCATTGGCTGCATATAGTGCAACATTCATATTATCAACGATGTCTTCTTCTGCGACTAAGTGTTTCCTAGCGAGAGATACGTTCGAACCAGTATCAAATAAAATGCTTATCTGTTTATCGTTTGAACGACCAACAATTTGTAAGGCTGATCCTATTTTGTTACATTGAGACTCTATTGGTTTCAATTTGTCAGGAGGTTCAGGAGGCAATCGAGATGATTTTGTAATGATAGCGAGTTTTTCTTCTATCAACTTGAAAGCGTTTGGTTTATCATCCATAGTTGATAAGGGTCTTTTTTCTTTCATGCACTTCTTTATATTGTTTAGTTGCTTATCCTCTAGATTAGCAATATCATTATGCTTTGTAAATCCTTCTATTGTCCTGTATTTTAGTAAATAGTATAATATATTAATAAAATGTCCTATTAGAAGGAGTTGAGTTGTAGTCTCATTGTGAAAACTGAATTGCTTTAGCCTTTCCTTATAATCATGTGACATGCTTTTCGATATTGGGAGAGCTTTTCTCATTAGGAAAATTTTTGAGGCTAGACTTTTTGCTTCTTGACAATTGTGATTCAAGGAATTTGTGTAATGGTATATTTGTCCAGTTTTGTTGTCGCTGATTATTATCGAATAACTATCGTTTGAATTTTCATTGTTGATTTTTACAGGTTTTTTGAAAACAAATAACCAGAATGGGACATCAAAGTTTTCTTCTTTTATTATTTCTATAAGATTCTTGTTAGTGGTTGTCAGAAGACTGAAAGTATTCGGAGCATCAAAAACTTGAAATTCAGTTAGTATCGGAAAAGCATAGTTATCTATTATATTCTGAATAATTTTCATTGTATCGGTATCCTCATTCTTTTCATTCAGAATATCATTAGTTTTGCTGCTAATTGAATTAATTTTCATTGAATTATCAAGCTTTGTAATTACATTGCTGGTTTCGTTTATATCTACCTTCTTTTGATGTGAATTTATCTGTGGTATTGTTGCTACTGACTTTTCCGAATTTATAGGAGTGGCTGCTATTTCAGCGTATAATTTATTATTTTTTATTAGTTGAGAATTCATTGATTCATGAACCTCTTCAGCTACAACTTTAGTACTGGTATCTTTTTTTGTTTGAGTCGGACACCTCACAGCGGTCGCTATGTTAGGTGTCCTCATTACACGTTTTTTGGAAGTTTATTAAAATGACATGATTCTACTGAGTGACCACGTTTATTACAAATATCGCAGTGAGGTTGACCATTTTTAGGTGCATTTTTCTGATTCAATCCATTATAATAACATTCATCTGTGTTATGATTTTTATAATTACAGATGGCACAATGTTGTTGTTTTTTACTAGGAATTGAAGTGTCTGGCTGAGTTTGTGAATTTTTCTGATTCAATTTGTTATGATAACAATTTTCTGTGGTATGATTTCGATAGTGACAAATGGCGCATTGTCGTTGTTTATTATTGATTTTTGGTGTGTCTGAACGAACCTGATTATGTTGTGTGTTGTTCCTCTTTGGTCTAGGCCTATCAAACATTTCATTATTATTTGTGGGTTGTATTGCTTGTATCAATTGTTTTTCTTCTGATTTTGCTATTAGCTTCTCTAATCTATTGGACAAACTATTTATTCGTTCTTCCTGCGGTGACAGTCCTGAAGTTTTATTTTCATTGGATATGTGAGGTAATAAACCTACTCTGTCATCAGTAATAAATTGGGATAATTCGAATTTCTGAATATTATTCTCTAATTCTGCCATTGTATCGTTTTTCAGCATGATGATTTTGTCAAGAATATGGGGAAGAAGCCCTCTCAAAATATAGTGTATCTTCCTTTTCTCTGACATTTCTGAGTCATATTTTTGGCATAAAAACAGAATGTGAGCCATGTAATTTTGGATGGTTTCACTTGGTGACATTTTTCTATTCATCAATTCTATTTCAGTTTTTTCAAGAGATGCAATTGGCTCAAAGTAGCCAAGTAGTGCTTTAGTTACATTGTCGAAACTGAGGCTATTCTGTTTTTGCAACGTTTCAGAGATAGTTTCAAAATAATGAGCGGCGCTACCTTTCAAATAGAATGGAAGATAAGTAAGACAATCATCATTATCCCATGAATTTGCCTTGGCAACTCGTTTATAATTTTGAAGAAATTCGGAAATATTTTCATGAGGTGCGGCAGAAAATGAATGAGGAGTGAAAAATGGTCTTTTTCTTTCCGTCATTGTTGATTGAATTTGGGCGTCTTGTTTTATTATTTCAGGATGAAATTTTTCGGGTTCGCTAACTTGGATTTGGGCGTCCTGTTTAGATATTCCAGCAAGAACAATTTCAGGTGTTTTGATTGAAGGTGACAATAAATTTGGAGTTGAGGAGGATAGATTTTTTGTTTCGGTACTGAGTTTGAGATTTTCAGGAAAACAAATTCGGAATTACTTGTTGTTGGTGTTACTAATTTAAAGGGGGTTGATGGGCGAGAATCTTCTCCTGTGTCTTTTAGTCTAAAGTTTTGCCTCAAAGTTTTTTCTAGAATACATAGATCTGTAAATTGGTCTTTCAAATCGTCTGAGAGTTTAACAGCCGATAAAATATATTGAATAGCCCTTTCTCGCTCTTTTTGATAATTTGGGAGGTCATTGAAATTATTTTTTATTAATCTAAGAGTTGATCTGATGAATTCTAAATCGGCATTTTTGGGGATGTATAATTTATACTGCTCTGCAAGATTTTTAGCTGATTCTAAATTGAGTTTACTAGTGGCAATACTCCTAAGGTCTGGTAGACTAGTCATTTGATCTGTGAATTTTTATTTTTTAAATTGGAAATTACCCTCAAATCTCATCATAGTGTAAAAATTATCAAACATAATAGTATTTTAACATGCACATGCAAAGTTTCAAATATGAACGAAAATACATATATCTGAAATCAATAATAAAATAATTGGCTGCTACTTCCTGATTATTATGGAAATGAAAACATCTCATCGTTAAACAATAGCATATTCTCTAGATCAAACAAAATAACAATATTGGCCTTGGCCGGCTTCCTCCAAAGTTACTATTTGAAGACGTGCTGGAATGAATGAACACTAATGCAAAAAGCTTTTGTTTTCATGGTCAGATAACTGAGTAATATTACAAGTACATAACTTCCAATGATCACTTTCACTATTAATATTTCTCTACAAAATTCAATGAGTAAGCAGTTGTAAGATTCATTTAAATTAAGAGTTGAGAGGAGTATTTTGTTTCAAATTTCAGATAATGATTATTTATTATTTACTAGTATTAGACTATTAAATAGTTATAGTATAAATAATATAATACTCACTAATATAAATACTTATTATTATTTAATGTAGGCTATCTCATCTAAAACAGTATTATTCAATTCATAAATCATATTCCTATTGAGTTGAGGGACCGGAAAAGTCCAACTGAGAGTCAGATTAAACTGTTTATTTTTTTTTATTTTTTTTTTAAGGTCTCACAATTTAGTAATATTATTATTAGGAAACAGAAATAAACACGGCGTTCCTCCACCATTTGTAACGTATGGTTCCACCATTTGTAATGTACGGTTTGGTAAAGACCATACTTCACTAGACTATTCGGCTTTGCCATTAATTCAATGCGTCTCCATCATTTGTGATATAATTATTATTCTTATTTTTCTTGTAAATTGGGGGCTCCACCACTTCCCAGACGGGAAGAAAAATATCACAAATGGCTGGAGATGCGTCGCTTAGATGGTAGAGCAAAATATTGGATTTAAGAAAAGTTTAATTTGTTTTTAAGACATTTCATAGTTTAATTGATTTATAAATTTGACAACAGATGTTGATGAGAAACAAAGTTTATTTAATTTAAGTTTTGAACAAAATAACATGAAGAAATAGTTTACAATTTTATTTGAAAAAGAAAAAAATAATTAAAGGAACAAACATATAATTAAATTGATAAGTTATTTCAAGTTTTCAAGTTTTTATATTTTTGTTTTCAAATAAGTTAATTCTTTTTTTTTTTTAAATGAGGATTTTCTTTTTACTCTTAAATTTTGTTTTTCTATCTGAAATTATTTTGAAACATTATTTATTTTTCCTGAAAAAAGTTATGAAGAATTAATTAGAATAAATTTATATTAATTGAAACATTTCTCTAACGATACCACATCCTTGGTCAGCTTCGGCTGGATGGAAGTACCGGAGGGAAGGTCCAAGTCCTGGCCAGTCAGAGTCTTCAGGAGGCACACAAACGACTGAGCGAAAAATTGAAAGATGGAAAAATCTACTGTGAAAAAATGCTGGCTGGTGGGGAGACTGGAAAGCTCTCAGCTTCTTTTCACCCAGTCAGCATAAATAGGCTTCCTGGTGATCTGGCTTTCTTTAGCCAATATTGAAAGTATTGAAAGAAATTTTGGAAATAATTTAATTTTTTATGTGCTTGGGAGACTGTCAAAACTCATGGTTTATGACAATATGTATATATATTCATTCCAGACGGTACAATAATACGTATAGGATGGAAACACAGACATCATGTCCAAAACATCTTCTCTTCCTTATTTTGATAAATAGATAAAAAATGAAGTGCATGGTTTCATTCACTAACAGGCTTATCACGAATTTCCACGGCCGAGTATTTTCATCTTTCCTTCCATTTTGGACCATGAACTTTGTTCTATAAGAGGATGGAGAGCATTATTTTCCTGTACGTGGTATACATTCAACGTTCCAGTTGAGATTTACAATCCATATTCTGTGATTGGAATAATCTGTATATAAATTGCAGATTGTCAGTGTTTTCTTTCCTATATGACTTCGGATGAAAAGTTTTGATCAATACAATAGAGTAGCGAAGAAAAGGTTTATCTGGATATGAATGTACTGTGTGTGGATGGAAGTGCATTTTATCATAGAGGAAAAGAAACATTGTTCCATAGGAATCACGGTGTTCAATCTGTCGAGATTCTTCAAGACTCGTTTCTCTTGTTCAAACCCTGGCAAATGCTCTGAAAGTTTTTTGAAACTATTAGTTGAGAGAGCGATTACATCAGCAAGAAATGGAATTGCTTGCAATATTTCTCTTCTCTCATACATAAAAACATACAATGTGTCGTCCCCTTCTAACAAAACAATACATCACTTCTCTCGGAGTCAGGCTTTTCTATTTTGGAAACGGTAGTATGTACCTGCAGATGAGCAGCAGGAAAGAATTAGGTGGAAAACAAGTTTGCTTTAATAGAATCTTCAATGATCTGATAATTAATATCATGTAGAATTTCGAATAAATGTAATGTTGGCTAGCATGTTATCAAGCTCATTGATTGCACCTCAACAATAACTTATTGATCAAATACATTCACAATGTTTACTACTTGAGCAATTCTTGAAAGTACTTTCCTGTTTTTTCTGTTAATCTGTACACTACAATATCGGGTCCTTGGATACTCCGTTGTATCGGTTTATTTATAGTTTTTTTATGGCGTATAACAATTTTTTTCACATTCACAATGTTCAATGAATGTCCTTACAATATTGTCATTTCCGCCATTCTGATTGGATTCAATTTGAATGACATACACTGACAGACATAGGCGTAGCGTGAGCCATGAATTTGGGGGGGGGGGGCACAGAGCAATATCAGGTTAATATGAGCTGGGTAGCATACTAGAAAAGGGAACTTTGATTTTTATTAGTCCACTTAATAAAATGCTCATAAATAATTCTGTGTAGGCCCAAGCAGAAACAATTAAGTATCACCAGATATTTATTATATTTAGCAGATCTCAGCATTTCTTACAACATTTTGGGGGGTGGGGGCTCGCTGTGCTCCCTGGCACACCGCCTATGCTGACAGAACTAGCCATTATTTCAAGTGGTTAGTCTTCACAATCGATTCTCTCATGACATTGGAGTATCGCTCTGATCCGATAAGAAACTCCTTTTGTAGTAGTAAAGGTAATATTGTGGTAGTTATCCATATAATTGAAATAAAAGAAGTTGTTATAACCAATAATTTATTGAAATATCCAATACACCAGACATTGATAATGATGTTATAACTGAAACTGGTATCACGGTATTCCAAGAGTTAGTGGTTGTAAGAATGGTAATGGGTATTTCAATTCAATATTCAAGATCAGGCAAGGCGTACACCGGTTAGTCAAGACAAGATTTGTCACGTTCAGTCAAAGTAATTTACATACTTGCTTATGAAGCAACACACACCGATTAGTCATTGCAACTGTGTGTGCTGCTTCATGAGCAACTATGTGAATTACTGTGACTAGACGTGACTAATCTTGTCTTGCCTTGTCTTGACTAATCGGTGTACGCCTAGCCTAAGAGACGTTTTTTGGGCAGAGATTATAATGGATAATTCACTCCTGTTCTCTTTGTGTTTGGGTGACAGTTATGCCTTCTCTGCTAGTCCTGCCAGTCTATCAAAACCAAAAATTGTTTCCTAGGTGGTCCAGGGCCCACAAAAAGCTGTACATACTTTCATCACCGTTCTTCCCATTACCAATCAGCACAAGCCAAGAGCTTATTTGAGCATCACCCAGGGTAGATAAGTGTTTCCGACAAAAATGCTCTTTTAATCCCTCCATTTCTAAGAATATCCTATTGCGGTTTAGAATACCCTGAGCTAATCTCCTTTGACTCTTTGTAAAATTTAATAATGTTGACTCTGTTTCAATGCTAGAACTGCTAACTGTGAATTTTAGTCATTTGATAGCCTTGATCTTGATATAGGCTGCATAACGGCACGTTTGGAGGCTCACAAGTCGTTTATTGAATAGAATATGAACATTATTGAAGAAAAAGTCAAACATGACAAGATATTGAGCAGTTATTCTCACCACCTCTAAATTTTTAAGAAAGTCTTTCAATAGGTATTTTGCTTGAACAAATGTTATGAAAAATTGAAAACTCTACTTATTTATTGAGGTCCTTGAAATTCACAAAAATGAAGTGACCAGCTAGAGCACGTTGAATACCAGCTGTAGTGATTCAGCTCATACAATATGAAGCCATCACATCACGTCCTGTCCTCGTTCTGTATGAGAATGCTAGTGACTGGTGCGATCTATGATAAAATTGCATCCAATGATGACCAACGCAGCTAGAGACTGAAATGTGTGAGGCGAGTTCACTATGACTGGCAGGTGGGCTGGTTATAATGGAGGAACATCATCCATATGGTGAAACATGGATGGTTATCGTTGGAGCGGACACGTCAGGCGCTGCGTGATAATCGAGCGTGAATGAAGCGTCCCCAGACGTGCAGTGGTTGAATCAGTCGTTGATTAAATCGTTTGCCATAATTCCCTGCTCGCTCCAGTCTTATAAATTCACACATTGCCTCTCCTCTCTGTGCGGTTTAATAATCCTCCCGTGAACAATGAGCCTACCGCGGGATGAAGAGATTTCCTTGCAAAATCATAGGTCGCCTACGACTATAATATCATAGATAATAATCTCTTATTCAACGTCATGATAATAATGTTCAATGAAGTTTGTGTATCAAGAGATCTATCATGGAACCATATTGTTGTTCACCTGGGTTTCTTTAGATGAAAATTCTAACCATCCCTTCCAATTACTGTGATAATGAAAGGAGTGTTTTCATGTTTCATATTTTCCGTGAGAGCTTTGTTTATCACGTTATTTATCATGGAATCATTTGTTTCCACAAGGAAAGAACTGGAACCATTCCTTGAAATTACAGTGATTTTAGCTTCGATGAGAAGTGTTTCCATACCAGGCTCTCAAAGAGAAATACTTCCATATTTTAGATTCTCCTTGAGATTTCTATCATTCATTGGAAGTATTGTGTTCTCTATAGTCTCAGTATCAAGTTCAGTACATTTTTTTTTCTGAGGATGATGCCCACATGAGCTCTAGGCTTGTGCGTGGGTAATGAGTGGGGTGATGATGAGATATGACGACTACTTTTTAGGCAGTCGGGACCGACGGCTTAATGTCTCCTCCGAAAGACGGGAGTGGCATTGATCCAATTTCAAAATTATTCAAGTTCAATAACCACAATTCTTTCAATCCTTATTGATTTCCTCTTTTTAATCATTATTAATTTAATCCTTTCAATAATTATTATTCTTTAGGTGATTCTTCTATATTACGTGACTTGTGAGACCCAATTTTCATTAACTTATTGATTTATTGGTTAATTTACAGGTCGCCCCCCGCCTCGTGTCAGCTGGTGGCGAGACGGCGTCCTATTGGACGAGACGGATGAAATTCTGTCAGAAAGGAGAGTTCGCAACCTGCTGACCCTGGAGCGACTGGAGAGGAGGCATCTCGGGTCGCTGCTCACCTGTCAGGCGACTAACTCACATTTGCTGCCTCCACAGTCTACCACGCTCTCGGTGGACCTCTACTGTGAGTTGCTAGTGATCTGTAAAATAGATTGTTATGCAGTATGAATTTAATCAGCTCATTGATTTGGTTGTACAAGTGACAAAATGCAATGTGAAAGTTGTTACTTACTCAACGGCTATTTGTCAAGTCACCTCTCACAAATTGAACATTTCTAGTTTTTAAAATCTTCATAATCCTAGTTTATCTTCCAAGACTTTCTAGTTCAGAGGCCTTCCGTGTAGATATTTATAAGTTTTATAATATGATAAAGCGGATTATAATGGACTAGACTTATGAATTTATTGCACGGTATGCCATGCTCTTAATGTCCAGTGTGTGTTCCTCTTGACTTCATTATAGGACTTCTAAATTTTTATGAAACAGGCCCAAGAAGAATTTTACCTGTTGAGTAATTGTAGTTTATTGCTTGAATGTAAGTTTTTCATTTATGAAGGCGGACAACAATCATCACGAAAATGGTCGGTAGGGAATCGCTTACTGCATAGACGTAGCAGCAGCGAATACATGTTGGTGGGGGGGGGGGCGAATTACGAGTCTATTTCCGGGACAATTAGTAGTAAAGGGCAGCTAGCTCTCAGCCGACTGGGGTCATTGGGGCGCTAGGGGGATGGTAAGAGGAGAAAGGGGATTAGCTGGGGAGGAGTTAGGGGGGGGGGTTCACAGGAGACGGGGAAAGGTGAACGCTGCTCATTTCTCGTAGACCCCCACACCCCGTGCTGCTGTGCTCTCTGTTGGTCGGTTTTCCAACACAAGTGCTACAAGCTAGGCTAGGTCGTTTTCCATTTCTTCTTAAAAATAGTCTCGAAAATCCTTCGCTCTAATAGCGTAACAATTGGTCACGGCATTACCATGACGTATAGATTATGCTTATTACACCCAGCAATCTAACAATTGAAAGTAACTTACCTATCTCAGCTGAAAAGTTGTTACTGAAAGTTTGCATTTTTTCTAGAGAATCAGATTTTTAGTGTTGTTTTTTCTGAAAGATCATTGGAGTAGTTGAAGTGATGCTGGCTGGTAATGGGAAGGATATGATTGAGAGCTGTATGGGTTCTGATTCTGAACCATGTGGTAGCGATTTTGATTCTCATGAATGATTGACATCCAGCGGAAAAAGGCGTCAAGCTTAAAGTGATCACCCTTACAATGGGAGTAATAGGCGCACGTCACTTTGATCTGAGCGATTATATGTCGGTCGGCATGTCCACGAAGCCAACTGTTTTCAAGTTGAGAGTGATCCAAGAAACATAATTTCTGCTGATGTGAGCACAGAGAAGTGGACTTTATTTACGAAAATTCCATCACACAAACAAAGTCACGCACCTCTTTTCATAATTTTGGTCTTTAAGATGACACTTCCTATTGATTACTTGAAGTCAACGATATCGATGCCCAAATAAGTCTATTACTTTAGCGTGGGTGATTGGATGACGCACGATGCACACGAGATATGCCAAAACAATCCATTGTTGTCGAAAACTTGTAGGGGATGATGATTGAACAGTGGAGCTTCCTACCCCAACCTTCGATGAACAAAATCCGAAGTGAGATGTGACCATACAATATGTTCATCTTTAACAATATTGATGGAGCTTTATAAAGGTTATTAATATATTAATTTATTCAAGAATTATCAATTAGGGTAATGTTATATTCAATGAATGACTAGCGATATGATAACCGCAGACTGAATTGAATGCGCTTCCTACTGTATTTATAATGAATATAATGATCACCAATGCAACGTTATTCTGCTAAGAGCAAACAGTGGTTTACGGATAATATTAAATTTACTGTGAACCTGATTTCTCTGAATATTGTGGGATTGATTTTTATATACCAACTCGCCTGGATGGGTAATTTGGGATTTTAACCCGCCGGTAGCTGCAGTCGGTGGAATTATTTCTAATTCGTGTGGGAGGGTGATCGTCTCTCCTCCAATACCACATGAATCATCTCTCGTCGGATTGAACAGCATTCGAATGTCGTATGCGACGATATATTCTCATGCAGTCCAATTCGCCGAGAGAGATACGATCAATATAAAACTAATAAATATAGTAAAGAAGACACAGGAGTCTATGCCGGGTGGATGATGTTCGGAATGTTTTAACATTTGCTAATTAAAACTTCTACAATCCAATCCATCCGGGATAAACCCATACTACTGAGTAAAATATTTTTTAAATAATAAATCGTCAGATTTACTGATACTGAAATAGACTTTCTGATTCTTCTCAACAAAGGTTGAGGAAGAAGAGCAGAATAATGAGAAATAAATCCTGCGACAAAGGTCGAGGAATGTATTGAATTTATGTGCGTTATGACCTCGATAACTGCACAAAAATAAATTCTGAAATGATTCAGATAAATAAATTGCAACCAGGATTGAACACGGTTTCTGAATAAAATAGAGATTGTAAAATATTAACATTTATTACATGAAAGAATAATATATATAATGAATATTTAATAATGGCATCAATTAAAGAAATTTGAATAATTAAAATATGTGACTGAAGAGATATTTCATGAATTAATGAAATTAATTGAAATAATTTAGATTGTCTTTCAATTGAAGATAGAATTCTTTAAAATATATCAGAGATTAGGACTTTGCCTAGGGTTGCCCTGACCAGTTCTAGGAGGAGTCGGTATTTGTTGTTTTACAACGATCTATGCTCAAGCTAATATAAATCAATTAATAATCACTCACTCTCATGGCCATGATATTACGCGCACAGATTTTTGGAGAGATGACGCCTTCATCTCATGGTAGGTGGACATCTCGTGGCATGCCTGGCTTCGTCATGTGGTGAACCGATTTTAGTATAAATTTCACTATTACTTTTCAAAAAATTAGCTTGGCATTATTAAAATCTCAACTAACAATACCGAGATTATTAGGCAGCAAAAGAACGGCACTTTACATAAAATTACATTAAAACAAAAATGAGGTTTCAAACGGACCTCTTACTTGTATCAAATCTCAAAGCCAAGTCGTTCTTCCCGGAAGGTCCAGTAGGATATTTCGGGGAAGAAGGTTGACGTCATAATTAATTTCGCCAATGAGGGCGCAGAAAATAAATTCCACCAATAGGAATGCTACAACGAATTTTTAAAGACAAGTGTGCCACATAAGACAATTAAAGTAATTTATAGAAATCAAATAAATTTAAGAAGTAATTTAGAGGGCTGGAATGTGCAGATTTATTCAGGAAAGGTTATCACACAGATTAGAATACAATAATTGACATAAATTCTCCTTATCACGGGTTGACTTGCCTACCTGTCAAAAACAGCTGATTTATAATTGGCAAAAGCCGGTTAACAGTTTCGCGCTCAAATCAAACTAACCTCAAAGATTGAAAGTAAACAACACCTAGGCTGTACAGTTAACTGTAACAATAATATGAGTATAACTCAGTTGAAACAAATTGAGGTACAATAAAATCACAATAAGCGAGTATTTCGCAAATACAATAAAGAGTGAGTAAAGTACACCCGTGTAATAACATTATAACATTATTTTAATATAATAAATATGTTGGTGGGCTGTCAATGCAATCTCACCCTGACATAAAGCCCCCAAATTAGAAAGGGTTTAGAGCAAAGCTTTTCTAATTTCTACTGTCATAAGTGTGATTGCCACAAAACTTAAACTTACAAAAAAAATAATGACTAGAATCAAAACACAAAATCACAGCCAAAACAACAGTCTGCACTAGGGTGCATAATGTACTCTATACAAAATGCGCGGCTTTGTGCCGTAGCAGTGGTGCCGGAAAACCACAAACTAAAAGTCTTGGAACTTTTGTCCATAAAGACTAAATGATGGGATGTGCAGAGGCACTATCCAAATTCCCTACGATGACAGGCTGGGTTAGCTGCAAGCCCCCATGTCACTGTCACAGACCTAGATGCAGAGGTGTATGGGTGGAGGTGTATGAACAGTCAAAGGTGCACGAGGTGCCAAAGTAAGTGAAGAGTAAGTTAAGACAGTGTATAGAAATAGTAGCTCAATAGCTCAATAGTAATTGTACTGATTGTTACAGGTGCCTCAGATGTGGTGTGATGTGTTTGACAATTTGCTAGTGCATGTGATGTATGAGAGAATAAAGTGTCAATGTGTCTGTGTGTTATCCTGTTTCTGACAACAAATCCTAAATCCTCATTACAAAATTACTCAAATTTCTTGCTTTTCTCTTTCAATTCAATTGAATTGCGAATAATGCTTTACAAAAATTTACAAATAATACCTTGATAATGGTTTTTTATTGCACATTGCTTATGAAAAAATGCTTCAGCCTAAGACATAAGGTCTGAACTTTAAATTATGCAACGGCAAGAACATTTACACAATGAATAATACAATAAATCGATACACTTTAAATCGTCTGTTGCTTGTATGCATGATTCATTAAAAATTAGTGTTTTTGAATCTTGACATGATGCAATAGCATGAACAATAAACAGAGAACAATAAACAATATTTGCAAATGGTTAGTTTTATGTGAGCATAATCCTAATCTAATATCACAGACAGTTCTTTTAAAGTTTGTTAGCATTTTTCGATTTTTTTTTTTTTTTCTTTTTTTTCAATTATTCTTTTTTTTTTTATTTTTTTTTTTGCCTGTGATATGCTATGTGGACATGCTATAAAGGGTAGACATCCCATGAATAAAAAGTAAGCATAAATAATTTATGTGTTGCTCATGCAAAATAATATAACAAATAAAACACTTGAACTTAACACTAAGTTTGACAAAGATTATCACCGTGTCGTGCCTGTGGGGCTTGTAGGGAGAACATTGTAGGCGTATCGACGCGTTGCGAAGCACTGGCGATGCGGTGCGATGCGGTGCGATGTGTGCGCTGCAGTGCGAAGCACTGGCGATGCGACGCGATGCGGTGCGATGCGATGCGGTGCGTCGCGATGCGGTGCGATGTGTGCGCTGCAGTGCGAAGCACTGGCGATGCGACGCGATGCGGTGCGATGCGAGGCGGCGCGTTGCGATGCGGTGCGATGTGTGCGCTGCAGTGCAAAGCACTGGCGATGCAGAGTGACATCTCTATGGTCAATGGTGTGCGTGATTGGTCTCGCTGATGTGACGAATCCCAGCAAAATGCCATGACCTGGTATGGAAACTATATGATTAATGAGGACGGTGATTCTGGATGGCAGTTGGTCGTTGTTGACTCGTTAGCCGAAATTTTCTTGGACAATGGCCAAGGTTGATTGTCCATTCGTTGGACTTGATGCTTGATGTTTGGACACCCATGCTAAAATTGTCAAAGGTGTTAAGTGCCCAACATCTTGGTGGGTGATGTTCAGCAGAGGTGTGGTGTCCTCACTGGCGACACGTCAGCTGAACTTGATATTAGGTTTGCAGACAGTACAGGCTGATAAGGTAGTTACTGTAGCAGTGAAGCTGGTCTGACTCGAAATTGACAGACAGTACGGTTTTAAATATTGTATATCCCGTAGCGGTGAAGCCGGTCTGAATTAAAATTGTAGACGGTGCAGGCTTGATGCTTGTTGACCCAGGTTGTCGTCCTTTCGGGTCGTCAAAGTGGCCCACAATGTTTCCGCTCTACTAAGTCGCCGCTCCACTTTGGCGTGGTCTGGGAATAAATAGGGAATTTTCCTGGCATGAAATTCAACAGCGCAATTTCTCTCTGGAGACGGTCCGGTTTGGAAGGCAGTTGGGGTCAAATGGTCTTTTTCCTTCATCTTGACCTTGCCTAGAATGAATTCAGCATCCCTGAAAGGTGAGAACGATCCAAATTGTTTTCCATGAAGAGAAGGAGGATCCTTAAAATTTTCCAATAGAAGGTGGCCCAGGTTGAATGATGCTTCACCTTTCATTTTGACCTTGCCTTGTATTGAAAAAGTGTCTCCAAAATGTGGGAATGTCTGTGGTGGAAATCCATTCCAAAATGCAGAATTCAGCAGGAGATTCATCAACAGGAGCCGGAATGCCAGTTTCAGGAAGGAACGGAAGGAATGCTTCATCTTCACTTTTCCCCGAGTAGTTGATGAGCCTTCAGGAGGAATCCTCAACAATCTTTTAGAAATCTCCATAGTGGGCTCCGATTTTCCACTATTCGAAGATCCTTGGTGACTGTGTCGATTGTTTCTGTCTTTCCGTTTTTTATGCCGCGCGCCGTGACCGTGACTGGGATCAGTGAAATGAGTTTGCCTCCTATAACGTCGTCGACGGCATCGTAGAGTGTGTGGTAGGTGCTTGAGCCGTGCTGGAACGAGAGCGCTAGCATCGCAATAATTATCCTCAATCGAGTCCGAATTGCTGAGTGCTCTCCACTCTGTGCTCTGTGGCGTGCCTTCGATCGCCTCTCCCATAGACTCTGGAGCTGAAGTTGTCTGTTGGTAACAGCTGTGCTGAAAACCGTTACAAATGAACAGGCTGTGACAATTATTGTGAAGTGAGTGTCGTCTGTCTTTGTTGTTGTTGTCACTATAATCTGGGCTACAACAATTACATTTACTTTCATTTTCACTTTCAATGTCAGTATCAGCAGGAGCTAATAAAGATGAATTCCCCTCCAGTGATTTGTTATTCACTTCACATTCATTGCATGGAATTTCAATTTCCAACTGAGAGGTTAGATTGGGTAAGTTGGCTTGTTCCCCTTTTGTTGGTGAAATTACTTTTTTGTGACCAGTGTTCAACTCCTCGTCTATTTGTTTGAGACTACTCTTCCATTCTGCCCTGCATTCTTGAATTGTTTCTTTCAATTCCACTCTTGCTTCCTTCATCTCACTCCTCAATACTTGATTGTCCTTCTTCTGTTCTGAACAGAATTCTTGTATTCTTTTTTCCGTTGCTGCACTCATCTTTCCTATGGCTTCCAGGATGATATTGACGGTCTCTGGATTGAGGCACAAGTTGACAGATGTAGCACTAGCCGCTGGTCGGGGAAGAACTTCTGGGGAAGACATCGCCGAAGACTGTGTCTTGTCCTCAAGTACGGATGCATTCACGAGCGTCTCATCAGCCATGGCGTCTTGATGAAAAAGTGTGTGAAATATAGTGGAGAAAATAGTGAAGTGATGTGAAGTGTTTGAATACAAGAATTGGATAACCAGAACAGGTTAGTGGCTAGCTTAAGCTGATCTTGTAGAATCTAGTAGAATTCAGATTGTAGAATGAGGTCGAATAAGTCCACAAGCCCCCACAAATCACGAACGGCAATAAAACAAACCGACAATAAACGGACCAACTTAGGCTAGTGACTTGACAACAATAATATCCAACAATCATGAAACAATAATAAACAAAGAATATGACATGAAATAAATGTCGTGTATTCAATTGGAATACACTAAGTGCCGTCTTATGCTAATCACTCATAAACTGAGTTTTTCCTGAAAAAATCTGCACATTCCGGGATGACAAATAAATTATTCAGAATCAGGGCACCCTAGGCCAAACTTAAAATTACTACAATCATGTTCAATTCTGGTTGCGGTTATAATTAAATTAAACAAGCAAAAGAATAATAGAACAGACAGAATGTAGCCTTTCCTGGGTTTCTGGCCTGGTGTAGATTCCTGAAATAAATTTTTTATTATTTTCGCCTCCCGGGAACTGCAGTTGTTTCTGTAAAGGAAATAGCATGAATAAAAAATTAATCTACTCCTCCACTGGTCCTTAGTTCGAAGGCGCCATCATGTGGGATTGTTTTTTATATACCAACTCGCCTGGATGGGTAATTTGGGATTTTAACCCGCCGGTAGCTGCAGTCGGTGGAATTATTTCTAATTCGTGTGGGAGGGTGATCGTCTCTCCTCCAATACCACATGAATCATCTCTCGTCGGATTGAACAGCATTCGAATGTCGTATGCGACGATATATTCTCATGCAGTCCAATTCGCCGAGAGAGATACGATCAATATAAAACTAATAAATATAGTAAAGAAGACACAGGAGTCTATGCCGGGTGGATGATGTTCGGAATGTTTTAACATTTGCTAATTAAAACTTCTACAATCCAATCCATCCGGGATAAATCCATACTACTGAGTAAAATATTTAACAATAAATCGTCAGATTTACTGATACTGAAATAGACTTTCTGATTCTTCTCAACAAAGGTTGAGGAAGAAGAGCAGAATAATGAGAAATAAATCCTGCGACAAAGGTCGAGGAATGTATTGAATTTATGTGCGTTATGACCTCGATAACTGCACAAAAATAAATTCTGAAATGATTCAGATAAATAAATTGCAACCAGGATTGAACACGGTTTCTGAATAAAATAGAGATTGTAAAATATTAACATTTATTACATGAAAGAACAATATATATAATGAATATTTAATAATGGCATCAATTAAAGAAATTTGAATAATTAAAATATGTGACTGAAGAGATATTTCATGAATTAATGAAATTAATTGAAATAATTTAGATTGTCTTTCAATTGAAGATAGAATTCTTTAAAATATATCAGAGATTAGGACTTTGCCTAGGGTTGCCCTGACCAGTTCTAGGAGGAGTCGGTATTTGTTGTTTTACAACGATCTATGCTCAAGCTAATATAAATCAATTAATAATATTACGCGCACAGATTTTTGGAGAGATGACGCCTTCATCTCATGGTAGGTGGACATCTCGTGGCATGCCTGGCTTCGTCATGTGGTGAACCGATTTTAGTATAAATTTCACTATTACTTTTCAAAAAATTAGCTTGGCATTATTAAAATCTCAACTAACAATACCGAGATTATTAGGCAGCAAAAGAACGGCACTTTACATAAAATTACATTAAAACAAAATGAGGTTTCAAACGGACCTCTTACTTGTATCAAATCTCAAAGCCAAGTCGTTCTTCCCGGAAGGTCCAGTAGGATATTTCGGGAAGAAGGTTGACGTCATAATTAATTTCGCCAATGAGGGCGCAGAAAATAAATTCCACCAATAGGAATGCTACAACGAATTTTTAAAGACAAGTGTGCCACATAAGACAATTAAAGTAATTTATAGAAATCAAATAAATTTAAGAAGTAATTTAGAGGGGCTGGAATGTGCAGATTTATTCAGGAAAGGTTATCACACAGATTAGAATACAATAATTGACATAAATTCTCCTTATCACGGGTTGACTTGCCTACCTGTCAAAAACAGCTGATTTATAATTGGCAAAAGCCGGTTAACAGTTTCGCGCTCAAATCAAACTAACCTCAAAGATTGAAAGTAAACAACACCTAGGCTGTACAGTTAACTGTAACAATAATATGAGTATAACTCAGTTGAAACAAATTGAGGTACAATAAAATCACAATAAGCGAGTATTTCGCAAATACAATAAAGAGTGAGTAAAGTACACCCGTGTAATAACATTATAACATTATTTTAATATAATAAATATGTTGGTGGGCTGTCAATGCAATCTCACCCTGACAATATATAAACTAGTTTTCTATGATTATATTGATTTATTCAACAGACTTAAAATATCAAAAATGATCCGTGTAAGATAAATTTAATAATAGACCCAAGTTAGTGGCGAAGCGTGGTATACTTATTTGGTCATCGCCGGGTATATTTCCGAATAAGTATACCACGCTTCACCAAGGACCCAAGTACTCAGCAGCCTACAAGGTACTTCGATGAATTACTTTATTTATCTCAATTCGCAATCGCGATACAGCCCAACTGATGATACTTGCTAGCAGTAAATACTGTAATGAGATTAAAAATAATAATAAGTATGTGTAATGTGAATAAGAGAAGGAAAGTATTCTAATTAGCTATTGAGTTGAGGGAAATACAAATCAATTTTTTCTGTATTTTTAAACTTATTGATAAGATTTTTAAACCTTTGATGTAGAGCAGTTTGGTAAGTTAGAGCAATAATCTTAACAGGAAAATGAAAAACAAGAATAATATTATTAATGAATTTCTTCGTCCTGTATCTCCTAACTTCTAATTTTCATTAAACAGGCACCAGAGATTATTTCAGATACGACCAATAAAGTAATATAGGGACCTTTGATGGAACAAAACTACAGTCTCTTGAAACGAATCAACTTGTTTCATGTCCAACTTTATCAAAAAGGATTATGGTCTATTAATC
The DNA here is from genome assembly GCA_017141395.1 of Laodelphax striatellus. Classification (NCBI taxonomy): domain Eukaryota; kingdom Metazoa; phylum Arthropoda; class Insecta; order Hemiptera; family Delphacidae; genus Laodelphax; species Laodelphax striatellus. The sequence goes on from CM029534.1 coordinate 22,584,408, forward strand.
AGTCATTCTGTCCAATATGGAACCACATTCCAACGAGTTTAATATTCTATCGCAGGGAATAGCCTCAAATTTGAGTGTTTGACGGTCCAGTGGAAAGAGGAATTTTGAGGGGACACAGCAATCGCGATAAACACTAAAATTCAATCGTCTAGGCATAATTTGCATAGAACAGGATGCAAATCGATGCAATCAACAGCACTGGGGACGGATTACAGAATACAGTACGCAAACAATTGCACCCTGCTCAGAGAAACGAAATGTTCGTGCATGTACAGTGTACACGGTGGTGGCGGTACTCAAACAGAAATATACGCATTGGACTATGGTAATTCATACATCTGAGCTGAGTGGTCTAATGAACATGTTTTACAGTCTGGTCTATTTCGACCAATAGTGGGCGATATCGATATATCCATCAATAATGGAAAAGCATCTCGCGCTATGATGATGTTACGTTCCACTGCGCATACAACGCGTCGCAACATACCGATTCTCGCTGGATAACTGACTGATGTAATGATGAACATCTGCGTGCTCCATTCCAGGAAGTATTGCTAACATATTTTATCGTGTTCATACCTAATTAACACTTAGTTATGTGATATTTCAATTAACATAGTTTGCACATTTCGTCAGGAATTGTTTGAACTGTTACTGTTGGATGGAAAAGAATTCTCGTTATGTAATTTCCTGACCAACACAATAGATGGTTAAGTATCGGTCACTCAAGACTGTACTTGGATGGGTGACCGTCACAGAAATTAGGTGAGGTGGTACCTACCCGTGAGGGTCTCTCTACAATTAAAAGCAATTTCATAATTTTTTTTAGATAATAGAACAACAACACAATAGTGCATTATAATATTCCAACTCATGTGATATTTAAAACTGAATTCAATTAATAATTTATACAGTAATAATTAATGGATTATGGTTTGGAATAATTATCAGATACTAGTGGTTAAGTGAGTATTCGAATAAGTGTAAGACATTTGAAGGAAAAGCAACTGTTTATTATTAACTCATTTTAAGCCAAAAAATGGAGTTTAATTTTTTTTCGATTCTTGTTTAAAATTTATCTTCTCTTGATCAAAAATTTGAACAAACTGTATTTGGAATGTAACTTTGCAGAAGTTTGATGGGATGCTTAGATAGACTCATTTAACGACACAATGACTAGCTTATGGTTGAGATGTCAATGTGCTAACCACACGTTACATCTCTTCTGGTTAATTCACCTCTGCTGATTCAGTCAAGTGGATGTAAAACTGGCAACCAGCTGGTAGGCCAAAGCCCACATAGGGCTGTTGAGCCATTGAAGAACAAACAAACGACACAATAACTATAGTTATCAATGAGACGATATTTTCAGATAGAAAACTACAGGGCTGGCCCTGGATTTTGAGAAGGAATATGTGACATGGACACTTTCAAGAGTGGATTTTTGGAAATGAATATGTTGTAGAAATTGCATTTGAAACACACATTTATAATCGTCGTATGGAGAGAGTAATGGTTGATGTTAGAGCCCAGGGATGTAAGTGACATTCAACCGCTGCTATATCGAACTGCAAGTCTCCAAGCCCATTTCTGTCAAGATTGGAAAAGTTGGTAGCTTAGACTTTCCATGCTGCATAAAGCTGCAACTGTTATTGAAAGGTACAAGTTTCGTATTCCATTATGATAAGAAACCAAAGTTCGCAAACCTAGCGTACAGACAGCAAAGTCACATCACATTGTATTTAATTTGACGTAGAATAAAATCTTTCTTTTGATGAAAAACATGTTTTTTTCAAACAAGGAGTTGGCTCTTCTACATTCATAATCATCATTTCACATATTCAGAGGATTCCCGTCTAAAAAAAGGGTTACCACTTATAAATTTATTTTTATTACATAGTATACATTGAAATAGGATTAAAGTTCTTCTTTCAATAATTGGAGATGATTGGAGAGGAATCATTTTAGCTTTAACAATACAGGAGCTCAGCTAAGTAATCGAGAGTTCTAAAATACGAAGTACTGTTATAGCCCAGGCAAATTAGACCAAAAAAAGGGTCTAGGTCCTAAAAAATAACATAAGGCTGGAAATGATCTCAAACCACTTTGGGCATCCCAAAGAAGGCTAATATGAGTTTGCGACGGTTTCTGAGTGCCGCGTAATATAGGGTGCCCAAGAAACCTCGAAATTTTGGTTCCGTTTCTAGTTATCTTCAATTTACGTCGAAACTAAGCGTCGGACAGAAAAACTCATTCAACCTTTTTTCTAGTAAATAAAATTTCCAAGAGATTGGTGCCTAACTCATTCCTCTAAGTTCAATAACTACCGATAAAAAAGGGTAATTTTTGAAAAGAAACTAAAATTCAAGCATTCCAAGTTTTTGATTGTTCATATCTTTCGTATGATGTATTAGAATTGTGTGAATCAAAATCCCTCTGGGGATAATTTTCTTCTCTACAATTTTCGACTAAGTAGGACTTCTTATCTTGTCTACTATTTGAGCTAGAGCTGTTAACAAAATTCCTTGCATTTCAAAAAGGACCATATTTTTGGTGGTGAAGTCTAACACACGTTTCTATGTACGTCTATTGAAGAATCCTATTAGAATATTGTTTCTGAGATCATTCTCCCTCAGAATATCTACTTTGCGGCTCCAAAAATCAAGTTTTTCAAGAAGTGGGAGGTAAGAAAGGACCCTTCAAGGATGATAAACTGAGGACGCCCCTAACTTTTGTATAAGTAGACGGATCTTAACAAACAATAGCTCATTGTTTTCAGCTCATTAAGGCGGTTCAAATTCATATATCATATGTTGAATTCGGTCAAAATTTAAAAATTTTGTGCCCAAAGAGTCCTTTGACTTTATTCCCATATACCGAGAAGAAGGCGATTTTTTGTTTTCAAATACATCTATCTTGAATGCCATTGATGATAAAAAATTGTATTTGGTCTCAAATTGTAGAACAGAATCTCTTCTTTCATTTGCAATCATTTGCGACCAAAATATCGCATTCTCAAGTTGAGTACATGCAATCTAAAAATATGAGAAAACTATTTTTCACGTTTTTTCATTATTTTGCTGTTACTAGTTAGCTTCTAAATTGGGATTAATGGAAGTTAAAAACATGTATCTAGGCTCAAATTGTAGGAAATTTTATTCTCTACGTGCATAATTGGCTCAAATACCCATTTAACCCCTTTAGTCTGGTGAAAAATTGATCTAAACGTGAACAAGGAGAGAATTCTGATGATTTTTCGACTTACAAAACCAAATGTTTTCAACTTGAGAATGCGATATTTTGGTCGCAAATGATTGCAAATGAAAGAAGAGATTCTGTTCTACAATTTGAGACCAAATACAATTTTTTATCATCAATGGCATTCAAGATAGATGTATTTGAAAACAAAAAATCGCCTTCTTCTCGGTATATGGGAATAAAGTCAAAGGACTCTTTGGGCACAAAATTTTTAAATTTTGACCGAATTCAACATATGATATATGAATTTGAACTGCCTTAATGAGCTGAAAACAATGAGCTATTGTTTGTTAAGATCCGTCTACTTATACAAAAGTTAGAGGCGTCCTCAGTTTATCATCCTTGAAGGGTCCTTTCTTACCTCCCACTTCTTGAAAAACTTGATTTTTGGAGCCGCAAAGTAGATATTCTGAGGGAGAATGATCTCAGAAACAATATTTTAATAGGGTTCTTCAATAGACGTACATAGAAACATGTGTTAGACTTCACCACCAAAAATATGGTCCTTTTTGAAATGCAAGGAATTTTGTTAACAGCTCTAGCTCAAATAGCAGACAAGATAAGAAAGCCTACTTGGTCTAAAATTGTAGAGAAGAAAATTATCCCCAGAGGGATTTTGATTCACACAATTCTAATACATCATACGAAAGATATGAACAATCAAAAACTTAGAATGCTTGAATTTTAGTTTCTCTCCAAAAATTACCCTTTTTTGAAAAATCATAACTCAGTAGTTATTGAACATAGAGGAATGAGTTAGGCACCAATCTCTTGGAAATTTTGTTTACTAGAAAAAAGGTTGAATGAGTTTTTCTATCCGACGCTTAGTTTCGACGTAAATTGAAGATAACTAGAAACGGAACCAAAATTTCGAGGTTTCTTGGGCACCCTATATTACGCGGCACTCAGAAACCGTCGCAAACTCATATTAGCCTTCTTTAGGATGCCCAAAGTGGTTTGAGACCATTTCCAGCTTTATGTTATTTTTTAGGACCTAGAAGTCTAATTTGCCTGGGCTATTAGGTGTGTAGGCTACGAATATAGTTGTGTATAACTAATGAATAAATCGAATGATTCCCAATTGCTTCCACAGTCGTTCCTTATCAGGAATCCTCACATTATTCTGGATGAGATTCTTATCGAATTTTCTTTGTAATTTCAAAGGGAATAACCTGGTTTTATCGATTGCGAAATGAGTACTGACTTTCAATTAGGAACTTGGATGCTATTTCAAATGACTGGGAATGGATTCTCAAAATTATCCAGAATGACTAGTTTGAACTACGTAAGTAAGTTAATACTACGTAAGTTAAAACGTAGTATTAAACTGGACATTTCACAGGTCTTTTCACTTCACATTAAGAGTACTCCAGGAGCAGATGAAGAGCTTTGATTGGGAGATAGGTTGATGTTTGATACATTCATCACGATCCGACTTCCCAGAAATACAGTTATACAACACACAATCCGAAACTAGATGTAAAACATTTTTCAAACTCAGTTAATATTCTAGAAATTTATTTCAGAGATTTTCAAGAAGCTGGTTCGTTTTTCCCTGAAAGAGTAATCCTCTTGAGAGGTAGGTAGATAGATAAAATATTGATACATGACTCTATCTCTCAACTGTACATTATAAGTAGTTGCGATTTTGTTGTATTCAGAAGAGACTTAGCCTAGACATTATGTAATAATATTGAGTAGCATTCTCCCAAACAGTAGTGGGCACTAGCAGTGTATTAGGCTATCGATTGCGAATATATTTCTTAATATATTAAGAAATTTCTTAATATATTAAGAAATCTTGAGTAAGTAAGTAAGGCACTGAAAATGGACAATATAATCAAACGACAGCTCATCGAGCCAGGTAGCCACTCAATAACTATAAACTTGAGGGTTGAGCTATTCCTTATGAACTGTACATATAGAATGATTATATGAATATATTAAAGAGCACGAATAAAAAACTAAATATATTAAGAATTTGCATTTATTAATGAGGTCCTTTATTTTAATATTCATTCTCTGATGAAATTCATCAAGACAGAAGAAGGTAACTTGAGAACAGCGAAGAGCTATAAAATTTCCACAATTTCAATCTAGATCGCTAGTTGGCGGGGATAGGCGGTTGAATAGTAAAGAGAAGACAGTATGAAATTGGCAAAATTTTAATTTAGATCGCATGTTTGCGGAAAGGACGGTTTCAATCTGAAACAAGCGAAAAAAAATCAGTGCGGTCTTAATGGAAAATCTTGTGCAAGAACAGAACGACGTAGAAGCTAATTGTGGCGTGAGTCTGACGTGAGTGCTGCAGGTGCTATGCAGAGCACCACCTGTCAATAATGAATGCACGGCGAGGGGTCACGTCACTAGACTGGTGTTGCGATCGATCCTCGTACTCTTTCTAGTCAGCTCCGCCTGACTCGCACTTTTGCCTTGTCCCGCCGAACACGACAACTTTGATAACATCAAACGCAATGGAAGCGTAACAACACGTTTATAGATTTGATGGGCGCTGCTGTTGACAGTCACATGTGTCAAAAATCAATTAACCATCTCACACTATAGGTCATTCTATATATACTATAGGTCACATGAAACCTGTTACCAAATGGTTTTCACTCATTGACCTATCCAGTGGTGATGGATACCTACCGAAATTAAACTTTCGCACTATCTGTGAAATTTGACCTTTTTAGGGTTTGATCCGGTTGATTTTTCACGAGGAATCGGTAACTTTTGCCAAATTAAAGCTATGACCATTGTGTTTTCAAAAATTGTACTCTCGTGGTAAAATAATATAACCTTTGTGAAAGTACTTTTCTGCAAAATAAAGCGATTAGACCCATGACCATCAATAATATTTCAATGTATAAAAATGGTATATACATTATAATCTTGGGTCTAATCGCTCTATTCCGTGGAACATTACTTTTGGAACTGTTATATTATACTGAATCGCCAATATTGATTCATGTTTTAAATCATCAGAAGAAAACATGATCGCAAAGCTAGTATCCAAACAGATCACTAAGAAAATATGATAAATTGTTAATTGTTATTGTTCATATATAATAAAACAAATATAATGAGTAAAAAAAAATTATCTGTATCCATAATGTAATGTTTTCTTTTAATTGATAAGTTCATTGTTCAATGTTTTTTTTTCTTTTTTTTCCTTTGGTTGATGAGTTCACAATGTAATGTTTTCCTTAGTTGACGTAGTCTTTTTTAAGTTTTTTCTGTAGTTGCGAATCTTAAAACACTTGTTAATTCAATTTAATTTTTATTTTAGTTTTTTACTTTATTGTTTTTAAAGTTTTGATATTTTAAATTTAATTTAGAATTGAATTTAAAGATTGATTTAATTCATTTGGTTTCTAATGAATTATCAATTCATTATTTGCTTTTCAAATTCTTTTTAAATGCTGCAGAAGCCTAATTGCATTTAGTTTAAAATTTTTGTGACTTCTGACCTCACTACCGGCGCACAAAATTATCTTTTGCCGGTAGTGCCATATTGTTAACAATACTGTTGATGGTTTAAAATTTATTCTCAAGGTAATTATTATTATTTTTTTTTTATGATTATTTTTTTTTTTTTGATGTTATGCTAATGTTGTACCAATTTTACTTTGTATTGTTAACCAATATTATTGTGTATTTTTAAACAATTTACTTTTTGGCAATAAATATTGATTGATTGATTGATTGATAATAATATGTAATAGTACAATATGTATGATAGAATTTGGTAAATTTGTTATCAGAAAAGAGAGCAATATTGTATTTTGAATCAACTATTTGAGCAAGTACAAGACTTGTCTTGGCTTTAGTTGGCAAGATAAGCAAGTGAGGTACAAATAATTGAACGGTATCTTATAGGAATACAATCACTCAACATTCATACACAAAAAATGGAGACGAAAAAGTTGAACTGGAAATAGTTCCAATATGTCGCATATGACAACACTCTGTTTACTCCCGCATGCCTTGCGAATAATATGCAACGGGAGAAACGTCTACTTTATAGGTATTGAATTGGTGCAATCAGGCCAAGTGCTCTCGGGGTCAAGAGTCCTCTGCTATACTAGAGGTCTGAATTCCTTTCCATAATATGTATTACATTACTCATCCTGTCACATCTCGTTACTACACTTCTACAATAATTAATTGCAACATTAACACTAGAACATTAATTAGTGCTATTTATGAACTTTTTAATAAATATACGTAATTAATTTATGAATATCATTTTTTTCTGAGGATGATGCCCACATGAGTTCTACGTTTTGTGGGGTGATTAAGAGAGATGAGACTGTTTTTAGGCAGTCGGGACTGACTGAGTGGCCGTTTTTGTCAAAATCCATTCCCTCAACTGTATTCAAACCAGGAACCTTTGGATTATAAGACTGGCGCTTATCGCCCTCGGACCACTCCATATTATTCTGTTTATTTTAAAGGTTATGTTCCAAAATTCAATCCAAATTATTATAAATTGGCATCAAAATTACGAATTCAGAGTAAGCTGAGATTAATTTCCATAAAGTCAAAAGTTAGCGCATTTTTCACAAGATTCGTATGAATTCTCTTTTGAAACTTATCTTCCAATGATTACAGAATCAGAGGAAAACCAGTGGTATTTATAACTTTTATTCCCTTCATCTGGGAAATTCGTTTCATGAATTATTAAAGTGAGACTTCACTATACACCTCAGTGAATTCGTAATGATTGTCATAAGGTATTAAATAAATCAGACAGTGAATGATTAATTCAGAATAATGATGATACTATTCCATAAAGGTTAAATAAGGGTTGATTATCGACATCTCCCTTAATGCTCATGATAACAACATCAGTTCAAATAATGAAATGAATAAACCTGCTTGAAAATTTATTCTTGAAAACTGATATTCTTGTTGTGAAGACAATCATAATTGATTTCTTAAAAATAATCTTGACCGCATTGGAACCATCTAACTAAATTACTTATCCATCATCTTTTGTTTTTATTCGCCTTCAATAGAGCTACCAAAACATTCATAGAGACTAGTCCAATATTCGTTTTTCTGTTCAAACTAGAAAAACATACCTATCAAGTTGAAACGTGCTGCTGAGGAATGAGAGGAGAGATCAGGCGCTTATTCGTTCCGAAACAAGATAATAAAGTTGTTTACCCGATATTATTTATTTACCTCTTCGGACCATGCCGTGTACGTCCTATTCAGCATCGTATCCATATGGTTGCTGACTCTTATTTCGACCAACAGAATACTCAACAGTGGGCTGCTCTCAACTGTATTTCTTGGCTAGAAATACAGACGTACGCGTATCTAACGAACAAACACGACTCTACGCTGTTTTCTGGGGTTTCCCTCGACTTGTAACGTTTGCCACAAAAATATCAGCTCTAATCCGGTTACTGCCAGGTTTCCACGTACTCATTAGTGCGCCTGTCATACGTGTTTTGTCATTTAACAAGCACTCGAGTACATGTGTGTCCATGTACATGTATAAGCGGTTGTAAACACTCCATTTCCCTCCACCAGTAATGTCTGTTCAATAATATTTTTGTAGCCTACTTGCTGTAAGTAAACAACTCATGCAGACTTGATTAAATATAGTATGAAACAGTTTTCCAGCTTGAACTTGCTCCTCTGAGAATAAACGTAGTCTGTTTCAAAAATACTTTGCTCTATCAATAAGAAAATAACTTATGAGCTCGATTGAAAAGATAGATTCATTGAAATGTTTTTCTTGGATCAACTTTCCTTCTCTACCTGTAGACCCAGTATTTATGAGTATTAGAGTTTGAAGAATTAAACTGATAGAAATCAATAAATCCAAAGCAATATTGGACGGAATAGTACTGATCTCAACGTCTTTTTTTCAAGATAAGGGAAATTGAGCCGATTAACGAAAATATTTCAAGTCGATGGTCAATCGGAAAAATAAACAAATTACAACAAACAGTACTTGTGCATCAATCTCAATTTATGTACTCAGATCACCAACTTCAGCTCAAATGTTGTGCAAAAACTCTTCTCTCTTTTCATTTTTTATTTTCTTCTATTGAATTCACTACCAGCGCATAGATTGACCTTTGGTGAATGTGAACGATTGATAATTTGTTCATATAAAAATATTATATTATTTTTAATTAAATATATATTTCTATCTCGAGGTTTATGCACTAATAGTTTGAAAATTGTATTCTGTTAATTGATTTATCCAAAAATATTTATAATTATTTAATGTTTATAAAGTTGATGAGTCGTACTTACTTTGGAATTACCTCATTCATTTTCAGTATTCAATATAGAGTGTAGAATGACTTCAATTTTGTGATGTGGCGAGGCTTAGACAGTCGAAATCACTTTACCACTTGACCACTTATTGTATAGGTGAATAATATTGAGTACTATAAAAGTATTGGGGTTCTATCATTTCTCCAATTAATACCACCACATTCATATCTCCTTCTCATTAAGGAATAATATTCTATTAAGGAATAATAATGACGGAGAGTTCAAGTCATGTGATCACTCTTCAGTGCGTCAAGTGCTCTATTAATTGCTTTTTTCTCACTGGAGATCCAGAATATTCAAGACACATGATAAAATGATTGGAATATGTGCGAAAATTGATCTCGAATATTCCATCTGTTTTGTAGCAAGCGTTACTTACAGCGTCGCGTCAAGGGTCAAACTATGTAAGGATTTACTGTGGCGTGTCCACCGCAAATCAACATGTGGCGGTGCGACGCGGGAAATCTCTTCCCGCCGGCGGGAAACCGTCTAGTTCGTCGACCATCCGTCAGAGCACGCTCTTGTTTGTGCTGGCACACCAGTCACAAACTGCGTCACTCGAATTCACCAGCAATAGCCGAGTATTTCATGCTTGTGCGGCAAACACACTGCAACTACAGTGTATGTACACTGTACAGTGTACACAGACGCTATTTAGAGTTTAGTACGTGTTTGATTGTAGGTATTTCATTCAATTGGTTGTTGCACTGACTACCTTTGCTGTGTATATTGTATATTTACAGCAGTATTCGATTGAATTGTATCGCGGTGGTATTATTTGTGTATTTTCCAGTAAAGTTTTACAATATTTCATAACAATTTTTACAATAATAATTTACTGAATTCTACTAAATAACCTCATTGGATTCTACAGATCAGACTATACCTTAGTCTGTAATTCAGTACATTCATTATGTAATATACTGAATTACAACAAAGGTAAAGTCTTCAACTGGGTTGTTATGCCTACCTGTTATTGCTACCTGGAAAGAAAGCATGTGCTCCATTAATTGCTTGTTCCTGTTTGGATACCCTTCCAGATACATCATCGAATGATTAAAGTATGAATGAATTCATCTGAATATTTATTTACGACTAAATTGAACCAACCGATTGCTCACACCATTGCATCAGACTGTATAGGCTCTTATTTGCAAAATTGAGGTTGTTTCTGTAGCACGAACATTATTGTCATTAATATTTACACAAAAATAGTAGAGTGGACCAAGGCTAGAAAATTCAAAACTTCCACTAGACAATTTCGAGTGAATAATCAATCATTATTCTCCAGGAGAATTACTGTTTATTGGTACACGCTTGATGAACGTTTGTATAAACAAACAACAATAGTAATAATTATGATGAGAAATAGGACATTTTTGAAATTAGGAAAATGATTTCATCTGCTCATGATTGGGAATTTTAATTTGTTGATTCATATAGATTAGAACCGGTGCAGAATTTGAACAAAATTCTATTTGTATTTCCCAATGATAAATTACATCTTTCACGCAGATGTCTCAAGCTAATGTGAGCATTTAATCTCTTTATTCATTCATCGTCACAACATTCACAGAATATTACAAATAATACTTCATTTAAGTACAATACAATGGGAAGGAGTGGCTGAGTAGCCTCATTGAAAATCGTGTTGAAGCACTATAACGTTTTAAAGAAAGGACAAATTTAGAGCCGAATAAAGAATATGCAATAATCCTTGAATAAATAATTATATTTGAAGGTGTACAAAAGAACCTATTAGACTAGAATCTCTCTATTTGATAGAATCTCCGTACACACGCACGATTAACGGCAATAAAATGTAAGAAAATCGAACTAGTTTCTTATTATTCAAACAATAGAACTGAGCATCATTCAGGAATTAGCCTACATACAACAAAGCTTCCAATTCTCTCACAAAAATAACTGAACATCCTGACAGAGAAAAGTTGAAAGGTAGATAATTGACAAATTTCAAATCACAGAAAGAATGAAAGTTACGAAATTCATCAATATTTGCTTTCAGTGAAATAATCTGATTTTGCAATCTTGCTCGATTTTTCAATGACGCTGCCGTCATATTTTCCCCTTCAATAAAAAATTGTTTATACTCCGAAAACATAGAGAAATCGTGAAGGTATTTGTTAGGAATTAAGTGCTGTACAGAACTATTGAAATTTAAATACGGCGCTACTACGTATCTTATCCCCTCCTTTCCCTTTGCCTTGCCCATTGGCTGCTAGACAAGGTGAAGGTGGCTAGGTTTTGCATCTGCGAAGTGATGGGATCGAATCATTCGTCTTGTCCCAGCAGTCGTCAGTAGTCTTCCAGACATTCAACCGTTCATGTCGCCCGTCGCCCCCGCTTCTCTTCCGTGGCATCCGCATATACCTTTCAGTGAGTTTAATACACTTTATTTCAAATATAGTCTACCTCTCAAAGTAATACACGCGGTCCTCCAAAGTCGAATTAAAATAAGTTACAGTTACCGAGCCCTCTATTAACATTTTGGTCACTCCGGGTTTCGGATATGAATCAGTTTGTGTTAACTTCAAGTGTTTAAACTCGTGAAAAGTGTTGTTGTTTCTCGTTATGCTTAATCTAAGTTTGTTCAAGTATTGTTTTCCTCGTTCTTAAGCATAATTGTTGAAAAAGTTCATAAGTTTGTTCAGTTTTCATGTCATGTGCGTGTAATAACTCTATCAGTTTGTGACCACGCGAGTCAAGTTTCAAAGTTTTATCGGTCAGTGTCGATAATCCAATCGTGTTATATTCGAAAGAACATAAAATTCGATAAAGATTACCGTTTGTTTCAAGTCTATAACCCTATCGAATTAAAAGTTATCGAATTTCGAAATTAAAGTTTTAATTACGCAGTAGGCAAGTGAAGCAGCCATTGTTTCGCTTTGTTCATGTTGTGTAGCGTCGGTCGTTAATTCTCGGAAAATATTGTCGTTCCTCGCGAGTTGCGCGCATCTCGGTACGCGTTCGCGTTCCTGCCGGTTCGTCAACGTCATCTCCATGCGCATGCGCAGATCGTCTTAGTTCACCACTGCGCAGAATCTACCAGGGTCGCCACTTCAGGATCGTCACAATGGGCAAGGTTTCCCGCTCCTCTTTCCCTCCCTTCCCTCTCTTTCTCGCGTTAGAAAGTGAAAGTTATTAGTTCTTTTAGGTTGGTATCGCTCCGTTCAGCTGGTTCGCTAGTACTCTATCTACGCTCACTGCGCTCAGTGTATCGTCTGCTTCAAGTGAACACAACCAAAGTTAATATGTCTAACTACGACTTAGCTCTCGCAAATTTAAACTCTTCTCTTTCCGAATCAACTCTAGATGAGAGTAAAAGTAGTTCAATTGAACAAGCGAAGATACAATTAAAACTCCTTTTGCACAAAGCTTGTTCTAATTTAGAGAAAGTTTCTCTCACTTTGGATCTTGTAGGCAATGAACCGTCAACTGCTATCCTAGCAAAAATAAGTGATCAGCTTGATATTTACGAAGACATTCGTGATGAAATAAGATCGGTTTGTATTTCCAAGGGAATAAATGATGATTTTCTTGAAACTTTGTCTAAAGAATTCAAATCTTCGTACTCAAGGTACATCCAAGTGTCAAAAAGTTTACCGTCAAGTTCAGATACAGTTGTGGCTGCACAACCTATTGTAAAAGCTAGCAACATTCAACTTCCTCGAGTTCAACTTTCCAAATTCAATGGAGATGTTTCCCAATGGTGTCAATTCATTAATTTGTTCAACTCATTAATTCATCAAAACAAAAATTTAGCAGATATAGAAAAGTTTCAATACCTCAAGTCGTGTTTACAAGGTTCTGCTTTAACCTGCATAAGTGCTCTAACGTTGTCTGACGAAAATTACAAAATAGCATATGATCAGTTGACCAATAGATATGCCAACAAACGTTTAACTTGTAATCATTTCATGGATAAAATTATAGACTGTAAATCAATCACAAAGCCGGATCACACATCTATCCGCGAATTTATTGACACTGTCTCAACTTCAATTGAAGCTCTCAAATTACAGAATATTGAAAACCTGTCTGATTACGTATTACTGTCAATTCTTCTCAGGAAAATTGATCAGAAAACTCGAATTGATTTTGAAAATAGTCTAGCTCAAAATCATGCTCCTACATACAAGGATCTTGTTGATTTTCTGACAAACAAATCAAGAGTAATTGAATTAGTTCAACCATCCACTTCGTCCGTTACGGTTAAGGAAAACCCTAAGAAAAACCAAACAAGTCTCATTACAAGTCAGATTTCAAGCCCTCGTCAAGAAAGCAAATTTCTAGACAAAAATAAGTTTAATTCTCGCCAGTCGTGCAATGTATGTAAATCAAGTGAACATATTATCTATAATTGTTCAAAGCTCATTGAAATGTCAATTTCTGACAGATATGATGTCGCAAAACGGTTGAACTTGTGTTTTCAATGTCTTGGAAAACACAACAGAAATCTTTGTAAGTCTATAAAAACCTGTAAGTTTTGTAAGTCACCAAAGCATCATAGCTTGCTTCACGTTGATAAGTCATCAGTTGAAAAATCTGATAGTATCCCCATAAACAAGTCAAATGAAAATTCCAGCATTGTTGTGAGCAATACTAGTCTGGCTATCGCTAATCAAAGTGTAAACTCAGTTTGTCTGTTAGGTACCGCTACTATACTAGTGTACGACACTTATGGTAGACCGCACAAAGCGAGAGCAGTACTTGATTCGGCCTCTCAGATAACAGCTATCAATAAAAGTCTAGCTGATAAACTGCATCTAAAGCCTAAAGTTTCTGAAAGAAAGTTAATTGGGATCGGTTCTCATACGACTCAAAGTTGTGGTGATGTACAACTCCATATTTCATCGCCTAAGCAAATAAATTTCAATATCAAAACTTCAGCTACGGTATTGAAGAATATAACATGTAATCAACCATCTGTGTCACTTAACCCAAGTGATTTCGAATATTTGTCAGATATACACTTAGCTGATGAAAAGTTCTATCATTCAGCCCCAATTGATGTACTTCTCGGTGCTGATGTTTTCTTACACACCCTGTCTGAAAGTAAACAAGGTAATTCAATCAAGTTTGAGAATTCCCCTGGCGCACTGAAAACTGTATTTGGCTATGTAATAATAGGTCAAACCAATACTCAAAACGCGCAAAATTCAATTTCTAGCCTGTTAACTTGCATAGAGCCTGTTGATCAATTAATTGAAAAATTTTGGGCTTCGGAAGAAGTAAAAGTAAGTGAACCTGTTGATCCTTCTATTGAATACTGTGACAGATTATTCACGGAGACAACTGTACGTCTGCCGTCAGGTCGCTATGAAGTAGCACTCCCTTTCACAACCGAAAACGTATGTTTGGGCGATAATCGTCAATCATCAAAGAATCAATTTCTTGCACTAGAAAGAAAGTTAGCTTCAGATAGTAATATGAAAGAACAGTATCATGAATTCATGAAACAATACATTGAGTTAGATCATATGGCTAAAACAAACATTGAGAGCTCATATGTTATTCCTATGTTGTGTGTAAGAAAAGAAGACAGTTCAACTACTAAATTTCGTGGTGTTTTCAATGCCAGTGCACCTTGCAAAAATGGCCAAGTATTGAATCAAGTATTACACAAAGGTTATAAAATTCAAAAGGATTTAATTCACATTTTAACAAATTTCAGAACACACAAAGTTGTAGTCACATCTGATATAAAAATGATGTATCGACAGATTTCAGTAAGACCAGAAGATAGAAAATATCAGCATATTTTCTACAGACCTTCACCTCAAGAGGAACTCAGTGAATATGAATTGAAAACTGTCACGTATGGATTAACATCATCCAGTTTTCTTGCTCAAAAAACAGTGGTCAAGTTAGCAACTGACTATGAAAATAAATACCCTCTCGCATCTCATTCAATAAAAAATGATATGTACGTTGATGATGTCTTAACAGGAGCTGATAGTTTAGAAGAAGTGAAAGAATTGATCAATCAATTGAATGCTCTCATGTCAGAAGGACAGTTACAATTGAGAAAGTGGTCGTCAAATATGCATGAAGCCATAGCTCAATTTTCTGATGATTTTTTAGAAAATCCGTTGGTATTCACTGATTCCACTCAAAGTTTGAAAGTATTGGGTCTCCGATGGAACCCATCATCTGATGAATTTTTCTACTCTGTATCACCATTCACTGATGAACCGACAAAAAGATCGATTTTGTCGTACACTGCCAAATTGTATGATCCTCTTGGCTTATTGAGTCCTGTTGTTTTCAGTTTCAAATATTTTCTGAAGTTGCTCTGGTTGGAATATCTCAGCTGGGATGATCCACTAGGAAAAGATTTGATTATTCAATGGAATAAAATTTCAAGCTCTGTTACCTCTACTGGTAGACACATTTTTCAAGTACCTGAGATTCCACTTGTTTCCAAAACCACCGTCAAACAGAGATGGAATCATCTACGTCAAATTGTACAAGGTTTCTGGCACAAATGGCCAACAGAATACCTACACACCCTTATGCAGAAAAATAAGTGGCAAAAGAGTTGTGATCCAATAAAAATTGGTCAAGTCGTATTAATTCAAAATTTGAACACATCGCCAACTGAGTGGCCTCTGGCTCGAGTTGAGAAAGTCCATCCTGGCGTTGATGGTGTGATAAGGGTTGTCACAGTACGCACATCAACCAGCACTTTCAAACGAGGAGTAAATCGCCTCGTGGCGTTGCCTATAAACTAGAAAAGGTTTAAAAGGGCTATTTGTACATATTCGTTTTTTCTCTCTTACTTCGTGTTTTTCAACTGTTTGAATTTTTTCCGCTTTTCTTGTTGTTTGTTCGGTTTTCGTCGTACGTCGAATAGTGCGTCGTGCATACGAACTCTTTGTGTATTATATAAAATTTCGCCAGACAATTAAGTTTTGAAATATGTTATTTCAAGGTGGGCGGAATGTTAGGAATTAAGTGCTGTACAGAACTATTGAAATTTAAATACGGCGCTACTACGTATCTTATCCCCTCCTTTCCCTTTGCCTTGCCCATTGGCTGCTAGACAAGGTGAAGGTGGCTAGGTTTTGCATCTGCGAAGTGATGGGATCGAATCATTCGTCTTGTCCCAGCAGTCGTCAGTAGTCTTCCAGACATTCAACCGTTCATGTCGCCCGTCGCCCCCGCTTCTCTTCCGTGGCATCCGCATATACCTTTCAGTGAGTTTAATACACTTTATTTCAAATATAGTCTACCTCTCAAAGTAATACACGCGGTCCTCCAAAGTCGAATTAAAATAAGTTACAGTTACCGAGCCCTCTATTAACAGTATTCATGTCAATTATGGGATTGAGAAGAAATTTGGAGATTTCCTGTGATGTTATAATCCATCAGCAACGCAGAGACGATGTCTGTTAGCAGTCTGACAGGGGCAGTATAAGAGACGTTAGCCAAGAAATCTGTTCCCTGTTGTAGTAGCCCTGCAAGTGAAGTAAGAGACGTTCCAATTATCCGTTCCAGAAACAAGTGACCGCTCTGCTCTGCTCTGCAAAATTGATGTTGTTTCTGTAGCCAGTACAGTATTAAGTGGATGTCGTTCGTTAATCTGGCAGCTCGGAAATTAATTCCCAGGCGGTTATGTGATTGCCTTGCCTGCCAGCTGACCGTGAAATGCCTTCAACTGATGATGGATCACTGCTGGCCCCATTTTTCTTGCCTCATGACTCCCACAGGTGGTTTGGGAGAAGTTCTATAAAGTCCAAAGCTCATTTAATATTTGAGGCTATCCGAGAATATTGATTGTTTGAAAAAGTCGAAAAAGCATGATGTTGATTTAATAATTTAATGGATAAGGAGAAAATAGTTTTTATCGATAAATTATTAGTATCCGCTATTCTAAGAATTCTGTTTAAATGTTGTGGTATTCCTCCATAATGAAAGAGAGGTACTTTGATGTTCTCAAACCACATTTAACAATAGTTCAAGCTGAGTATATTTTCTCAGTACTATTATGAGTGAATTGTGAAAATTGTCATGAAAATATGAAGCCGAATTTGCATTTGTCTCAAAATCATCTTTAAAGTGTAATGAAGTTCTCTAAGGCTAGGCGCACACCGGTTAGTCAAGACAAGACGAGATTAGTCACGTTAGGCACAGTACTTCACATAGTTGCTTATGAAGCAACACACACCGATTAGTCATTGCATCGGTGTGTGCTGCTTCATAAGCAGCTATGTGAATTATTGTTACTAAACGTGACTAATCTCGTCTTGTCTTGTTTTGACTAACCGGTGTACGCCTAGCCTAAGAGTCAATATACACTGACAGCTACAGCCAATGTAATTCACATGAATGATTACAGCGATTCTAATAGAATTAAATTTAACATAAATAACTCAAACACATTGGAGACAGAAGTAGTTTGATCTATGACCAACTCAGGTTCATGAATAGGCTTCATAATGATGGTCTCACCCAAATATGGAGCTCAATTTGCATTTTTGTGACAATAAGTTTTTGAAGTATGAAGAACTTCTAGCTTCAGTATACACTGAGAGCCTATATGATTCACACGAATTATTACAGTGATTTTCATGGAATTAAAATTTACATCAAAAACTTAAACACATTCTAGACAGAAGGACTTAAATCTATTTATAACTAACTCAGGTTCATAATAAGACTGTTATGGCATTGGATGCGTGTAGGCTAGATGCGAGTTGGAACTTATAAAATCAGATTTTCACTCGTGCCGATTTTCATTACTTGAAAGACTATCATGATGGTCTAAAAAATCTAGGCTGTTGTTGAGTTGGAAGCTTGATCAACTTGAACAAGCTTGTAACGGAATTCTTGGAACTCGAATCAATTCGCATCTAATGTAACTGCGGCCTAAAGCGATAGCCTGACAAGCTGCCTCTCTATGACAAAGAAACTTCTTTGTACAAATTCCATAATAGAATAATATTGTGGAAAAATTTTAAATATGAAGAATTTTTATTTAGATCTGAATAGAAATAAATGTCAAACCCTGTTTTTTCACTTGAAACATGAACACCCTGTGAGGAATTTGCCAGAAAACACTTTAGGCCATGAGAATTAAAATAGCTTCCCGATGGTTCGGAACCCATCTAAAGCCGTAGGTCCACTCATCTCTCATCATCATCGGTCCTATTACCCACGCACAAGCTGAGAGCTTATGTGGGCATCACCACAGCAAAAAAAAAAATATTGACTGGAACTGAGAAGCGGAAACTTTACCCATTTAGTAGTTGTTTCATTCGCCCATAGGGGTTTCAATGGAATTTTTCATGTTCACGTTGTATTATATTTCCTTCATAATTCAAAAATATCCCAGAGGTATAAGCTTTACAACACTTTAGTTAATATGGCCGACAGTGGAAACTCCTTTTAATCATAATTTTTATCTACGGAAATGTTATGATGAAAATTGAATACAAGCAAGCGGAAAAAGAATTCTTTCAACTTCCTTATTTATTTCTTGCTGCGACTGCCCTAAAAATGTATAATTTAATGGAATTTCCTTGTACAGTATCTCTCTCCTTCAGATCTAGATTACATTCCGAGCCTACTGTCGGAATATTTCATACTTCCCTTCCAGGTGGAAAGCAATAATAAAAGTTCAGGGCTCTACGTTTTTAGTGAGAGCTCCCTGATTTATTTCTTGAATGACGTTCACTCCAAATTTTCTTTATTGAAAAATCTGCTGATTGACTCCTGAACAGCAGTAACTTTTAATTATTGTTTTATCAAGATGAGTTTCTCTTAGTTTTTTCTATTTTCATTTGTAATTATTAATTCCACAACTACACACTACCACTAGGTACGAAAAAATCCGTAGGTGAATATTCAATTAATGTAATAATTAATGTACATACTAAATAATCAATTACCTTTTTCTAAAGGTATTTTCTAAATGTTTATTACTAATTTACTCCCATAAGTTCACATCTTGCTGTATACAGGCTATTACTTTGCTACATCGAGACATGCACAGCTAAAGTAGTCCCACCAAAATAAACCACAATTTGAAATGAGAGGAAACATAAACTTAGTCTTGTTTCAATCACTTACTGAAATACTTTGTTTTCTGAGATCTTAGACGCTGAGATGAAACAACAAACCTTAAAACTCTAAAATCAAAAATTCATAACATATTCTTATGTTAGTAGAGATTCGAAGGCACACATTGAAACTTCGAACTGTTTTAAAACGCAAAAATCAAAATATTAAATTTATATATTGAAGAGCTACTCTAAGAGTCAGTATATTTTGCCAGCTACAGCCTTCATTAGTTATAGCCCTCATTTTATTCTATTTGATTATTCATAGTCTATTATTACATAGTACATTTGTTTTTTTCAGTCGATATACTTCAGTCTATTGATTTCTTTGGTCTTTGAGAAATTGGAACCTACTTCTTTCGTGCAATACGAGCAATTGCTTTAACTTAAGGATGCGAGACAAGAGACAGTCTCCATTCTCTAGTCTCTGGAGTGTAGAAGAATGATTAGATGACGGAAAATGGTCAA
This sequence comes from Laodelphax striatellus, assembly GCA_017141395.1. Classification (NCBI taxonomy): domain Eukaryota; kingdom Metazoa; phylum Arthropoda; class Insecta; order Hemiptera; family Delphacidae; genus Laodelphax; species Laodelphax striatellus. The sequence continues at coordinate 22,604,525 of CM029534.1, forward strand.
CAGAAGATAGTTTACATTGCGTGCTCTTGGAAAAGTCGACCAGTTTCCTCTGCTCTACAAACGTCCGGAAATGAAATCCCTTCTCTTGTCGTCGACATTCTAGTTTTTTATTTCCACTTCTGTCCTCAATCTTTCAATGTCAGAGACGATCTTACGTTGTCTGACCAGCAACAAAATGTCTCCAAACACAGAAAATGGAGAGGATGATCTCTGAATTATCTGTGCTTAATGTATCCTTCAATTGTGAGACTTTTGAACGATCCATAATCTTAATGTAACCTATCCTCTATGATTTTATAACAATAAAAAATTACCAGTAATATGATCCTCTGATATTATAGATATTAGAGATATCACTGATATTAGAGATAATGGAGAGAATATTATAGTATCCTCTCTTCTGAGATCTCGGTTCTTATTGGTTATCATTAATATCACTTTTAATGGATATACCCAGTAGTTTCAAAATTCATAGAATCATAACCAACATGAACAATAAGAGAGTGATAATACAACATGAGAGAGTAATAAAATACTGGTTTACAAATTCTGGTTGAATTTCTCCTGAAACTCATTCTTCTTCAGCTACTTAGTAGCTACTGTATCTCTCACAATTCATTTTTTCCAGCTGAAATCCCCCTTAAAATTTCTTTGATAGTGATTTCTTGTGATAGAATTTTCAAACATGCCATCGGCATCTCTATTTACCAATGATTAGTTGATTAATCATTTCGCAATCCATCAAATAATTAAAGTCGGGTGATTATTACCTGGTACTGATCAGTACTGTTTTTCATTAGCTCTATCATTACACAGATATTGTTCATTAGAAAAGATTCCTTTCATGAAATTCAAGCAGGAAGTCTCTATGAAGAAGGAGAAATTTTGAGTTTGAGGCAAATTGTACAGCTTAACTGTTGCAGCTCAACTGCCATTGGTCAAAACGTTCTGACACAACCTTTTCCCACTTTTCTCTATCTCTGTCACCCACTTTTCCTCGCTTACTCTCTCACACTCTCTCACTTATTCTCCTACTCACTCACTCTCTAACTTTCTTCCAAGCACTTACAATCTTTCAACTAATTCCGAATCACTCATACCCTCTCACTCCCTCTCTAACCCTCTTCCAATCTCTCACATTTTCTCTTACTCTCTCCAAATCAGTCGCTCTCTCTTTCTCTTGTGTTATACTCCCCTCTCTCGCCTCTCTCATCATTACGTGATGGGATGATTGTGCCGGTCCAGGACAAGGTCTCATTAGCCGAATATGAAGGCAAGCTATGAATCGAACGGTCGAAATTGGTTTCATTGAGATGTTAGATCAGTAATTAGACATTGGGGCTGCTGAACAACAGTACACCCAAAAGCCAACAAAACTTCACTGCCATGACGCTTTCTACAGGCTAGGAAACCTTGAAGTTGATAATATAGATTAAATCATTAAATACTTGAATAGTTGAGATTTGCATGGTATTTACAATTTCCTCCAATAATCATCATCATTCATTCTTTTCCAAAACTGTCTCATATGACTGAGTTACTGAAACTTATTTAAACTGTTAAACTGCAACAAACAGAATATACTAACAAAAAAGCCGCCATTGAGTTCACTGAAACAAACGAGTAAAAATAAGAATCAATTAAACTTGTACGAGTAAGTTACTAGAAAAAGCCAGTCAGTATAGAAAAACACGGATAAAACCAAACTTCTGGGTAATGACTTTTTTTTATCATGCTTATTATTTGCGCTCCAGGGAATGAGAAAGTTTCTCTTAACAAAAGAAATACATCGCACTTTACTAGATCAAAGAATTTGAAACAATTAACGAGATTGGAAGAGACGATTTATAATGAAAATAGAGGGAAGTTGATTCAGGAACAGTGGCGAAGCGTGGTATACTTATTTGGTTCCTATAGGAAATATACCCGGCGATGACCAAATAAGCATACCACGCTTCGCCACGTCTCAGGAAAGATATCAATAAGGTGCATATTTATAGAGGTTGTAGGGAAAAAGAAGAGAAATATGGATAGTTGAATCCAGTAGAACTTGGAAAAAAAATTGATTATCCTTTTACTATACTCTATGATACTTAAAATTATCTGGAGTATAAAGTGATTGCGATTTTTCTCATTTCTTCATCAACCTACCGATTCATGAAAAATTTACTTTGTGGCCTCAGTAACGGAACTCACAAGCACTGATTCGAATAGTCTCTGTTTTCCGGATTTTTCACACGGAATGGTCTGATGGATGTTGATTGTACTTGCAATTTCCAACTGAATGACGCTTGAAGCTGAACAACAGAATTAAGATGACCTTACTTCTGTTATTCCGTGTGTTGTCCGGCCAACAGCTCTCATCGTATGAGGAAAAGCCTTGCATGTGTGATGATCCCCTTTCAGTGAATAGCGAGCAGCACAAAGAGAACTGCTAGCTGGCTATTAAACACACTTCCGCAAAGTGAAATGGAAATTCAGCTTTCATTACTAACGTGCCCAGGTATTCATTCGTCTATATATTGCAGCGGAAAGATATCACTTGCTTGGCCCGTAATACCCTTGAAAGAGAATCCAATTAATTTTTTCTACTCGGACCTACAGCGTCAGAGAATGCAAAACTGGAATCCGCTTATTACACGTATTACTAGTCTGTCATCGCTAGAAAAATAATCATATTTTACGAATGGAGAACAATAATTATCTTTAGCAATTTTCTAGTTATCCGAATAATTTCATTTTTAACTCTGAATTTTACTTGGTAATGTGCTATACTGATAAGGAAAAGTGAGTAAATTAGGTTTTCCAATTTATTTTCAATGATAAATGCTTTTTAGGGCAGGCGTACACCGGTTAGTCAAGACAAGACAAGACGAGATTAGTCACGTTTAATCACAGTAATTCACATAGTTGCTAATGAAGCAGCACACAGATGCAATGACTAATCGGTGTGTGTTGTTTCATAAGCAACTATGTGAATTACTGTGACTAAACGTGACTAATCTCGTCTTGTCTTGTCTTGACTAACCGGTGCCTAGCCTTACTTGGAAATAATATGAGAAGAATTATAATGAATATGGCTTCTATTGTTGAGAATACACTTGAAGATGGTTCAACCTGGCGGTTAAGCGGAGGCGCAAAAGCTGAAATTGCAGGTTACCTGGATGGTAGATGCTTCATCTATAGAACATGAAGAAAACGATCACTGCCTACTTGATAAACCATGTACCTACCCAGCTGCAATGCGGCCCACAGTTCAGTTCCACGTTATAGGAGATATTAGTGGTCCTACTCTAGAAGAAGACAGAATAGCATTTCGATAGCATGACAGATTTGTAGATCAATTTTGGATCCATGTTCAAAGACAATGCAGAAAAAGAGAGTTTGAGAATCAATTGACTATGTTAATAATATAAAATAACTCTTATACACTTTGAAAATTCAGTTGTAATGAGAATCAAAATGAGCCATTTATAACTGGAAAATGTTATGATGTTTATTATCGATGTTATACAATATACAATATCAAATACAATACAACACTTTGATACCATATCAAAGATATCGTAAAGATTTAATCGTGTTCTAAAATTATTGTATAATATATACTTTATGGAATAATGACGACATTATAATAGTTATTTCATCAAAAATACAATAATAACGACAGAAAAAACAGGCATTAGCCTAAAACTGCTTCCAATCAAAAATTTACTTGAGAAAAGTCCAAAGTTAGGTTCTATTCAGAATTTTCCAATCTTAAACACAATTTTCACTTCAAAAAGTAAGCTCAATTCATTACAAGATTATAAATTTGGAACCTTATATATAATTATATTGGTTGTTGCAGCCTGTTTGAAGATAGCAACATGATGAAAAAGACTTTTGAAACAATTCGAGAAGGACTAATGAGATCGAATATAAGTAGTATTTCACCATAATGAGAGCAGTGGATTAGTATCAAATAATATGGCAGATCTATACCTTGGTTTCCTCTCATCCAATCAGGCAAAAAATTGCTTCGTTTCAGTTTGTGTGCCTTTCCGCCGATAATTTGTTGGGAAATGGGAGATGTAGGCCGTACATCACAAAGGACGTGCCTCAGGCCGCCGGCGTGAAAGAAGGAAATCGATTTTTAATTTTGTAGTCGACCGATATCTCCTCTAGGATCGCCTTTGTGCCGCAAAAATGTATCCTTTTCTCTAGACTGGAACCCGGCTCGATTTCTCTTATGCCGAACAGAAATTACATTGATTTTGCATCTCCTCTCTGCTGGTATCACTCGACAAGTTGTGTACACTTCCATAGCACACTCATACTACTCCTACTCTTTACCGTGGGCCGCACTGCAAGTAAGTAGTTCATGTTCTATTATTATGGATTTTGAATGAGCTATAGATAAACCATCTACCATCCAGGTAACAACCCAGCAGTGCGGCCTAAACTTTTAAGCTACGATTACGTTGGATGCGAGTTCGTACGAGATTCTAATATCTAGTGGCGTAGCGTGGTATACTTATTTGGTCATCGCCGGGTATATTTCCTATTGTAAATATATCCGGCGATGACCAAATAAGCATACCACGCTTCGCCACGGCTAATATCCCAGTTCCGATCGTCTGTACGTTGCTAGTATGTGTTGTACGTCCCAATTAAACTGAACCCTATCACTTTTACTTTGATTGCTACGAGTGGATAGTTAACCTGAAAATCTAAAGTACAATGAACAGAAAAATTAATGAGTTGAAAATACAAATTTCTACTGGAATTTCAAGTACTAATATTGCTGGGTATCCTCTCGATGCACCCTCTTTGTTTAAAATTATTAACATAGCGAAACGTAGTTGTAACTGTAAATACACAGTTCAATCCAAGTTTAAACTGTGGTTTGACTAGAGATCAATAGATCAATAGTTCAAATCAATTTTGAACTATTGTTTCGTTAAAATCAGTGTAAACGAAGACGGTGTATATGCACATATAACGTGAATAATATAATGAATATCTTTCACCTTATCTGATCACTACAAATGTATAATTTCTCTATTATTATTTTTGCAACAGAAATTCCTGTGTTGAAGTTTTTTGGTGACATAATTCAATTTTTGACTACATCAACATAAAAAATCGGTAGAGAAGCAAATTTGGACTGCGCCTGTTCTTCTTTCAAATTGTTAATCTGATATTGAAAATGTTGAAATTCTTTCAAAGTTTATTGTTATGATTTGTGTCTACATCAATAACTGAATAGAAAAGACGTTCGTCTTGAACCTTCCATAATTGATTTAGTAATTTTGTTGAGCAAAAATCTGGTGCAATATCCATCCCAATTCAGCATTGTAATCCACAGGAAACTTGGAGTTCAGCTAACTACTCTCTATCTTGCAAAGTTCCAGCACTAAAGGGTTGTCAATGCTGGTATCCAAACTTGTAAGATATTCAGACGCTTCCTTTTAAATCACCACTAGGGTGTGGTGTTGCCTGTTAAGGTGGGGACCAAGTCTCAGACTCCATGAATAACTTTTCATACATTACCCGGCGCTCTGAAGCGAATCTTGGCCAAGAGATCTTTTCCAAGCCGTTAGACTAAGTCTACTTGTCGACTAGAGTTGCTAGATGTTTGTAATTCCGTATTTTTCACATCATATCCGTCCAAACTCTCACTCTTATGAAGCTCAGATGAATCCACGAGGTAGAATGGAGTTTTCTATTGATAATCTTTGCTAGTATAGAACTTATTGCGACCAAAACAATAGTTCTTGAGGAATAGGGTGATGGTCGTTAAGTAGATTAAGAACTCTTTGGCATGTATTTGGTTATTTGTACCAGCAACTACAAACAGATTAACAACAACACGAATTCACACTCAAAATAAATCACGCTCAAAAATGTAATTATCATTATTATAAAATTTGAATGAACTCTGATCTCCTTACTCTTCATATAAGATTGGTTAGGATATACATGAAAGTTATATAAATACCAGAGGTATATTGAGTTACATTGACTTATATTCATTTATTCTATTATTTATGTTAACTATACCTCATATTTATTGATTCAATGAACTTCCCATTAAGATGAAAGTGAAAAGATTCAAACTTCCAATTGAGTAATGGCTACGACAGAACAGAACCATTCTATAACATGAAGATGATGTATGGATTGTGAGATATTTTGTAATTGTTTTTTGAGACTTTTGAGAATTGTTTTTGATTTTCAAACTATAATGACTATTGCAGTATTGACTTGTTCTATGGGTGATACAAATTATTTTTTGTATTGATAGTGCATGATTATATTTCAATCCAAATTGAAGTATCAATTTGTATTAGTAATTTTTCAGTTGCTTAAAAAAGGTTGTATCATGATTATGATTGAATAGTTATTGTATGATTCCAATTGGTTGTATTTGGAGAATAATACAGTATATGCCATTGGTATGTTTATTACTACTGTACGGGAGTGTCCGTTTTTGTAGTTAAATCCGTTCCGTCAACTGCATTCGATCCAGGAACCTTTGCATTATCAGAGCGGCGCTTATCGCCCTCGGCTACAGACCACTCCATCTAAATAAACTAATGAACTAAATAAAACCGTCTAAAAGCGACATTGAGTGTTTGATTATTGTATTGGCTTACTATTTGTGCCTAAAGGAATCGAGTGATTTCAAACCCCTTGAGTAATATAAAACTTAACTCAGTTAATATAAACTGTTGAGCAATAATTTACAATTGTAGGGAACATTTGAAAATTGAAGTAAAGATTTTTCGTGCATGCTATTGAGAGTTTTACATTGCATTAGATTAGAATACCACTCGATATGTAAATTTTTTATGCGATTGCAGACTGCTGAGAAATAAAGCAGAGGATTAAATTAATAACTTCTGGAACAATAAAGTTGTATCATATCAGTGATCTGCTCTATCGAATAATCAATTATATGGAAATATTACTCAATCCATGATGAAAATTCAATCAGGAAATTCCGGGAACTCTGAATCATTTTGCTGATCCTACATGTGTAGAAGGAAGAGTTTCCGATAAACTTTGATAATAATTATGAAGTAATTTTGAAGTGGTGTGTTAGGTAAGGTTACTCTTCACAGGCTATCGCATTCAAGCCAGCTATTTCTGTCCAACGTATCTCGAAAATGGCTCCAAAGATTTCAACGAAATTTGGGATGTAATAGGTTCGCGGTAAAAGAATTTGATTGCATTGGGTTTCATCCCTGCTATACCAATAACCCGCTAAAGAGCCTCAAAGTTCATCATTTGTGAAACGGCTGATGGAAGAACAGATTTTCGATGATGAGATTACATTAGATTAGATTAGATTGCATTATTTACTTTATTTATGTAGATTACAATAAATCGGCTTAAATTGCTTAGATCATAAATTCTAACGGTAATATAATGAGAGAGAGTGAGAGCGGGTGATTGTGGAAGTGAGATAAGATTCTACCAGCCTTAGACCAGGATACACATCCACTCACACAATACTCAAAAAGGAGAAATCAAAAAGATTGGTCTCGCTATTAGAAAGTTCAATTTGAAAATTGTGAAACCGCTTCCTTTGTCAACCGTAAATTTATGGACCTGAGCCATCCAATATTAGACTATTAATCATGGGCGCTTAGCTCTGTCCGTACGTTACCGAATATATGACAAACAAGGGGACGGACGTTGATTACATTCTCGAAAGTAAACAAAAAGAGATCATTGTCACCAGCTCCAGTGTACGCAACTCACATGTGGTGGCATGTTGTTTAAACTGAGTAAATATTTCTGTCTGAAGCGTTGATTGTTTATCGATTGGATTCACATGCTAACGCATGTTAGAGGATGTTTACGGGCGGAATAAATATTATCTATACTGAATTATCAGTTTTCTCCTGAAATTTTCAGCAGTAATAATAATAATAACAATAATTTCTACTGAACTTTTATTGATTGAATTGTAATGAGAATTTGAATTTTTTCGACATAAAACACAGCAAATGATACGAAACTATATACAAACATTATGAAAGAATGTAGTTTCACTCTATTCACAAATTTCAAATCTCGAATTAATAATCCTGTACATGGAGACTTAATTAATCCTATAATTCAATATTCAATATGAACGAGAATGTACTGGAATTATTATCATTGTTGATGAAATATTTAATATTTTTGCAACATCTGCAACAAGCAGGTCTTTTAATAACTGTATCATAATTAACTCTGACTGTTGGAAAAATTATTAGTGATAACAGTGAATGTCAATACTTTTTAGATTTTTGGATTCCAGTGAATCGGAATCTGAGTTCATCATTTGAGCTCAAAATCTTGTTTATGATAATACGTTGAAAGCCCAGGATGTTTTTAAACAGGAGAGAAGCTTACTATGAAGATTTGGATAGATTTCAAAGTATGAATTTTACAAACGGCGTTCTCAGATAGTTTTATAACTGTGAGTTTTTAATATTATTTTATAAGCTGAATTTTGGAAAACAAGTGAAAAATCCAATTTAAAGAGTGAAAATGGTTAAGAAATCCTGAAAATTGTTATTGCTTCTCAAACTGCTAACAAATGATATAAAAGCTATATTATATAAATTTGATAATCGTCAAGAATCAGGGAGAAAGCTGATCACAATACATTGAATACATTCCTATTTGTACCTTAATAATTATGTTCAGAACATCATCTCAGTTGTGGAAAAATCATGTTACAATCACACTTTTGTAAGTTATAAAACGGCACTTGCACTTTATTGCATTATTAACTTTATGAATTCAGATGTTTTGAAAATCCTAGAAAAGAAACCCCTAGAAAAGATCCCCCTGATTAGAAAATCCATGAGGATCTATTTCATCAATTAGTAATAATATCTATCAAGCTAAATGATATTTTGAACAAAATTTTCAATCTCCATGGGATGTCTAATAATATAGATTGTAAAATCATATTATCATTAATATATTAATTGATAAAATCAAACGCTGATGATTACTGGTACTAAGACTAGAGAATGAAAATCAAATCTTGAAATTTCGATGAAGAAGATCCAAGAAGATCTTGAGTATTTTTTGAGCAATAAATGTAATGAATCTAATACAGTGTGAATAATTGTATTATTCACGCTTTAATAACAATAATAATAATAATTCACACTTTTAACTCAATAATTGTATTATTGTATTATTCGCTGGAATCACATATTCATATCAAATAATCATAGTATATCTGGTTTTTTTAAATTCGTAACAACAGATTTTATGTTTGTTGTTTCAGTGAGACCCCTGGAAGTGCGGCTTCTTGGAGAGAATGAAGCACTGAGCGCTGGTACGCATCATGAGATTTCTTGTCGAACATCGGGGTCACGGCCCCCTCCCCTCGTCACTTGGTGGAAAGGGGGGAGGCGAGTCACCACAAATATTCGTGAAACGGTAAGCAAATCACACCATAATATTACACTTATCGTTTTTTTTATGTCGTCATGTCAAATATACTCTTATAAAGGAGGATGAATGTTTATAAATAAATAATAATAATTTATAAAAACATAATTATGTATTTGAAGTATAGTTTGATAGTAACTGAAACCCTTGGACTGTTTTTCATAGAAATAGGTTAATTTGTTTTTTAATTTCACGGAGAAGGTGTTTTGCCACCCATTTTTTTAAACTCAGTATTGTTCTCCTCGGAGGCCTGAAAAGGAACCCATACTCTTATTCTTGTGGGAAAATAACATTTTGTTTACAATCTCTCTAAAGCAGATGACATTACTCTTGTAGGCTACTGATAAAAATTATATTGTACAGGTGACCTTTTATTATAATTTTTATCTATGCTGCTCATATTTCTTGTTTTCCAATTCTTCAATGTCATGATTGGTTCTATTATTACTGCCCGTTCATTATTATTACACCTATCAATGTAATTTATTGTACCCTCTTCTTTTTTCGGGATTGGTTTTTGGTATTTTATTCAATATTTAGGCTAATGAGGGTCTGTGAACCTCAAATATTAAAATTGATCTTTTTTTGAGGGTGATGCCCATATTAGCTGTAGGCTTGTGCGTGAATGATGAGAGATGACGACTATTTTTAGGCAGTCGGGACCAACGGCTTTTCATCTCCTCCGAAAGACGGGAGTGGTCGTTTCTGTCCTTTGGAACCTTTGGATTATCAGACAGGCGCTTATCGCCCTCGGCTACGGACCACTCCAAATATAATGGACCACTCTAATAATGACTCATTAATAATGTATTGGATTGATAATGGTTCTTCTATGACTCATCCTCATGTTATGTATGCTATTTAAGTGCACAATTTTTAATCGTGTCTATTTCTATCCAAGATTTGAAGTTTTTCATCATTCAATGAGTTCTCTGACAATAGATTATTATAATTCATTCATTCATAACAGGAAATAATACCTTAAAGCCCGCTTTTCCCAATGCTGCTTAAGCGTAACAGCTGATGCTCAATATGTGTTTTCTATACTTTTCCTATTCTCTGAATGAGGCTTAAGCTAGATGTATAGCTTAAAGAGCGTTGGGGAAAGCGACCCTCAATGGTTTCTCATAAGGTTCCTCTTTAAAGTTTCTCATAAGTTAGAGTTTTACCTCTATCACATTTAGCTCTTGTAAGCCAAGTAAACCCTTCTCTAACCCCTATTCTCATTTCATTCCAGATCTATTTAATTTTTCTTACATTGGAGAGTTCTTTATCAATCAAATACATTCTGAATACCAGACATTTAAAATATCGATTTTATTAATACCATCACATGGTAATGTCATACTCGGATGTTAATCATAACAATGTAAGCTGAGCTCATCAGATTAGACAATTATTGTTGATTGTTGTACATTATTAGGTACTAAATTAACTATTCTCCTCTGTGATTGAGCTAGTTAGCACAATCTACTAGATATTGGTGGAGTTAGGTGTAATTGGGTGAAATTAAACAGCATCTACTAAATTTGGCCTGTATAGTTTAATGGTTAAAGGGGTTGAGACCCGTGTCATAGGACAACATGAATACCTCCAATATCGATCCTATTGAGTGGAATTCCATCTTTCATCTGGTGCAAACCTATTTGAAGGCTTCCGATAATGGACTCATTGTTTTCATCACAGTAAATTGAGCGCATAGGAACTAATTATCGCACGACAACCGTTAATCGACCAGTAGACGCTAAACTGCCACTCAAAATCTAATTTTGATTCGCGTCATATGTCACGTGCTTATAATTATGTTTAATAAACGGCTTGACAATGAAGGGAAGGTGACATGTGACAGGTATCTTGGTGTACTAGAGATAGAAATGCCAGTTCTATTGATACTCAACACAGATTATTGGTATTTATTTGATAGCTTATCAAACTGGTTGCGAGCCACTACAAATTTATTCTTGAATCATTTGAAGAGAATAATTATTTTAGTATCAAAGTTTTAAAAGTGAGTGTAGCCACAGAGAAGAAAGAAACTTTCTACTTTGACTTCCTTTCTACTTTGTGGTGTAGCTCATTGCAAATGATTAACCATATTTCAATATTGTTATTGAATATGGAAGATGGGGAGTTACTATCTTATTTTTAATTTAATTTTATGGAAATAACAGGAAACTGAATGGAGTATTCAAGTCTACAATTTGATTTTATTCAAGCAACTGAAGGCTCTCAGTTCAAAAATTGATAGCAAACTTGTCACTTTATACGAATGTGGTAGCGTGAGAATGACAGGTCGTGAGGAATTGCTTGACTTTGATATGGCTGTTTGATATGATTTATTTGGTCACTTATACAACCATTTTGATCAGTTGTCTTAACAAAACTACAGTCAGATTCATTTAATTTGGCGCTTGGCATTAGATGGATAGATAGATAGATAGAGAGATATTATTTCTTGACGTTACTGATGACCGTAGAGTACGATGGCAAAGATAATGCATGATAGTGCATGTTTTATGTTGTATAAAAATTCAATTGATTTTAGTTGTGTCATCGATAAAAACTGGAAATATAATTATTTAATAATCAAGAATTTGTATTCAGGAGAGAACTGAACATTAGTATTATAATAATAACGTAAATTCCACACTGTGGTAGATACCATTAGTGTATCAGGCACTGAAGATAGACAACATGAGCAAATGACAGATCAGCAAACCGAAAAGCAACTCAAAGGCTATGAGTCGAGCTATTCCTCAAAAGCTACAATATGCTTACAACCCACTGTTGAGAAATACACGGGTGACACGCAATAATTAATAACTTTTCACAAACAACATTCCAAAACTCGGCTACCGATGTCAGGGTGTAACCGGTGTATTCCAAGAGTTAACTCCGCACATATAGACACCTTGAATCAGGTCAAAGCTTTCAAGAGAATGAGTGTGCAGGGGGGTGAGGGGGTAGAGAGGAGAAGAGAACAGGTTCACGTGATCAATCCATCAAACAAAGGCGTAGGAGAAGTCCGTTAATTACAGTGCCCAGGGCCCCTACAAACAAGGGGGGGGCTTCACTCCACTCTTGCCTGAGTAGCGATCATGACTCTCTCTTCTCATGCTGTGACATGCTATTATAGAGACTGTCGCCACCCTAGTTAACATACAGACACAGTGCTAATCACATCAAATTCAAATCATTTTTCACTGATTGATCGTCGATTACAGGCACGACGCCGAGGGGAGGACTTTGACTTGATGGAGTCACAGACCTTTGTCAAGACCTTCATCAACGCCCCAATCTACATGTCACTATTGTTCAGGAGTTGATGGGTTCGAGTATTACTCCAAGGATGTCATTACTACTTCAAAAAATTACTGATAACATCTAAGGAGATGATAAATACATTGTACTTATCATCTCCTTAGATGTTATCAGTACTTTTTTGAAGTTATATGATATCACTCTTTTTCCACTATCAATGAGAAATATTAATTTCTACCAAATCGAGCAAGTAATTTGACTAGATGTAAAAATATAGTGTTTCAAATTTCAAGAACCTGCGAACTAGCATTAAAAACTGTTATAACCTACATTGATAAATCGTTCATAAATAATAACATGCTCCTTATTGAAATACATTATGCTTAATTTGAGGAATTACTAACAAATATTTTGTTGATGAACAACACAAAAATTTCTGTCACATATTGATTGATCGATACTTGAATTTTCTTGAATCGTAATGTTTCAATAAGAATAGTTTAAATCAAAATTTTGCACTATCGATGGAGATTATAATTGTTGTTATTCATTATAAACATTGATTTCATTGCTCTCTTCTATTTCTCTTCATCTAGATGATAGACATTTAACCTATCAAGACCAATATTTCCTAGAAAACCGAAGGGACTAGGACTTGAGCAGGGTTGGTGCATGAGTCTTGCTATGAGAGGTGATAAAACCAGTTTTGGTGGAGATCTCCTACCTTTTGATAATACTCAATTAATTTATTGATAAACAAATCATCATCATAATATCAGTTGCGGGAGAAAAAACATGCCCTGTCCAAAACTATTCCTCTCCCACATTCTAATTAATTAATTTAGTCAGAAATAAGGTTCGGTTCTCACTCCACTTCAACATGAGAATTTTTCAGTACAAACAAAAGTTCTGGACTCGATTAATGGCTAATTTTAAAATAGAATTTGATTAGATTTATGAAATATCATTAATATTATGTTACTATGTATCAGTTAGTTGCTGGCAAGTGTTTTTTTGGGGTTGGATTTATCAAATAGAAAGCATTGAAAGCTCATTGATTATCGTTTAATTTCAGGTCATATTTTTCGTTTCTCTCTCACTCTTCTTTCTCGAAGCCTCGATTATGTTACTAATCCTTCTCTGCGATAATAAACTACTACTGAAGTTAACACCATAGCCGAGTTCCTGGAATATTTTGAATGATTTTAAATGGAAAAGTTAAAGACAAGCTCCTTTGCACTTGAATAGATGCTTATAGAGATCACCAATTGTTGCTTTTTTCTCACTTGGGCGCTAGTATCTTGAAAGTCTTTATTCTTTATTTAAGATAGTACAATAATACGTATAGGATGAAAACACAGTCACCATTTCCAGATAGTCTCAGAGACAGTTGCAGGAGATTGAATTCAAAGTAAAATGTCGCAATGTCATCCGATTCGTTCATTACTTCTCGTCGCATTGGTTGCGCTAGATGACATCATTTCACGATGGTTGAGATCAATATAATTTTCGTGCAACTGGCCGTATATTCTTTGTATGGATATGTTTGAGATTCGTTGAAGGAGTGGAATGTTGTTCTTTTTGTTACAGAGCAGCAGCGATGGAAATGTAACAACAAGCATTTTGACGCTGACTCCAACCGTTGAAGATGCCGGTTTGGCTCTGGCTTGTCGGGCCACGAATACACACCTTCCCGCCACAATTATAGAAGACTCCTGGCAACTGGATGTCCATTGTGAGTACCTATTCAAGTCAGTTTTTCACACTAAATGCTTGTTATTCTCATCAACATTATAAAATTTTCATTATCATTAACATTATTCTCATTATAATCGGGAAGCGGTTGTCCCAGTGGCAGAAGCGAGTCTAATCTGTGAGATTAGATAAGAGACAGCGCCTACCACTCCCGTTGTGACGGTCTAAATACAATTAAATGAGCTTTGAAATCGCTTCCCGGTGGTTCGGAACCCACCTAAAGCTGTAGGTCCATTCATCTCTCATGATCATCCTTCCCATTACTCACGTACAAGCTTAGAGCTTATGTGGGCATCATCCCAAGAAAAAAACAATTTATAGTTGTTTTTGGAGTTATTCAAGTTGGAAGAGGGACAGATTTTGACATTTATCTGTTGCGTATCCCTTGAGGAGTGTCGATTGTATATTGCTGAATAAAAATAAGTTGTGGGAGAGTTGAGCAAGTCAATTAGTAATAATAGCGATCAAAATTTCAACACAAATTGATAGTAAAATGAGTAATTCGTATGCTCCTGGATGGAAAAATTGTGTTCTGAAATCTCGTTGCCATGTAAAACAGTGACAGTAGAAATGGGAGGAGAGTCGTTCCACTGCGAGAAGCACCGCGACTAAGCTATTATTCCAGGATTAGACGATGGAAAAACACGAAACTGAAACAGGCTCTGATTCTGCAACACGTCATACAAGCAGGATATGCTAGTCGAACACACCACTATAACAATAGCGTGGATGGTTGTTGTTCGCTATAGAGAGCATGGTATGAGTGCAGAGAAGACGGGAAAAAATAGAATCGTCAAATACGAGGACCGCAGATACGTCTGCAAAAAGCAAACGACAAAGCTCAGCTCAACCCAGTTGTGTGGAAAAACAAACACGCTACATTCCAGCGAGTTGTGGTGTTTTGCTACCGATTGACGAATAAGTTTTAAGGTATGATCCATCTTTATCAGTGCTGGGGCCTGAATTCAGATCTCATCTAATACATGAATAACTGTTTCTATAATATAATTATCCTAATAAACAATCATTCAATCAATTGTCAACCAAATTCTAATTCAAATTAATTAATTATAAGGATGAAGAATAGGAGAAAGCGTTGTGCTGGAAAAGCGTTCGATTATTGTTTTTGGAAGTGAAATTTAGAAAAGTAGAAACGTTGAATGAGAGAGAATCAAATCTCAACTAATACAAGAATTACTGTTTTATATTCACCTTCTCACGTGTAAAATTAAATTTTAGATTTTTATCGTACATTGTAAATCAAATACATAGTAGGCTACATAGTTCAACTGATCAACTGATTGCATCTCACAATGAGTAAATGTTTTGTCAGCTTTGTATCTTGGATATTTTCACAATCTAGTGCCTAGCCTGAAGAATAATGATGCTGATAACTTTTTTTTCACGTTTTAATTAGTAACTGTAGTTATAATTTGACCTAACCTTACTCTCTGTACAGCTTGAATTCGCACGTTATCCTAATCAAAATACAAAGGAGTGAACTTGTCTAGATTCCTGTATTATTGTAAGTCTAGTTCACTGTGCAGTATAATGCGATTCCCAAGTTTAATGGAACTGGATTGATACGGAGTAAGAATTCTATACAATACACTTATACAGATGAGTATTATTATTCGAAATAACGTTTTGAAATTGGCTCAAACGATCACTTAAAAGGATCAAAATGATCAAAATGCTCAAAATGATCACGCGCCTCTTTCATTAGAATTTACGAGTCCTGTGGAACAGTAGAACAGGAAAAAGCACTAGACATGAGCAACACGACTTACTAAGCAATAAAACTTTAAGTCTAGAGTGCATCCGACTTTTCAATTTATTACAAAACCTCTAAATTTCTACAATTTTTACGAAGCAGTAATCTGGTCACTCAGCCTATGTTTTCTGTAGGCTAAAATGAAAGCTTTACAGCCCAAGACCTCATTCTATCTCATTCATTTCACACTATTAAATTTCACTTTCAAAAAGAATGATCGAACACTTTTTCAGCACAATTTCTCCTATTCTTCATTCTCGAAATCGATTCATTTGGATTAGAAATTGGTTGACGATTGATTGATTGTTTATTTGAACAGTCAAACTCGTGAGAGATGACTGACAATAAATTGTTTCAATCAGAGAGATTGAAGTGATGAGAGTAATATCAACCACATTCAGTGCTTTTATATCATAGACTGGGACAATGGAAGAATTATTGCATTTTTATGAGAAACAATCCTATCGGTACTATATCTTCTTTAATCTTGTGTATTCAGCGTAGATGAATATTTTAATGTTGATTGATCAACATCATCATCCACATGATCCACATGTTGAATCCACATATTTGGACATTCCAAACATGGAACGAGGAGCAAGGTTAGTGGATTTACTTAGGTCACTCTATATTCCTTGTATTGATAGTTGAGTCTCGAGAAACGGTCGAGAATGTCAGTGGAGTAAAGGGGGAGCAGGCTAGAGCGCATGCGCAACTCTCACTCTATTTCTCTCTTCGACTGTTCTACGGAGCATCACCATATTATCACCATCTACTACTGTTCACCGATAACCGCGGAGCCTACTTCGCTCCAAACTCATTCTCGTGACTCAACCATCAATACGTGATTCCATACCATACAATACTTCATTGATAATTATGGAGTTTAGAATAATATTTGAGAATTGACGGTGAAACAAAAATACAAAATTAAAATGAAAGCTTGGTGAGTATCAAATTCTATATATATAATTATATATGTATGATAGTGTCCTGGAAAATATTGAATTCAATACCAACAAGCTATTCTAAAAGCTAAAACATGCAGAGAATATCCCTAGAAAAAAAAACCAATCCCCTCCAGTTTCCAGCAAACGTTCGTTTTGTTTTTTGAGAATTCGCATCAATCCTCGTAGAACAACATTTTTCCAGAATTGACATTAATTTTTGAAACTTGATAGGTTCACCAATTGCCTCTATTTTTAGAAAATCTACTTATCGAAAATTCTCAGTATTTTTATTCTATAATCTCACACTCACTAGTGAACTCACTAATGTGGAAATGTTGATCTATCAAGAAGATATAGTACAAATTCTTGAAAAAATATTTGTTTAATCGAATTTTTTATTGTTCTCCATTGTAGAATACCGTGCTGAAACTGAAGTCACTGTGGGCTTATTCTTGGAATACTATGAATATTTTTTATGGATTGAAATACTCTGAAAATATATTTTTCCTGAAGTAACAATCAAATAACAGCCAGTTTTTCATGTAACGAAACAAGCCGTAACCGGTTTCTCCCTACCATCTCACTCCATCATTCAAGTTAGGCTACTACTATAGACCTGGCACCTGGGCATCTATCTGTGATTGTGTGGTCACTCTCTTCTCCACCCCCTGTTATACCTCTTTCCACTCTCGACTGACCATTTCCCAGAGCGCGATGGCGGAGCGGATCCATCAGTCCACACCTCGCGGGATTTGAGGTGGAATTTGCATCGGCCGTTCTATCCCAGCGATTCTCAAACTTTGCTTTTCATTTCATCATACTCGTACAACATCGACAGCGAAATGAGTTTCCAGGCTTCCAGAGTCAGAACGATATCTCCTTTAAAATCTGACGTCGGTATCAAATAACAGAGAAGTTTTCGTCTAACTGGAATGTTTCTGCCTCGATCCTAATAACGATAACATTGGCACATTACACTCAGTTACTAATCCTAGACATACATTGCCATTCTGTGGCTAGTTTCTCGTTGGCTTATGTTTTAATTACATCACTTCAATCGTGCTGATGAAACAGGTTGAGGTGTTCATGAATATTAGCGTCTGTAACACGAAGGAGAGGCGCTCTTAAAAATCAGAACAAAGAAAGTGTTTCTGAATATTAGTGGCCTGATAATCTCAACGAGAATGATCTTTATGAGAAGAACAAGCATTTTGTTCACATGAATGAATGAGAGGCTGTAACCCCAAGTCAATTCAACCCTTGCACACCAGCGTGATAAGATTTTTGTTTCTCCAATTTATTTTTCTCAAAATAAAATGAGAGACATCATTTTATTAGAGTATAATAAAGCTGCGTCCATACTCAACAAATGTTTGACAAACTTTTTTGAAAAACATGTTTGTTGAGGAGCTCAAGGAACAAACATTTTTAAAAGTTCGGACAAACATTGTTTGTCAAACAAAAATTATAGCAGGATTCTTTTAAATTGTCAGAAACAGTTGATTGATTTACGCTCGTTTACTAACGTTAAACCAGCTGTTTTCTGACAAGTTAAAAGAATTCTGCTGTACTGTTTTGCCAAACATTTTCGGCGTTTGCTGTGTGTGATGATATCGAATCATCATATGTTCTTATGTTATCATATTTTCTTGTGTTGATTTTGTATTAATTTTAATTATTAATTAAATTATAATTATTAATTATTTAATTATTAATTATTTAATTATTAATTAATGTAGATTTTTAATTTTTTCAAAGATTACGTGATGATTGTATTAAAATTATTTTAAGTCTATTTAATTTGTATTTATCTATAAATTTTTTCCTGGCTACGACCTTGTTATGGAAATTGAATACTGGTAACATCACTTGTTGCTATGGAAATTTCAAATAACAAGCTATTCATGAGGCGCCATGCTAAAAAAGTATACTCTACAAACAGTTTGCTAGTTTTCGCTACCAGAGCAAACATTAATAGTCCAAACAAAAATGGCGGCGCGACACAAAATCTGTTCTACCCAAGGAGGATAGAGAGTTTTCATAATGTTCACACTGCGCAGATCAAGATGCGCCTAGAACTCAAAAAACGCTCTCCATGGTTTTCTTCCTCCTTGGCTTACACACCTTCAAACATTTTGTTTGTATCGCGTCCACACTGGCCACGGACAAACATTGTTTGTAAAACAAAATAAAATTTGTCCAAACTGTTTCAACAAACATGTTTGTCAAAAGTTTGTTCAGTATGGACGCAGCTTAAGACTTGAATGATGAGAATAGCATTATGAATATGAATAGTAGAAACAGTGGCGGCTCGTCAGGGGAAGCAGGTGAAGCTCGGCTTCACCAAAATTCCCAATGAAATAATTTTTTTTTCAAGCTGATTCCAATATTCCTTTTTACTATTTTTTTACTCTGGTTCTGTAATAAATTTATACAATCAATCTATAGGATCGTATTGGATGAGAATAATTTGTTCACTTAGCTGAAACCAAACAAGCCTTGTGTTAGCAGAATACGCTTGGCTGCTGGCTATCCAGTGTGTCGTATTGTCTGCTCTGGCTGCTGGCTCTGTACTAGCAGGCCCTGCCGGTGAAGCTCAGTTCTAGAAGCCAGTGCCTAGGTCTAGTATGCCCTATGTTTTCCACAACATGATAATCTTAATTCTTTAAACTTATAGGCAATGACAAGGCTCTCGAGAGAGCTTCTATCATAGAGAGGAAAACACATATAGTGGCTTCCAATACACCGGTAAAAATTAAGCAGAGCCTAATTGACTGGTTTACTGGTTTTTTACTTTTACTGACTGAATTGACTGGTTTACAAATTAGCAATAATTTAGTCATAATTTTGATCTACAGGCCTCCTAGTGCTAATGTTGATATGTTCTTTGATACTCTGACAAAGGTTTTTGAATTACTGAATAGACTTGGTAAGGTTTCCATTGTGTGCGGTGACTTTAATATTAGGCTGAATATTTCCAATCAGGATACTCATCGGTTTTTGAATTTATGCTCAATGCATGGGTTTGATGTCACTGTATCCAAGCCCACACGTGATAAGAACTGTTTGGACAACATACTGGTGTCCGGAACTTCAGTCTATAAAGCTGATGTTGTAAACTATCATCTAAGTGATCACTTAGGGCAAATAATAGAATTTTCTCTAATGAATGGGAAGGTTAGGAATGGTTCATCAAATCCGCAATATTATTATCAAATAAATGAAGAGACAATTAGAGTTTTCAAGGTAATGCTCAGTAACCTGAATTGGAAGACAGTACTTATCCATGCCAAGATTGATGAAAATTTTACAGCTTTTTTGGATACTCTTGTCTATTATTACAAATTGTGTTTCCCTCTCAAAAAATTTAAGCCTAGAATAAACTTACATAATAAAAAGACATCAGACTGGTACACAACAGAACTGGCTCAGATAAGGTCTAGATTGGATTTTATTTATATTTTGATTACAACAAACTCAAACTGTGAAAATATAAGGGGAGTTTATCGGGATCTCAAAAAAATATATAGATCAAAAATCAAATTAGCAAAAAGGGAGGCTAATGATAACATTATCAAACAGTCAAAAAACACTGTTAGATGTATTTGGAGAGTAGTCAAAGATATAACAAAACCTAATGTAAGTAAGAGTATCCCAAAAATATCTCCTCAAAAGTTTAATGACTTTTTTGTTAACAACAATAATAGAAGTAATGAGGGCTTGGATGTAGTTGATCGTGACAGACCAAAAAATGAAAAATCAGTTGCAGCGGAGGAGATTCAAGCAAATTCAATGTCTGTCAATATGACTTTACTGAGCAACCATAACTTTGCTGCGGATCCTTCAAATAGTTTCAGATTTGATCATGTGAATGTGGTCGAGGTCTTGAAAATTGTATCTTCAATGTCCAGTAAAACAAGCAAGGATCATTTTGGATTTTCAAATAGTCTTCTCAAGGAAACAGTAAAATGTTATATAGATGCTTTGGTCACTTTGGTCAATGAATGTTTGGTCCAAGGAACTTTTCCAAATATTCTGAAAATTAGTAAAGTGCACCCAGTTTATAAGAACAAAGGAGCCAGAGATGATGTAAATAGCTTCAGGCCTATTGCCATTGTACCAGTATTCTCGAAGATTATAGAGTTAGTAGTAGGTGGCCAGCTTATGACACATTTGCAAAAATATAACATTTTAAGTAATAGGCAGTATGGTTATAGAGAGGGTGTTTCAACAACAACAGCCTTGTTGGATCTTGTTGAGGAAATTTTGGATGCATTTGAATCAAGGGAGCTTGCTGGGGCTGCATTCTGTGACCTCAGCAAGGCTTTTGAGAGAGTAAACCATGAATACTTGCTGGAAAAACTGAAATTTTATAATGTCAGAGGCAAAGAACTCTCTTTTTTCAATAGTTACCTGAGTTGTCGATCCCAATATGTGGTGGTTGATGGAAGTTCCTCAAAACCACAAGAGCTAACACAGGGAGTGCCACAGGGCTCGGTACTAGGGCCCCTCCTTTTTTTGGTATTGATAAATGATTTGGAGGTCAATGTGTCATCAAGTATTTTTATGTATGCAGACGACACCACTTTGATAGCAAGAAATAAAGTTAAACAATTGGCAGAAGATCACATTCGGGACAATTTGGAAAACGTTAATGATTGGCTGAATGCTAATGAATTAATTTTAAATAGGGAAAAAACAACCACTATGCTTTTTGGGCTGAGGGATCTGACTGCAATGGAGGGTGGTGGGGCGGCCAAGTTCCTTGGAGTTTGGCTGGACCCCACCCTTTCGTGGTCGAATCACACAGTACAACTATGCAAAAGATTAGCCTGCGATATATTTGCATTGAAGCGTCTCTGTGGTGTCGTCTCAAAACACATTCTTAAAATAGCTTATTTTGGTTTGTTTCATTCAAAAATGACATATGGTTTGATTGTTTGGGGCAGTGCATCAACTTCAAAAAATGTTTTATTATGCAGAAGAAAGCAATTAGAGTTATAGCAGGACTAGATTTTAGGGAGCACTGTAAACCCTGGTTCATTAACTTGAAAATTTTAACCTTTTATTCAGTGTTTATTCTGCAAAACCTGTTACTGGTGAAAAATAGAAGCAATTTAATGTACAATAGCGATAAACATGGCTACGATACAAGGACAAAAAATGATATACAAACTCCATTCGTTAGGCTGTCAAAAACCTCCAAGAAACCATCGGTAATATCCATTAGGCTCTTCAACAAATTGCCACCTAGTGTAAGATGTTTGAATCTAAGACAGTTTAAAACCACTGTGACCTCTTTTCTGCTTAAAAGAGCTTTCTATACTGTGGATGAATTCTTAAGTGAAAGATGGAGCATGGATAACTTTGAATAGATGTGTACTGTGCCTCCAATATTATATTATATTATGTAGCTTTATATTGATATCAGACTGTTTATAAAATTTAAGTATTTATTGTGTAATTCCAGTCTAATCTGCGACATTGATTGTATTAATTCCTAGTTGTGACAAATTCCGATGTATTCTATGAATATTTGATGGAAAATAAAGATCTTATCTTATGAAAGAATAGAGGCGTTGCCATGACAACGGTACTCTATACAGATATAGTGAATGTATACAATGAGCTCCCGGTGAATCCGAAGGCCACTTGCCAGTCCCTACACTACCAACTGTAAAATACTAGAATTCAGCATGAAAACCCAGCTCATCACTGTGTCGAATGCAACACTCCTACGTTGATAGCCCATTATAAACAATGACAGAAATTCAAAACTGCTGTCTCTAGGACTGGAGCCAGGCGTATTCAGATTTTCAGAATGCCTGCAGTTAACGGTTTGCGAATTCAGATTCAGCTACAGATTCACTTATTTTGTTTTGTTGATTTTAAACTTTTTTCGGGCATCAAACTAATATTGTGAGTAATTTCAATGAGTATTTCGTTTTTTTTTCAAGTTGGATAGTGTTTTCTAGTCTTGGTATTTTCAAGTAAGTTATTATTGTAACTAATCTTACAGAGGATGGAGCCATCAATAGACTTAGTTTATATTTTTATAGAGACACTGTTTTCTGTTTTGTAGATGGGAGGATGGTGATAAGAAAGATTGTTGATCCACTCATTAGTATGATTTGCTTGATTAAAGCAACTTACTATAGTATCGGTAGTAGAGTTCTCTCTTCAGTTCTCTATTTTTGTATTTTTTTCTAATGTTGGTTATTATTAGACATAGGACTATTCTTAACTTAAATATTACACTCAAACTCATGTATGTTGTAAACCTTTGAACAGAACTACAAAGTATAATGAGCTTCACCAAGATTTCCCCTCACGAGCCGCCACTGAGTAGAAAACATCAACTTGAATGAATTTCATTTGTCAATAGAACAGCTGTTGGCATTTTTTATTATCATAACAGTCATATTGACCCTGGATCAAAATTAATCTTGTTATGTGCAACACAACATGAATTTTATTTCTTCAATAACAAAAAATCTCTGCTCACTGATAATATTATCAGTTTTTTTCCTGACTAATATCATTCTGGGATCTCCTGTAGGAAAATACGCAGAGTTTTTGTTTTGTAAATCATTTTCATTGTTGTTTCAATAAACTGGAATTTGAAAATTCATAATAAATTCCTGATATATTGTGAAGATACTTTGCTTTTTTAATTATCAACCATTCTCGCTAACTTCAAAATACAATTGATAGTAAGCGAGTTTGAAATCAACATGACAGCATTCTGATTAATGATTACAGGTATATGACCCTGGACCAAAATTAATCTTGTTTTGTGCAACACAGCATAAATTTTATTTCTTCAATAACAAAAAATATTTCCCTGACAACAGTCAGTTTTATCCTTTTTGTTTTATTTGTAAATTAATTTCCTTGTTGTTTCAATAAACTCGAATTTGAGAATTCATTATTAATATATTGTGAAGATACTTTGCGTTTTTCATTATCGGAATGGTTGATACAAAATAGAGTATTGATATTGACCGTGTTTGAAACCAACTTGACATGGCATGGCATGTAGTGCTATTATGATTATGATTATCAACTGTATTTTATTATTTAAAATTTCTGGCAGATGAGGGAGCCTTGTCCTGGCTAGAGGAGACTGCAGGAGAGCTTGGCATCTGACAATACATATTTGTGTAGAATATTATCTTATTAATATCTGTTAACTGTCTAATCCTAAATGTACGTACATATTTATATTATTATTTTTACTGAACTGGCCTGAAAAAAGCATAAGCATATATACATATTTGTGGAACGAGTATTGGAGGGAATTCATTTTGAAACAATAGTTTTCCAAGTGAAGCAAAGTCAGCTTCAATTTGATAAATAACTACATTGAATTATCTTGGCTCTGTATCAATATTGGAACAGCACTATTCGCGTTAGTTAGAGCATGTTTAGTCCATTTCCGAATACAAGCAAACATTAAGTGAATATATACTTTTACTGGCATCATGCATGTTTAATCCATTTCCATACAAACATGGATGGGAGATCATAATTTTATTGCGCTAGATAATGTTTTGTTTATTTTCAAATGATACAAAATACAACTACAGAATTTATGCATGAGGTAGCATATACTCGTACTTTTTTGAATGGGCTCAATAGGATGATTCATTGTTAGTCCTATAAGTCTTCGGCTCCCCAACACAATACAACTAAAGTGCTAACGGCCCCTAATACACACTGAAGCTATAAGCGTGTTTACTATCGAGAATATGTTTTCAGGAGTGGAGAGCGATGTTAGCGTTTCATCGAATGCTTTTTACACGTCGTATTGACACGAGTGAAATTGTAATTTTCAATCGGCTTTCAAAAGCAATTAGCGGGGGTGTTGAATACCAGGTCTTCTCTGCGGGGATTATCATTGTTAGACCCATTACTCAGCTGAATTGTCACGATAGACTCCAACAGATGTTAGTTACTGTTTGGTCATTGATCGACTCATCCCATTCATGTAAACAAGATAAATGTATAATTTTCGTTTGTCTAAGCTGTAAACAATTTATCCGTCAATCGAAGCTATGTAGAATCCTCTATTTCTCAAAACCAATGTCAATCGGCAAACTCGTTTATTTTAGAAGTTATATATTTCAGAAGTCTATATTTTCAGAGAATTCAATCTTTACTTTAGAGAATATTCGTTCAGAATCGTATGCTCTGTAATAAACATAGTTTCTAAGCGACACGGTTTATACACAATCTAATGTAATGTAGCCTATGTACGTGAGTGAATGTATGTATGTATCGTTTGTGATACATTATTTACGGGGGTTTTTAATATGTAGGAGTGGTTCATCAATAATCCGTAAATGATGAAAAAAGTGTTTTTAGCATCATTGGAAAATAGAACCATGTCTAAACGAAATCTTGACTAATCGACACACTCCCGATGAAAATACTTTTTTGGTATGCACTAACTCTTATACAACCCCCTATTTATGAGTAGCTTGTTCAACGAATTTCACCCCGAAACTTGAACAATCTTTTCACAAAGTAATAAGTACTTAATGTCACTGAAGAAGTGAATTTTCAGCGTTGAATTGAGATAAACAAGGATGTAAATGAAATGGAGGGTCATGCCTCTTAATAGAAATTTGCCAACAAATTTCTTTTAAAAACAGCGCATAAAACCTTTTTGAGAGGACTGAGTACTCGGTCAGAGCCGTTTTACTGACAAAATACGATTATTCTTGCGCTGCGACTATGTGGCATGATGTGCATAACAGATTACCGGCGATAAACTGCTGGTTTGCCTTCAACACTTCAGTTGTAAAAGTTTTACAAGCCAAGTCATAATATTTCCATTCTTTTTCCTCGTCGGAAAACTTGACTTATCACTGTCTGCTTGCTGTGCAAAAGGCGTCATCCAAAGATTTATACCTATCTTTGAGCGGCATTTTATGAATACTTCCCCCTTTTTACATTCTGCTAGAATTCAGAAGCCCGGTAATCTGAATGCTTCTCAGCTCTGAATGAGGAGTTCTCGAGGGAGAACAAATGTCATAACAAAATGGATATCAAAATGGCTTGAGAATAAATACTATAGAATGTTTCTTTATCTTTCAGAAACAGCATTCTCAAACTCACACTGGAATGTTTGAGTTTGTAGATATTGATAGCCTGAAGAAAGCCAGTCCAAATTGATGAAATTTGTGCGAGTGTGAAAAGAGATAACACTTCATTTCTCTTTTTGCTGAGACTGATGCCCATATATGAGCTCTTGGCTTATGCATGTGTTATGTGAAGGAGGATGATGATGATGATAGATGAATAGACCTACATTTTTAGGAGGTTTCCGAACCACCGGAAAGCTCATAAATTATACCTATATGGTATTGAGATATTGTTTTTTCGGTTATTACTCATCATCAATCTCTGGTTAACTGTTTGAGGGTTTACCATCCGTGGCGAAGCGTGGTATACGTAACCGGTCATCGCCAGGTATATGTCTTATAGGAAATATACCCGGCGATGACCGGTTAAGTATACAACGCTTCGCCACGGTTTACCATGTAGGAGAATCACGTGATTTTTACAAATTATGAAGTCGATTACACAAAAACCAATTAAACAAAACATCGTAAAATAAAAAAGACGCTATTTAACAAAAGCAATGCGATGGTTTCCCCATCAAGCTCCGTAGATGTCCTTCTACGGCGGTAAAACTCAATTGGCTTTTGTGCAAATGGCAAATAGTGTATTTTAATTATAACAGTAACAAATACGACTCTAAATTGGAGCAAATAGTAAAAATGACTGCAGATTACAGAGTGCATCAAAAACAGAATCAAGACCACTCTTTGAAGATTTCCTGACAACCGCGTTCTTGGAATGAAATCAGAATATTTTCGACGTCTGGTTTTTGGCGGGGAGAGGGGGGGGGTGAACGAGCCACTTTCGATAAGAGCAGTCTTCAGCTCTTGTCATAAACGCGCCAACTTGGGCTTCTCGAGAATATTCGGCGAACTTTTGAAGCGGCGTAATCTCGAAATACAATTCCATTGAGACTCAAGCTGAAGTTGGCAGAACCCCTTCTCGAACGAATAGGCAGGTGAGGTCCGCTCGCTTCGCTTCTCCCGCCACTTTGTTTATAAATATTATGTTAACGGCCGAGATTAATCATAACGACCGAGTGCTACGAAACTGAATGAACCCGGAATGTTGAAAAACTTCAAGTCGGTGCCCTACAATAATAGAAACCAAAGCCGGTCTTATTTTAATTTCTCAGATTACTAAGATCTCTTGTTAGAAATTCCTAATTTTCGTATTTGATAATTATGACACTTCATCTTGGAATGTGAAGTACATCAGAATATATTTGAAAATGATGCATTGAAATTCTGAGGAATTAAGAAGCCTTAATTGGATGTAATTTTTACAATGCGCTGGTGGTGAGGGGTCAAAACTAATTCTCTTCCGGACGCTATTTTCCAACCGCTTATCATGGAAATAGTGACAAATTTTACAGAAAGATCTGTAAAGTTTTTGTATTCTCTTAAAAGTCGATTTATTCACTTGAAAATGGCAGTGGGCTATAAGTAGATTCGATGAACATGGATCAAATTTCACTCATTTTAACCTTCAACTAGAACGTTTTATGAGTGCAGTAAAATTTTAAGTTGTAGTAACAATTTAAACAATATTTATTCTCAGTTAGAGGCCATCCTCACAATTCTAGCTTGAAAAATATTTACCAAAGGATTAATGGCTAGTAAGGAAATTCGATGAACACTACTGCACAAAAAACTTTCTCCCCGGGCGGTAATCGAACCCAGCACCTCTGGTATTCATGACCAGCGCCTTATCCACTTGACCACCGAAGATCTTCTGTATAGCAGCGTTCATTTTTGACTTAGCCAATTTAGCCAGATAATATAAAGATGGAAGGTAATGAGACATTGCAACTATACAGTTGCTGTTAAATCATAATAATTAATTGAACGAAATTCCTAATTAATGCCATATAATATTCTGAAGACTTAATATACAGAAGATCTCCGGTGGTCGAGTGGATAAGGCGCTGGTCATGAATACCAGAGGTGCTGGGTTCGATTCCCGCCCGGGGAGAAAGTTTTTTGTGCAGTAGCGTTCATCGAATTTCCTTACTAGCCATTAATCTGTTGTCAATATTTGCAGTAGCAGGAGTCTTCAGAATATTATATGGCATTAATTAGGAATTTCGTTCAATTAATTATTTACCAAAGGAATAAACAGTGGAGGGCTGGTGTTCATGCTTTTTCCAATACTGTTAAAGCCTCTTGAATGGATAGTTTCTTCGGTGTTAAATATCATTTCACATAATTATATTTACTGTACATACTAGCATAGACTAACTATACATACTAGTTCAAATTTTAGATTTAAATTCTAGATTAGATTAGATTTATTAGGATACATTAGATTAGATTTAGATTAGATTGGATTTTAGATTAGATTTCAGATTTTAGATTAGATACTAGTTTAGATTTTTGTCATCATAAGAAAAAATAGTAGGCTACAGGCTATTGATTTATTCCTGCCTGCCTCCTATTCTGTGTTCCTGCCTAAATGCACCTAAAGATGAGCCACACAATATTTATTCGAGAAGAATGGAAACGTTTGATTCATTTCTGATTGGGTAATAATGTGTCTAATAATGGGAATGGCGTCATCTTCGGTTTGTTTATTGAACTGATGCCAGAAGAAAAAATAATGGAATAAAAAAAGAAGTTTCTAAGCGACTAATGCATTAAGCCTTCGTGACAAAAGGGCATCCCACCCAAATGTTCTTCCAATGAACTTCTTCTCCGGCAAAAAGACGGCAAAACTGAAAATTAAAGCCTTGCTTGCGAAGTCTTTCAGACTTTACCTCGATTTGCCGCCGTAACAGTAACACTGCAAATTGCTTTCGTCCTGCTTTTCATGAGAGATGAGAGCAAGAAGAAGTTCTACAGCTGTAGCTGCAACACAGATTAAAACGAGACGTTATTATAACGTGCCCTTGGTGGGTCAACTTAATTAGTAACTAATTTAACTAGACTTGTTCGTCAGTGCAGCACAACTTTGTAGAAAACTTCAATCCAATCAAGCATCAATCAGCTTTGGCGTCATTTTGAGTAACTTTTTCCAGAACAATCTTCGTTCCATTCGAACTTTTAATAGCTCCCGTTTATAAATCAATTTCCGTCCAATAAATGACCACCTGCAAATTCTCTACATTATCGAAACATTTCCATTCCAAAACTTGTCAAAATTCTATGAAATTTTTTTACCAATTTCTATTCATTTTCGTTTTTAAGATTGTACCGATTCATCTAATGGCCTTATTCTACAGAAGAATTAAGAAGTTGTACTTACTCTTATATTTTTTCTCATGAATAATATTGCTATCTAGGGTCTTGATACTGATAAGGATGAGAGTGATACAGGAGAATAATACTGATACCCTAAATTTCATTTGATATAATTTTGTTAAACAATTACCTAAAAACAATATAAATTATAAATAAGATCCAATGGGGGACCAGTAATATATAAATCATTCATGGAAAATTATTGACCGAATGAAGAGATGACTGAGCGAAGCTCAGTCTGAACGAAGTGAAGTCTTGTTTCAAGTCGATTGGATTTCGTCTGTTTGTTTGTTTGTTTGTAATGCATTCACGGCTAAACGCATTGACAGATTTCAATAAGATTTGGCAGGAATTTTCATTTTGAGACTGCGCGACGATGTATATGTAAGGTTTTTTTTTTAATTTTGCATTTTGAGGATGAAATAGAAGGGAAAGAGAATGGCTGTATGGAATATAGCTATATGGAATATACAATAGCTACATGGAACACGTGATAGGATTTATTTTGAATTGAAAAGAAGACTATAAGTTGAAAGTGGAAGTTGAAAGTTGCACGAGCATAGAGGACCACGAAGGATCCCATGTTAATCTTATGATGAGATAAAGACTATAAGTTGAAAGTTGCAAGAGCATGCGTGCGTTAACAGATGATTTTTCAAAGATTATTATTAACAGTGATCTGTTTGAAGGAGCATTTTTATAAAATATTATGATGATGGAATGTGTCTATGCACATGTCAAAAAAACATTCACAATATTTCATCCAATCTTCATGGGTTTCAATATTCATCGTTAATATTAAGAGTGAGACTAATCCTGCTTCAAAGTTTATTCGACCCACCTCTGGGACTGGAACTGGTGATGTTTTTGAGGTTTTAAATCATAAATTTTCAAACGTGTGAATTTTCATAACCTTATAAAATTAAGTGATTGGTTTGAGTTCGCGGGATCAGCTAGTTGAATATAAACATCGTCATATTATGGAATGATTATCAGCTGGGTCAGAATAAGATTTTTTCGCTGCAGACAGAGGGGCGCCGCGAAAGCGGTGGCTTGTGGAACGTCGCGTATCTTTAGAAAATAAATTAAGTAACAAACATTCAAGACTGCTCTTGGATGGGTGATCGACACAGAAAATTGTGCAATTTGGCGAGGTGGAACCTACCCGTAAGGATCTCCCCACCGATAAAAAGCCATACGATAAAATAAATAACTAAAAAATAAAATAAATAAATGATAAAAAAAGAAATGAAAATTAAAAAAAAAATTAAAAAATATAGAATATAAAAAGTGAAAAATTAAAAAATAAAAAAAATTAAATTAGATGTACATATCGTATTTTGGGGGGCGCCTGACAACATCTCTCTCGATACAGTTGACAGGGCCAATTCTGTACAAATGGACAAGAAAACCGCTAATTTACGGCTAAACGCATTGACAGCTGATTTCACCTAGCATGGCTTTTTCGTGAGGTCTACTGTTCACAGAACTACTATAGTCTGTGCAAACCTTAGAATGCAGTAAGCGTTTAAATGGCAATGCTATTTGTTATGGGGATATGGAAGCGCTGTTGCCATGTTTTGCTTATTTGTTTTTTACACCTCACTCACAGCTGTTCGCTCTCTTTTCCGCTCTTTCTCTTGTTTTGTTTACATTTCTTATTATATCAAAACTACATAAATGAGAAAACATTAGCACACCCAGAGATAGAATTAATTGAAA
Organism: Laodelphax striatellus; assembly: GCA_017141395.1. NCBI lineage: Eukaryota > Metazoa > Arthropoda > Insecta > Hemiptera > Delphacidae > Laodelphax > Laodelphax striatellus. The sequence goes on from CM029534.1 coordinate 22,635,805, forward strand.
AAGCATTTTTCAACATTCAGTTCTTTTAGTGTCGTGGTTCGATAAACTCGAGCAGTCATTGGAGCCGACTGCATAGAATGTCAAGTTTTGAATACTTACTCCTCCGAATTGGCTTTGCTGACCACTGTGCAATCCGGCAACACTGCGCCCCATAAATGTAATACTGCAATCTAAGGTTTGCACAGACTATAGTAATAGCATTTCCAATAGCCAATTGATAATATTCCCGGCTCATAACCAGGAATTCTTTGTCTACAGACATCTACAGTTCAATTGAAATTAAGTTAGTGTTCTATCATCTTTAATCTCAATATAGCTAATTCTTCAAGAATGGAGTGGGTTCAAAGTGTTATCAACGTTATCCATAACGTTGAAATAAGTTTATACAGTATTATATAATGCAAGAATGTATTGTACACTCTTCATTTTCCCCATATTACAATGATAATTACTCTAAGAACAGATTCAGTGGATGTGACTTCTGAATATCAATGATGGCAATTATAAATGAAAATATCCAATCATTAAGTGAATGAATATATAATGAAATATAATAATATCATTCAAATTCAAATAACTCAAGTCAGAATAAGAGAATTGCATGGGTGACATCAAGCTAGATGAAGGGCGCTTATATGGAACATCCTATTATTTGAAAGCTATTCTGTAGCCGGTCTAACATCGAACTGTTACGTATGGAGTGTGAATTCCTAGTTCTTGGAATAACAGTTGTTTTCAAAGCTCAAAATATCATTCGAACAATGAGACTTCATTGTTTTAAGCTATCAAATCATCAGGCCAGAGTAGTTGTGTTTAAAGGATGAGGAAGTGTAATTTGAAAATGGTATTGAATGGAGAGAAAACTCGAAAGTTGTACACACGGGTTGAGCTGTGAGATAAGAGAGATAAGTAGGTTATGTGAGATGAAATAATTTTGAAAGGTATGGAACGAATGTGAAAGAGTAAGATTATGTGCAAGTGAGGTAGGATAAAGAGGGAGGACAAAGGACTCACAGAGAATCCTTTTCCCTCCTCTTCCCTCTCAACTTTTCCGACTTTTGACGGGAGTCAACATTCAACGCCATGGCTATGGAAATTAGTTTCACAGTCGGCGTCATCCCGTTCCTGTTTTCTCAATCATTTTCCCAGTGCGTTTTTTTCCTCCTGTCGTGACGAGTAAGGCTCTCTTCAGCCTTTCACAGCATTGGAAGCTGATATGACGTGCCAGTTTTTTTTCACAGGCGCTCTGAAAACAGCGAATGAGTGAACCCATCATTAGTCTACAAAGCTAGTCCGGAAAATCAATGACAATTGATGGGTTAATACTACGCGATGCCTTCACTGTCCATAATCAATGGGCTGGGGCCTGTTTCATGAAATTTTGGAAGTTCTGTAGTATTGGAAAAAGGTTGACACAAAAGTATCTTCAATAGCAATGTGTAGGCCTAATATGACTTGAACTTACAAGTCTATAATTGTGTGATCGCGCTTCTTCTATAGCACACAAGCTATGAAACAAGCACTTGGACAAATTAGCAGATTCTTCAATATTCATTCTCGGTCGGTCTTCATGCTCAATTACATGTTTGGTTGTATTCATTAAGAAAGCTGGTTGAGCAGCAAGCGCTTGCATTGAAAGATTAAATCAGCTGTGCATGGATTGTACTGTACGAAATGTGCGTGCTCGTATACAGCTGTCAATTAAAACCAGCTTTCTTTGTGTTAGAACCTTAACTGCATGTTATCGATTATAGCCTCGCGCAGACTAACGCGGGACGAATGCGGGATGCGGGAACGGTGCGAATCTATAACACCGTTAGATGATAGATTCGCACCGTTCCCGCATCCCGCATTCGTCCCGCGTTGGTCTGCGCCCAGCTTTAAATTCGAAAAAATTCAAAAAAAAATTATAATGGCGAGATTCAGAAATCTACGCCATTATTTATCAATCGAAATTCATCTTCGCTATTTAAAAAAATTATTCCAATCTTCAATTTACACGCCATAAGTTAAATTTGATTGCGCAACTGGATAGCTCTTGAAGAGTTGAATTGTCAAATAGTTTACTTCGAAGCATGTTGAAATATATCTTATTGCAGCTCAAGACAGCTAATTCGCAAACACATCTTCTCATCATTCTCATTTTCAAAAATGTTTTTCATATATTGATATATTTTCAAATATAATATGATATTCATTATTTAATATTAATAATTCTAATCATAATATAAATCTTTCAGATATTTTTACATAATTCTCTTCTTTTAATTAATTTATTTAACTTCTTCTTTTGAAAAGCATAAGCTTCTTTCCTACCTGTCTGATGCCTCTATTATAAATTATTATGAATAGAACGTTGGTTGAACACCATGAACTGTATGAAAATATATTCGACTGTAAATTTCATGCTCCAAATTATCAATTTCTAATTTGCCAAGAAAAAATACGTTCTGTTGGATCTAGACTACCGACCGCAGCCACTGTTGTATATCAACTTTCCTGAACATTTTCGCCAGAACCAGAAAGCAGAATGTGGTAGATGTTTGTGCGGCCTGCTTTTGTAAATAAGTTTTAACGTCCGACTTCCTAACGCTAACGGAATGGAAGGCGGCTGTTTTTCCGCCGTTATTAAAGCGCCCAGCTAGCAAGGGCCGGGAAAAACTGATGAGTTGACAAGAACTCGCCAAGCTTTAAATAATGGAGACAGAATAGGCAGTCCTTTGTCCCTGCTATGCCTTATGACGTTCGAACAACTCTCTTTGTTAACCAACCAACACACACACACACACACACACACACACACACACACACACACACACACACACACACACACACACACACACACACACACACTCACACCAAGCTGGCTCCTGGATTCTGTTCACGGTCATTCATCTTTTGACCCATCCATCATCGTTCGTGGGTTTGTTTGTAGAGTGGGCACATAAAGTGTTTGATCATATTCTGAGCTCCGACGATTACAGGTTGTAGATTAATGACAATTATTGTTATGATAGTATTCGTGGAAAGACAACCACATAACATCATTAATGTATTCATAAGCGTAGCGTGGGCTATGAATTTGGGGGGGGGGGAGCACTAATCAAAATTAGGGTGATTATGCAAGGAAGCATACCGCAAAAGGGTATTTTTATATGCTAGTCTACTCAATAAAATGCTCAGAATCATTTTGTGTAGAACTAAACAGAAGCAATTGATAATCAACAGATATTTATTTTATTTGGCAGATCTCACCATTTTTTTACAAAATGTTTGGGGGAACGTGCCCCCCTGTGCCCCTGGATCTTGACTCAGTTCTGGGTCTCTTTATTTCCTAGTATTGCTGTTCTGTCCATATTTACTCACGATACTCTATATTTTGCTGTTTCCTTATCCTCATTTCTATTATTTATTCCTATATCTCGATCCGTATCAGGTATCTGGTTTATGTCTTCCTCGATGGTATTATTTCCCTTTTGTTTCCTAAGTTTCTATCGCTGTATTCCGGATTACATAGTTTGATATAACCTTAATTTGAACAATTTATCAACTTTTTCAGAAGATAGTTTTGATAACATCTCTTTTTCTTTCCCATAAAATTGTATTGCTTGATCCAATAAATGATTATGATTATTAATAATGATCTTATTTTTGTATTCCCCTTTTGTCCTACAATACATACGTAATCATTATCATTTATCAATTACATATATATATATATAATTATTATAATAATCGACAAAAATCAGTTAAATATTTCTAGAATCACTGCAATCCTCACAATAAACTCCAATGCGATTTAGTTCATAAATACTGACGAGAAAGCGTTTCAAAATAAAATATAGAATACTTTGCTTAAGAACAGTATAAAAAAATGGTGAGTGATCCCGAATCCTAGAGTAGTTATTGATCATTTCTTTTTTTCAGTAGTTTTTTTTTTAAATTATATCTCATAATTCAGATAATTCCAAAATTATACGTTTCACCAGAATAAATTGAAAGCTCTCATGTGCGAGCAGCATTGAAATGACGAGAAGAGGTGAAGTGAGGGTGGATGAGGCGAGCGATGAAAATAGTAACTTTGGTGTTATAACTTTCATATTTTATCTTTATGAACTCAGCAGCCCTGAGGCTGAACGGCCAGTGAAAAGTAATTCGGGGAAAAGATGAAATCTTATATATTTCGTGGAAGTCGCCATGCAGTGCAAAGCAGAGAGCAGACTCTGACTTTACGGTCAACGCGTTTTCCATTCTCTCTCCATTTGTCGTTTGGCGGCTAGCTGGCCAAATTAAATTCCTCTGCTTTTTTCGGCTTTTGACGGCTTCAGACCGCTATCGATTTCTTGAACGTCATACAATTGAACGGCAAGTGCAGCTGGACAAAGGCGACTAAGTCTGATATCACAAGTCTTAGTCGAAAGGAGTTCTTTCCTACTACTGGTGTGGAGGGAAACGAGTTATTGAAATTATCATCATTTCTGTGATGTCAAGTGGGAAAGAAAGGGAGGCCCGTATCCTCGACAAACGTTAGCCTCGACACTATGTACTAAGGGAGGTGGCACAGACTCTCTATGCTGCTAACCTACTAGCGAGGTTAGCTACCAAGTAAGGTTAAGACCGGAGAGAATCTAGAGGCTAACGTTTGTAACGACTACGGTAACCACTCAGAAAGATAGCAACAATCGGTGAGCTCTTGTAGTAATTCAAATTACTAGGAGGTGGAGGTGTGGGAGCAGAAGAAGAAGAGAAGAAGAAGAAGAAGAAGAAGAAGAAGAAGAAGAAGAAGAAGAAGAAAAGAAGGAAGGAGAAGAAAAATAACGTTCTTATTGAAATGTGTTATTCCTTTCAACCTACGTTCAACCTATTCCTCATAACATATATTTTATTTTTTCATTCCTAAGTTAATAGCAGATCAAATTAAAATTAAGAAACTCCACATATTATTGATGTTTCATTAGAATAAATTAATGTCTTTGCAATTTCAGTAATACACGCTCATTCTAAATTTCCGGCTCATACTTAAAATCATTTCTGAATCAGGAAATATAGCGTTTCACTTTCAGCTCTGCATTAACTCTCAAAATAGCTGGTATAAATAAATAATCACTACCTGATTTTTAAAACGGGCATCCATCTTGATATTATTCAAGGGCAAGCTTAGAGCAGACGGTGTTGAGCATAATGGAACAGTTCCAGGCGAGGATTATTTCTGAAAAGTGGAAAAAGATCTGCCGCTCTGTTTCTGTTGCAGGCAACTCGCCACAGAGACAAAATCGATTCTCATTGCTGAGCAGGGGGCTAGGAGATTAAAATGTAATTTACAGCAACTGGGTTTACAAACTCTAATACTCTGCAATTCATGCTAAATATATTCCAGCTAATAAATATATTGTATTCAGAGACCTAATCTCTTTCAAGTCTGTTCATTTGATCCTCTCCTGTACACTCAATTATCTCTGGTTATCTCTCTCCCACGCCATTTCACCTCCCACGAAGCATCTCTAGAATCTTTGCTACTTTATACAATCATCATTATTATTCATAGACTACTTGTTGGAAATGAGAATGAACTGTTATTCCAAGAACTAGAGAATCTGTATATATAAAAGCCCTGGCTCACTGCTCACTCGCTAACTTGCCATGCTAGAGAGCTGAAAATATTCATATTCTACTTGTTGGAAATGAGTAATAACAGATCCTGAACACCTTTTGAACGCTTTCTAAGAACTATATAAAATATGAGATCTATTTCTAAATGAGATTATCATGTATCAGAATAATGCAATGTAAGTTTTATGGAAGGCTTATGACAGACATTTGAACAATTCACATAATCATGTTGAGAATAACATAAAACAGATTTCATTGTAAAAGTCAGTATAGTAAGTTGGATAATCACTTCAATGATGATCAGCCTATTTTCAATTGATTAATCTCAGGAAATATTGTAGGATACAGATTAAGAAAATGAAGGATCATCTATTAGATTGTAAAGAAGTAGAATAACAGTTTTTGCAATAATTTTGATTAGAACATCATAACTGGAAAGATAACTTGGCATTAAAATAACTGAGTTGTACAATTGGGAAATGTAGCATAGCCCTTCATGAACTCCACGTCTTAGTTCTAGAAGTGTATTTTCATGTGTTTTCATTCAAAACTATGTCAATACTTTCTTTCAATAATAATTTCATTATTCCATGACTATTACTCTCAAGCTTTACAATTTAAAGTTAATCTCAAACAAATAAATTAACTTGATTTAAGTTAATTTAAAAGGGAATAAATTATTGTATAATGCGTATATTCATGCTTTACCAATTTATAGCCCATTAATAACAACTGAAGGATCTACACTCATTTATAAGAAGAACGAGGATTAAAAAAGAATTAACAGATTACAAGCAATTTCTGGAACAATTCATAGTGCGTGATGAACAGTGTTAAAAGAGACTCCAAGTTAACATGACCATGGCTATTTCAGTCTGAAAATGATTATGTTTGTGATTTGTGAACTAGTATGCGAACTAAAAATTGCCCACAACCTATTATGTCCAGAAAGTTATAAGTATATTAATATAATTAATATATATATTATACATCCTTTGATAGAGATTAACAATGATTCCAAGAGTTTAACTGGAATATCAAAATAACAACTTTGTAAAGGGATAATTGCTATTGCTTACTTTTACCACTATTGAATATTATTTACCACTACATGAATGATTTTTCATTGATCAAATAATTGAATTCTACTTTAAAATCTGCTTTTGCTCCTATTATCCATAGGCAAGACTGATATCATCAAACCTTGTAACTCCGCCACTTGGAGCGTCTCAATCGCCAACTCAATTCAGTCTCGGTCCCTATAGGAGTGTCTGGAACGTGGAAAGCAAAGTTATAAACGGAAGGTTTGGGATTTTGTGAAGGAGGCAAGTAGGGGAAATGGAATGTGGTGGGGGAAAGCTCGAAGGCTGGTGGGGGGTCCACTTGCACATCCCTGTCCACCCTTTTGACATTTGACAGAAATCGTATTCAGCCGAGCCAAGTATGGAAATAAGTTTCCCTAGTGCGTTTGCCCTTGTTTTCCGCTTTTCAGTATAATTTTCTGTCAACGGATTGTCATCATATTGCGCTGTGTGAAAAATGAACGTGATGCAGATATACGTTACGTGATATGGCGTGACATCAACTTCCAAGACAGTTGCGATGCAATATTGGCAAACTTTCTTGCTTATGACGCAATGAAAGTGTCCGGATTAGAGATGAATCTAGTGAGAAGCCTATTCGAATGTGAAAGGATTCTGTCACTGTTCATTTCACGGTGAGTAGAGATGAACGAGAAAAGCGATACTCATTCATGGTAAAGTTCTAGTGTAGGATTGAAATCCATTTCCACAATTTACAGAAATGATCTAAATGATTCAAAGATATTTCAAAGTGAAATAATTCCTACCCTAATCCTGATAACCCAGTGAAATAATTACATCAAAATTGTGGTCAATATTTCAAGATGGAATTGAAAAAGAATGATCTGAGCTACGCAGTTGGTAAGATTTACGATCATTCATCTCTTTCATCGCTTTTTTCGCAGGTTTTCTTTTTCATTATATTCACTAATCAAACAAGCCTTTTTTCAAACTGCGTGGTTAAAACAATATCATGATAATGTAAATGCATCCAATCAATGAGACAAACTGATGGAATTGGGTTGGTAAAATGTTGGTGAAAACTAAGACCTAGTTTTTCAATAGAATTAAGACGAACATTATTGCGGGATGGAGAAGTTCAGAAATAGAAGTTGTTATAATGGTGGAATGTACGAGATGGATCAGACGTGTTTTTTACAAGATTCTTGAAATAATCTTCATCAATCTATTAAATAAATGTATCTTCTCTCAGTCTAACAGTAATTAATTTATATACAACACCAATCAGAAAAAACAAATCTCTATAGATATTAGAACAAATCACACAACTCTGAAAATAATGATTACCATGTTTAAGCCAAAAATTTTCTCAATTGTTTCAGGCAAACAATTAAACAATATTATGTTATTGAAATAATTTTATTTCAATTTTCTTGATTGGCTAGAAATTAATAGAAAACCATTCCTTGAATGCAGTATGAACGATGAATAATCAATATATCCTAAGTTCAAATGAAGATAGTTTTTGAACAGTAAAAATTAATAGCTGTTTCTTTCCTTGAATCTTCAGCAAAGCCAACAAAATAGATCCGTCAGTATTCGCATAACCGGGATAGAGCCGACGCAGCCTAGACAATTTATATCAACATAATTTCGCGAACAAAACTCTTGATTGCTCTCCCGTCTTTTTTGCTGGGAGAATGAAATTCTAAAATAATACTTGTCAGCCTTCTTCTTAAATAAACTGCAGCTTTGCAGTGAACGAATTTTTCACTAACCTTTCTTCTGTTCCTTCCTAAGCCGCTCTCATCCTTATCACCCATTTACCCCTTCCTCTTTCACCCTCTTTCCCCCTTCTTTACCCCTTATTTCCCTCTTATACCTCACCTGCTTCATCGCCAATTGGTTTGAGCTCTTCTGCAAAGAAAAATACTACTCGCTAATGACATTTGCGAAAAACTTTCACGCCTTTGAGATGAGTGAGCCTCACTTCAAAGGATGGCTCCAGCCTTATAAATTAGATTTTTCCTTTTCAAGGAAGGTTTCCTCCGGAGAAGGCCCTATGAACAAAGGAAAAACTTTGATTAATGACCTGGAACGTTTAGCCATCTTCTCAAATGAATTTGCGGTTGGAATGAAAGCTATCTAGGCAGTAGAACTATAGGTTTGAATAAGAATTTTTGCTTTTCGATTATACGAGAATATACGATTATACGAGTTTCGTATATGCAAAACAATATAAACAGTAGCTTCCTTCCTCTATTTCGATGTTGCAAATCTGATGGAATAACTATTATAGGAAGCTATACACACAGTAATCCAGCTCTTTTCATCATGCTTTGAAAGCATTGACGTATTAAAAATATCGTATTTTCTTTTTCGAGTGTGTTCGGCTCTTCTACAGTTCTACAGTTTTTCATAAATATTTGAAGTTTTCAATAACATTGAAGGCATGCATGTGCAGATTAGATATGAAACTTCAGCAGCATATATCATTCATTCACAGCTATTCCCTCTTTTTCCTGTTTCGCATTACTTCTCAACCATCACGGAACGGATTCAGGAGCTTGGTTCATGAAAATTTTGAAGTCCATTAAAACAGGGAAAAGGTAATCACTTACTAGCCTAGACTTGTGAGTGAATCGCACAGTACGCCTTGTTATTAATTTCCAGAGTGTGTTTGCCTTTTTCCTGCTTTTTTAGGACCTCTGAACCTCTATGAAACCGGCCTTCGGACTCAAAATTCTTACCTCTGTTGAGGTAATAATTTGTACTACTTTTAAACGGTGAGGAGACCCATAGAGAAGCTAATACTACAGATAACGTAACAGATTCACGTTATCTGTGCTAATACTCTCTAGTATACTCTATAGAGAGTATCTCTAGATACTTTCTTACTAATCTGTTCTCTGTGAGACCCTTACAGGTAGGTTCCATCCCGCCTTATTTTTGTGTCGGTGACCCATCCAAGAGCAGTCTTGAGTGTTCGTGACTTAACCTCATGAACTCAGCTACCACTCCAACCGAGCGACCAAACACAGCCACAATTTTATTGCTAATTTTATTGAAGAACAATAATTCATTCCTTAGTTATGAACTATTTTAATTTTTTAATAAAGATTACATGCTATTGTGACTCAATATTGATAACTTTGCTGCCAAGTAGTCATAGCCTAGGCTTACTTGACTTTATTGTAACGTTGTCACTTTTAACGTTGACTTATTAACGTTGTACAGAAATAAACTTTGTTAATTTCGAGGATTCAATTTGATAATTGTATATCTGATATTGTAAAGAATAATTGTTGCAATTTGTGTTGCAGATTTGCCGATTGTTTCACTAGAGCTTGGCACCAGCTTAAATGCAAGCAGTATCAGAGAGGGTATGGACGTTTATTTCGAATGTACAATCAGAGCCAATCCTTGGGTTCGCAAAGTATCATGGATACACAATGTGAGTATCTCAATCGCAAAGTGAAAAATCCACTTGTTTATTTCATAGAGCTAGATTTCTATTTGTGAGAATGACGTTTCTATTAAATGGGTTAGACCAGACTCAGAAACTAGTGGAGTATGCTGATAAAAATTCTTTAAATTTGATTGATACAATCATCAACCCCTTGAGAACCATTATGTAATCCTCAGCACTATTAGGTATATTAATGATATTTCATCAACCTCATTGTATTATTTCTAAAATGTATGTGCTGTCATCATACTGCCTCAATGCCAATTCCACTCAAGTCTTGGTCCCTATATAGCGGGAGCCAATTAACTTGTCATAAATCAGCTGATCCAGTAATAATTAAACAGTGATTTCGACACAATAATCAAAAGGCTTGAAAGTCTAAAGAACCTTTAAAGTCTTTAAAAGACCTTTTCAATAATCTGCGAGATTCAGCATTTGTAGGTTAAGTATTGTGATATTGCTCTTTGAAACAGCTGATTTCTGACAAGTTGAATTGGATTCTGCTATAACTTGTATAGCAGGTCCCTTTCATCTTGTCAGAAAACATATGTTTTGACCAGCGATATCACAATACTTAACCTACAAATGCTGAATCTCGCAGATTATTGAAAAGGTCTTTTAAAAAGTTATTCTTTGAAAAGTCTTCTTTAAAAAGGTCTTTTAAAGACTTTAAAGGTCTTTAAGACTTTTAAGCCTTTTGATTATTGTGTCGAAATCACTGTTTAATTATTACCGAAACAGCTGATTTCTGACAAGTTAAAAGGATCGTGCTATAGATGAATTCTTATGAATAGGGATGTTGATTGAAATAGTAGTTGATCTGGCTTGAACTCCAGAACAGGTAGATTGAGTAAGATTGATATCATTCTGCTCATTTTAATTTTAATTTAGCGAGAAAAAATATTCCAATAATATAATTACAACGGTGGATCAAAATATTATTATATCATGGTAGTTAGAGAAATCGTTAGCAACGCTCAACTGCATGGTGGCAGAAACATGAAGTACTAGTGCGTAGTTCTAGTCGAATGGCAGACGCCATATGCCAGCACTGTACAGACTAGAAAAGTAAGATAGGGGTTCACTATCGCGAAAAGTTCGATAGGAAAAACCTATACTGGACATTTTTCGCCAAATAATAATATTGCTAAGTTTTGTTTCAGTATCAATTGATGAAGGATAAAGGAATATTTTCAAATTAAATTTTTACTTTCATGAAGTAACATAATCTGCGATATACATCAGGACGGTGGAGTGATTTGTACCTCTAGACAGCGAGAAAGAGAGAGAGAGAAATTAGGAGATATTGAGAGGCGGTGATTTGTATTACAAAGCTTCAAGAGATTTTACGTAGTAAACTCAACATGGAGTTGGAAAATGAAGGTTTCGTTTTCAGGATTCATGGATGGAGTATTAGTCGAAATGGAACTGAATTCCGCGTTTCCGGAAAGGTTTCATTCTCTACTGATGATGGAATTAATATTCATGATTCAATTGGGGATTATTGCGCTGGCCCAATTCATTCTGTACTGCAGGGCTACTCCTACATTGTGTTTTTTTTTTTCAACTTATGAATACAAATAAAATGTTTGCAACATCAGCCATGAGTATTTGAAAATAATGTCAGGTATTTGGGAAAAAAATGATTATTACTGTAATTTATATATAAATTACTTTTATATTTATTTCCATTCTTATCTTCTATTATTTCACTTATATTTTCCCACGCAGGTCTTTATATTGATAGTAATATAACTTTGAGTGATATGTATTCGAAGAGGGGATTTTCTTTCTCTAGAAGACATTCCTTTATACTTATTCCCATGTGTTGTTGTTATAATGTATATTTTTGAAAATTGCAAATATATCAATTCTACTATTTCTTTCAAAAGGTTCAGTCTCAGTAACAACCAAAACAGTATTTCAATATTTCAATAATTTTTGGTTATAACAGTATCCAGTCTTTTTACTCAACAACTTATAGTACTTTTATTTGAAATTAACTTCCGTATTTCCAAGTTTGATTCAGTTCAATTATTTCTTTCTATTGATTTTTTCACAGGGGAAAGAAGTGGAGAATAATGCGGCTGCAGGTCGTATAGTCAGCAATCAAACGCTAGTTCTGCAATCTGTGTCCAGACGAGCGACGGGGCTGTATTCATGTATAGCTTCCAACTCAATTGGACAGGTTGAGAGCAAACCTTTCGATCTGGATGTAAAATGTGAGTAATCACATGAAATTTAATAATATTGAAATGAAAGTGTCGTTCAAAGAAAGAACGAGTTGGTAAATTAAAAATGATGGAGTCAATCCCCCTGACAACTCCAATCTGCAGCAGATCAGCTCTGGTACCACTAACTGAAGGTAAGTTCACGTATTTGTAGTAAGTACAAGTGAGACAAGGTTTGTAGATTTACTATCTTCTCTACATACCTTGCACCTGAGATACTTGTTTTAGTTTGGGAAGTCGAGGAACATTCGCTCACACAGTTTGTTTGAGCTTGGACTCAAACTTATTGTATGAAATTTTTTTTAATGTAGCAAGTGTGAGGTGAATAATGGAAATTCTCTTAGTTTTGATCGATAGCTCATAATGATTGGTCAACAGCTCTTCAATCAACTGTATGCGCGCTTAATCGTTCTATGAGGTTGAGTCACGAACACTCAAAGACGGCTCTTATATGTTTGACCGACACAAACGTGGATGGTAGATGGGAAGATGGTTCATCTATAGCTCAGACAAAATCCATAATAATAGAACATGTAGAAAATTATCAAGGCCTTCCTTATAAACGTGCCTTTAGAAGTATTATGAGTAAAAATCTTCAACATTACTTCAGTGTTGGTCCATTCATATTTTATCATTATCTCTGCTATTACTTACGCGCAATTCTAAGACTTATGAGATTGACATCAACCTCAGAAAAAAATGTATTTTGAAGTTTCAGAATGTTTGGTTGTTGGAGCAATACGAATAAAACAGGTCTGATATATTTTTAAATTATTGTACTTCACTCCATCCACTCATATTTAATTCATGTACTTTTTGGGAGTCAACAAACATTATCAGCAATGAAAGTTTTCATAAATAATTAGCCGAACCAAGTTCACCAACTAACTTGCTAAAAACTTGTTTCCATATGTCGACAAGGTATTCTAGATTGCGAATTTGTTAAAAAGTTACCACCCTATTCTCCAAGGTATTTGCATAATGAAACTGGAAAGAATTTCCATGAATACTAAGAGAAAGTTTCCACGTTACACCTGAAACATTTTGAACTTTATTCGCGAAAAATGCTTGCAATTCATGAGAAAGGTTGCGGCTCTCTCAAAGAGGCAGCCCGAGCAACTAATTTAATTTCAAGTTGCTTCCAATTTACATCACTCAATGTAGGTAGTCGTCATTAGAAGCTAATTGAGCAAGTATTTCCTATATTCTATTTGATGTTAAATGGAACTTTGCATGTTGTAGAGTTACGTTTGAATCAAGGCCTTACAGTTGAATTCTCAATATTGGAAAGTTTTGTGTGAGTTTCAACAGGCTTCTAATTGTCAAGTTTGACAAAGTTTCTTTGCAGTGTCTCAGTGCGTCATTCTCAAGTCCTTAGCGTGTCTCTTTATTTCACAAGATATTGAGAAGGATGACACTTATTGGTAAAAGCATGTCCGTGCTTTTACTGATAGAGAGTTTCACTTTTTCAACAAGGAAAAAGCTGTAAATGCTCAGCTCACCAGGAAAGTAGAGTAGGTTATTTATTTATTAAGATACTTGAAAATTAGAAGGTATATGAATATAGTTGACAAGCCCTAATAAACTAAAATTTTGAGAAATGTTCATGATAGGAATAATGCTAAAGGTCCTCCTTTTAAAGAGTATCCTATACACAGATGAGAATTTTATGGAAAGAATGGGATTAGTCTTTTCCCTAATTTCTTATCATACATCATTCTTTTTTCAACATTATTCTTTCCCGTGGCGGAGCGCGGTATACTTATTTGGTCATCGCCGGGTATATTTCCTATAGGAAATAAGACCAAATAAGTATATCACGATTCGCCACTAATTCTTTCCTACCTAGAAAAGAATAATAATCTATTGTTGATAATTGTACAAGGGAATCGATGTCTCCCCCTCACAATACTATATTAGGCCTAATTTTTTCTGTACTAATATTCTTCATTTTTTACTCCACTATTATTATTCTTGTGTATTCAATGTTGCTGAGCGTAGAATTTTGAGTATAAATTTTTGAATAAATTTGATTTGAAATCATTGAATTAGTAAATGTGAATCATTAATTGCATTTTTCCGCCAATCGACTTTATTTCACAGCGATTAAATTTAATTGACCTTAATCATGTAAAGTGCAAAAACTCACTACTAGTTGCAAGAAATCCAATTTAACTCACGTAGAATTAGATGATCTAACAGAACCAATACAACCAGATTCCTATGGAGGAGTTCGAAATCAAAATGGTTTTCGTGCAATCGAGTTCATAGTGATCAACTTTGTGAAGCTGCCTTGTTGAAGCTATGTCAACTGCGATGTCTAGCCTTATGACATCGACTAGTAAATTAAATTGAATTGTATTTTATTGAAGAAGATTGAAAATTTTCAGATGAGTCACATTATTTCAGTTGTTTTCTTGAATTATTGTGCTTAAGTTCACTGACAAGAATAATATCTTCAGCAAGCAGTATTCGATGTTATATTCATGATTGTGTTTCATTTATCATTGTCAAAGCTAATGTCATTTGATAAAACATTATTGATTGATTAATTACCCAATTGGTCTCTTGTTACATGTACGTGATTGCAGAAACTATAAGCTATTTTGCAGGCTTGGACAATTGAAGGGTATTTATAAACAAATTAGAATAGCGTTGGGTGAGGTGAATGAGTCTAAAAAGATACTATGTTGAATAATGAACAAGGTTTTCCCTTTAAACGTTTGTAGTTTTCATTTTGCACTAACTTTTCAAATAACCCTTGTATTGATTATCAAGAACTTTTATTTAGATTTTCACAGAATAATTACAGAATAAACGTTCCAAATATTACTAAATCTATTTACCTGCAAAAGAACATCCTGTGTACAGGTATTATATGATTGATTGCTTAATAAATTGCTTGATTTATTGTGTAATTGATTTCTTGGATGATTGATCGATTACTAAATTTATTTATTGATCGATTGCTTGATTGGCCTGTTTGATTTGCAGTTGAGCCGCACTGCAGAAGCAGCCAGCAGAAAGTGTACGGAGTGGCGCGACTTGAAGAGGTGACAGTGAGCTGTGCGGTGGACGCCAATCCGACCGCAGTCTGGTTCCGATGGACGTTCAACAACTCGGCCATTCAGTCACGACCTATCGTAGGCATGGAGGCCAGCGGTGGACGCAGTCTGGCCAACTACCGGCCGCTCACCGAAACTGATTATGGGACATTACTCTGCTGGGCGCGCAATTCGCTCGGCTCTCAAGCGGTGCCCTGTGTTTTTCACATTGTGCCTGCTGGTAAATCATTCTAACAAAATAGTGCTAAAAATTAGTAGCCTTCTCATCACCCTCAACAGCAACTGCCTTGTGCTGAACAAGGATAGCAAATTCCCATCCAAGCAATGCTGACTACTTGACGTGAATCGTACTAAAGTAGCTAGTAAACTGGCCCCGTGTAATCGAGGCTTAAAAGGAAAGCTTCTCTACCTTCTATTCCACAACTATTGAACTACTAAACTATTACACAACTATATGGTTTGCAATCAACCAGTTTTTATCCAGAATCAGTATAAGGCTAGGGAGAAGTGATCAGCTGATTCATAATGCAACCCAATATAGCCTAGGCCTCTTCGTCCACTGGAACCGTTTTCGTCCGAAATTTTTGCATATTCTCAAGGGTATACAAAATGTGAAATCTTAAACAAACTTAAATTGAAATTGAAATTTTATACTGCATGGTATAAAATTTTTGCATACTACATACAGTATGAGAACCACTGGATTATAGGTTTTTGTAATAGGAGTTCATTGATTGATTCCTTTGCTACTTGTTGTTAACAGGTAAGCCAGACGCTCCGTACAACTGTTCGCTGTGGAACAGAAGCCAGACGTGGGTGGAGGTGCGCTGTCTGCGCGGCTTTGACGGAGGCCTGCCACAGGTGTTCGTGGCCGAGGCTAGAGTGGAGGGGGTGGCAGGCGCGGGGGCGGCAGGGCTGCGGGCCAACGTGTCAAGCCGTAGTCAGCCGCAGTTCACGCTGCGCAGTCTGCAGCCGGGAACAGCGCACACCATCACCGTTTATGCCAGCAACGGCAAGGGACGCAGCGCTGACTCGGCGATTCTCGTCGTTCGTACGCTCGGCGACACCCTGCATCAGCATCAACGCACTTCTGGTCAGCAGAGAAATTGATTATAATTCAATCAATAAATCAATATTTATTGCCAAAAAAGTAAATTGTTTAAAAATACAATACGTACCAAAGTAAAATTGGTACAACATTAGCATAACACAAAAAAAAATAATAATAATTACCTTGAGAATAAATTTTAAACCATCAACAGTATTGTTAACAATATGGCACTACCGGCAAAAGATAATCTTGTGCGCCGGTAATTATACTATTATTTAGCATTCTTGAGTTTCCAATAGGGACTGACTTTCAAATAACTGAAATAATTATCCGTCCATCTGTTCTGGAGTTTTAGCGTATCTAAGGCCCGCTTTCCCCAACGCTGCTTAAGCTATACATCTAGCTTAAGCCTCATTCGGAGAATAGGAAAAGTCAATATTGAGCTTCAGCTATTGCTTAAGCAGCGTTGGGGAAAGCGGGCCCAAGAAGTTCAGCCTGGAGTTTCATCCTAATATAATAATAAAATTGGGATATTAAATTAATATGGTGGAAAATCTTGTTTCGCCAGTTATATGTAACTTTATGCACGAAGCTGGCAAAAGATTTATATTGAATTACGAAAGAAAACCTAACAAGAAGAACGTTAATAAATCGTCGCAATCCCTTTCAATCTTTGTAGAAATTGATGTTAAAATTTGTGTAATGATATCATAGTACGGAAATTGAATGCGATTGTAATTAAGATTATCTTTCTGTAACTGGCTGTTTGATTTTTTCTACTTTTGTGTGCCATCAGATGAAGGTCTGTCGAGCAGTGAGGCAGCTACGATGTACGGCTCCTTGGCTGGAGCGGTGCTGTTGCTAGTCGTGCTGGGCCTAGTGGGCGCTCACTCGGTCAAGAAGCGGCGCAGGAGTCGCCGGAAAGAGGAGGAAGGCGCGCAGCTCGGCAGCCGGCAGTTGATGGACAAGTCACAGTCGCAGACGCAGATCACGACTACCACTTCGCTTGACGACGACCGCAATCCTGACGTCATACCTCAGACTACTGGTAAATCACTCTTCGGCTGCGCAAATTACATATAATTTTGTTATCGAAAGTCCGCAGTTATATTAATCATTATTACTCTTTGGCTGCAACAAATCACAAATCATTTTGTTATCAACAGTCCACACTCATATAGTAGCACCCAAAACATAATGCATTATTTTGATACCCAGTTACATATTGCAGTTGTAGTAATACACAGTCAGATGATGATTTTTTTATGTGGTGATGCCCATAAAAATCACTAGGCAAATTTCAGATTCGTTTTTAGCGTCCTAAAATACGCATAAAACCGTCAAGAAAAAGTTTTTCGCACCACTTTCCTGTCAAAACTACCATTTTACTGGGCTATAGGTAGGGGTAATGGGTATGGTCTAGGATAAAGGGAGGGGTGATGAGAGATGACGACTGCTTTTTAGGCAGAGGGTACCGACGGCTCAACGTCTCCTCCAAATTCCATATTTATATTTTAAATGACCATCTCCCCCTTAAGTTACTGACAATCTAGGGCTCGATTCGAATTTATTCTCTAGGTGTGCCGACTTTGAATTAATAAATGAAAGATGCTATCGCAACTGTTATTTCTATGATTGAATACTCCATTAATTCATTAATCTTTTACCTACCCATTCTATTATCTATTACAATCCAATACTCCATTATTATTCATAAATCATTTTTATTGATTAATCCATTATTTTTTTAATACTTGTGTCCATACTTAAACATTGTTTTCTACAATGGAAAATTTGATTTGTATGTTGTTAGATATTGAGATGACGCCAGTGGTGAGCGTGCTGAAGACTGATTTCAAGCCGACTGAGGTGGGTCTCAGATCGGGGCCGGCACCGCCCAGCTGGGAGAGCAGCAGCATAGTGGTCACTCTGCCACCTCAACTCCAATACCAAGTTCCAAGTTTTGGCTCTGCCACCTTGCCAAGGCATATTGTAAGCAAACCTGCTATAGCAGGATCCATTTAACTTGTCATAAAACATATGATCGACGAGCATATGATCACAATACTTAACCTAGAAATGCTGAATCTCGCAGATTATTGAAAAGGTCTTTTAAAAAGTTATTCTTTGAAAGGTCTTCTTTAAAAAGGTGTTTTAAAGACTTTAAAGGTATTTAAGACTTTCAAGCCTTTTGATTATTGTGTCGGAATCACTGTTTAATTATTACTGGAACAGCTGATTTCTGACAAGTTAATTGGATCCTGCTATATGAAATTCAATCAATAAACTTTTTCACATTCTATAAACAATAGGGCTCAACTAAACCGAAAGGTACTTCAGCAAGTAACTTACCCATTTCAAACATCAGAAGAAAAGTATCTTCTGACCCAATGAAAACTCTAATTTTATAATATAGTGAAATATCATTGATAATAAGAGATATTCATCAAGTAAATAAATTTTTCTTGAATTTGAAATCACAAATAGTAATTTACTAAAAAGAAGCCATTAATGAAATTGAAATGAGAATGTGATGGAAAACAGCTAATTAAAACCAAACTGTGAGTTAAAAAAAGTTTATGAATCAAATTTATGGAATAATAATATTGTGATCTATAAATGTATACAGTACTTTGGAACTTATTTCATGATCTGTAAACTTGAGACTGAATCTAAAAATTCGAGAGAAATAAATTTGTAACAATATGTTACAAATAAGTACTAACATATAACTTACAATACGGTATGTAAAATAAAAAGAAAAAGTACGTTTCCACAGCAATAAAAATAATCATTATTGATCGTTCAGGCTGGCAACAGTAATTCAACAATAATACAAGAATAGCCAGAAAAAATTTAAGATAGATTCAATCGTATAAATTGTGAAATAACTTTTCCAGTCTTACTACTTCATATTTTTCATTCTATTCTGATGTGCTGAAAGTTTTTGTGGTTGATGATGTACGCTACATGATGATATGTTTCTTATAATATATGCCCTCTTGTAAACAGTCTGAGAAGATTGTTCGAATTCTGAATTTAAAATTGGATTGTTGAAGATTATTGTTATGATGCAGACTACTAGAAATTTCGGCGCCGCAAAAATTAGCTTGAATGTACAGGTACTGAATGATTAAGGCTATGAAGGAAGATGTTTTGCAAACATTAGTACCTGTTCAGCTTAAAATAGGTGCGATACCAGTAACGAAACAATATTGTCGAGCAAAAAACGTGAGTAATTTTTAACTTAAAGGTGTATATATTTATTTCACCTTCATTATTATCAGTGTTGATGAATCTTTTAATCAGCTGAAGGCTGATTTTAGTGCTGTATTTTTATGATCACTGTCCATGATGTGATTGCAGGACAGCCTGAGTTTAGAAGGAGGCGGAGCAACAACGGCTGAACAGTGGGTGTTGGGGGGATGTTGGCCGGGCTCAGGCAGTCAACAGGTCTTGATCGGATCCACAGACATCAGACACGCCGCCAATATGCCGCAGCGCAATGCTGAGACACAAACTCCATTGGAGAGTTCTGTCTAGGTGAGACTCCAAAAAGAATATCAATCATTTAATTCTCATCCTCTCAAATTGTACTTATTGGTCTGAAGATTATCCAATAGAAACTTTCCAATTAAATAGAATCTCCAAGATTCACTTCTGAATATACAACTTTTTGTACTTACTAAATTGATGTATGGAAGAATATTAGGAAACTCTCAATTATGTGGAGTTATACTCTTCTGAATATACAACCCTTCCTACCAATCTACCAAAAGAAGAATTTCTGCTTGGATAAATTATTAAATTCACGTAGCAGGCATTCAGTTCTTACATTGCTAAATGCAGAAAATTAAATTTCATGAAATGTACATAATAAATTCCATAATATCCTTCTAAATTGATATATGGAAGAATTTGGAATCTTTTAATTATTATGTGAAGTATTGAATATTTATCACCAAGCAGGTGAGTGTTAAGAATTGTAAAAGAATTTTACAATTCCAAAACTCAAATGCCAAATGGATTGGTTGCCATCCCATTAAATTTACATTACCTGAAAACTGATATTGATGTTCACAATGCTTTATAATTCAATAAAACTCATAATATATATTGACATGATTATTGTATTCATTCTCACATAACTTTGTGATAACTTTTATGTGGAGATAATTTTTTAACGATTGGGCCATTATAATCTAATTGGGATTAGATCAATAATCTAATCATTTTCGATAGACATAAACACATCAGGCCTATTCGAGAACTATTTGATAATTTGATAAATATTAGTTGTATCCGCAGCAATAATGTTTCCTTTTATGTTTATTTCCAGGTCAAAATCCATAATCGCATTCCATATACAGAGTATCACTGGAACTCATTCTGTTTTCGGCTTTGAAGTCATGGTATTCCACACCATGTCAATTCATTTGATTCAGCTTGAATATCCTACAAAACTTATAAGCCTGTCAATGAAAATACATCCTATGGCCTGTTCCAAAAGCATTGAGGTGTCTTGTAATAATACAGAGAAAAAGTGAATACTCATATCTAGTGTGTGTCTGCGTTTCTCCTGTTTTATAGGAGTTTTTAGTGTTTATGGAACTGCGCCCTAAGCGTCCTATAGCGTTGGACTATAATTTGTATAGCACAGATAAGATATTTTTATATCAGCTTGGTCTATAGTTTACGATTTGGTCTAAGTTTACAATGCATCAGTGATCGCTCAGAACATTTTTATGTTTCAACATAAATGCTTCATATTATATTTATCATGACAAATACATATCTTTATTAATGTTGGAAGACCACTGTACCACTGTTGAATTAGTTCCAACATTCTTCGGGCACATAATGAAAGTATGTTGATAAAGTTTTTTATAGCATTATTCAATGATATCCTTCAAATTAAAGAATGATCATGATACCTAAGATCCTCTATAAATAAAAAAAATATATGTTCAGTACCGTACCTAATCAAATATCAATTTCATCCCATATTTCATCACTGACTTTATACTTATTCCTTTCTGGAATTTATACTTCATCCCTGTAAAAAATGCTTTCTCGATTATAAAACTGTCAATAAAATTTGTAAATTTGTACAGATCTGATACCCCAATTATGATGTGAAGTGAGATGAACCATCTTATTCGGTATGTTCTCATCATATTTTATATTATAAAGTTTAATAAAAACTTAATTCAATCTAATATTCCAAAGAGATTTGATACGAGATTCCTGAATGATTTTTTAATTTAACTGAAGAAATTTTATTTGAAGCCCATACCGAGGTTCTAACAGTGGGTTGAGTGGGTTTCAAGAATCTAAATTTCAACCACCAGATAGCAAGTACTAGGAATGTTTTATCTTCAATGGATTGGACAGAGGTTTCGAGGATTTTTAATTATTGAAGTATTTGTTTAACATACATATATATTGAATTTTATATCAGAATATAATTGTAATGTATATTATTTCACTGAACTCATTATAATACAACATCGCTGTTTTAATTTGTATACAGAGAGTAACATCAACTTATTGAAATAGATTATTATGATAATTATACAAATTGATTGATTCAACTGTGTTTCAATCCAACTTCTGTAATTTGTTCATAACAAATTAATTATATTACATTATTGTGATATTTTTACTTTGGCTTATACTGTATTCCTATATTTTTAAGTCAAAAAATGTTCATTTGATTAATTACATTTAAACATAAAAAATTATACCACTTCATGTATTGTATTTCATGAATGCATATGAATCAAAATCTTCATGTAAATAAACTCTATCAGTACTTACTGTGAATATATTGAGAAGGGAACGTGTATTTATATTGAAAATAATTTTCAAGATCATGACTCATTGGCAGCGATCTCCAATGCTTGAGTGTAATTATCTGTGATATTAGACAAATGTATAATATTTTTTTGCTCAATGTGAAAGTTTGTATTTTTATAGAGAGAATGAAATTTTCTTCAATATTTATCTATCTCGATTCTTTCCCTGTGTTGTCCTGTTCTGTTTATTTTTTATTACCTATTATTAAGAGTTTCTCATCAAGCTCATTATTGCACATATAGAGCCCTACAAATCAATAGTTCACGTAAGGGCCAAAATATACGAGACGTCATAAATGCGGCAGAATTTGGAGCTCTGTGATTGGTCCAGAGTCATTGCGGGTCTACATATTGGGAAAAATAAGGGCCAAAATATACGAGGCGTCATTGAAGCTGCGGAATTTGGTGCTAAGTGATTGGTCAAGGGTCTTTGCGGCTTGTCATTGGCCCTATATATAATAGAGGCTTGTACCTCGTACCGTATAATATTATTCTGCCCCTACGCTTTTGTTGATAAGTAAGTGCAGTCACCCTCCACATGAGAGATTCTCGACAGATAAATTATTAAAATTTCACAAATTCAAGTCCCACCAGTGCTACTTGATGCCAAAAGTGACCCTTTATTAGGTGATTTTGTTTCATAAATTTCGTCTTCATTCATTGAAACAATTTATTCCCCAACTCAGGCTACTAATAAGGTCTGATGTGCTACTTGACATTATCATTGCAGACATTATTAATAATGTTATAGAATTCTCATCTCTCAGAATATTACCTACCTATATGTTACTATAAACTATAATATATACAGTAATGTTACTTACAATACCATAAGAATGAATAAGCGTTTAGTATATACCGTACCTAGAATTTGAGAAAACAAAGCTAAAAAATAGTTGACCAGCAGCTACATGTGGGTAATATATTTCTGAAATTCAAGTTGAGTAAAATCAAGTTGATGAAACTCACCACTTGTTTCATATAATTTATATTAGGTAATGATATTATCGATGTAGTTAATTTCTTTTTTTAATTATTCATTGAAGTCATGCTATAAATCAGTCAAGGGGCAACCAGCAAGTCGAGTTATTTATGACAATTACCCAATAATAATTTAAAAAAATACTTCATCGTTGATAAGTTACCAAGTCTTTCATTTCCGTAATAGGTTAATATAAATTTAATTAGAACAAATAATCGATTTTTTAAAATTTCACTTTATTTAATTTATACTTTAGTTACAAGACCATGGTTTCATGTTACTGTACAGCCGATATAATGACGTGTTGAAGTATGAATAATAATAAAGTGAAATTTTACAAAATCGATTCTTATTGTTCTAATTATGGCGGAGAGGTTTCACCATATAAATATTAACTTTACAATTTTCCTATAGATTTAAAATTGTACTATTATATTGAGTTAATCATGAAGATAGTTTATCTTTTGTTAGTCTAGTCTTGAAATCTGTAATAAGGGCAAAACTAGAGGAAGATAAATAATATTTTTCTAATCGAAGGTCATCTAGAAAAAGCCAATGTAATATTTATCTTATTTATCTTAAGTAATTATACAAACTTATTAAGTACCTAAGTATAAGGCCTAGTAGATTAGTATCAAGTATAAAAGCAAGAAATTTTCCTCCATTTACTCATTTATCAGCAGAAATAGGAATCTAGGCCACTCAACCAAAAACTTTCAAATTGGCAATATAATTAGCCTACCACGTACAGACTCACACTCTTACGGATTTAAAAAAAATCTCAAATATATACGCCCAAAATTGGCGTTTCAAGCGTTTCCTTAGCTTTTCGATAGATAAAATTGACTAAACCAGTTGAAATTTGGTACCTACTAAGGTCAGAAGCGCCATTTCACCAAACTGTTGGGGAGGGCAAACACCAGGGGATATGGGGAGGTATGGAATACCCTCCATTCATGAAAAGAGGGTCCGGGAGTTTAAACCCGGAATTTTTTTAAATATCACGATTCTAAGTTTCATTTTATCTATTTGAAGTCTATAATAATATTACTGATAGGCAAGCTATTTCAAATTATTTATTCGAACTGCCCTCCCCAAGTGGCGCCCCTGACTAAGATTCACCCAAGGTTTAGAAATAGTTTTTTCAAAATGATCTTAAAATTTCGCCAAAATTTGGATTTTCTATAGTTTTTCATACTGTTTTTGCTGTTCATCGTTAGCCTATAACGAATTATGGCGATTGAAGTGGGTGAAAATTAAACGTTGAAATCATTCCTTATTATTTATTACAGATTAAATTACTCCCTAAATGACTGCCATACGATAAATAGATAAATAAATTATTAATGAAATAACTTCATTTCTTGTTCCTTTTGTGATCCCTTTCTTCTGACGCCTGATGGATGAGCATTTTAAAAAATATGTGTTGCCGTTTTGTCGCTTTTACTCTGATTTGCCCCCCTTAATGAAGATCTCTAAAATGTGAATATTTTCTCTCTTTTTTATTTACTCTGTGGTTCACCTCATCTATGAAAATTGATTGAAAAAAAGAAATTTTATTTGAAAATAGTTGATCAAATTATCCTATTCCACTTTTTTTATGGATTAATTATTAATTCAGATTAAAAATAACCTACAAAAACATCGCGACATTGAACTTATTACAGTTGGTGGTACTGTTTTGCTATTGTTGATCGGACAGCTGTTATTATTATGGAAACGAAGTGATGAGGAAGAGATAACCTAAAATTGTATGTGAAGTGAAATTACGTTTACGTTTCATAGTCCACAGATTGTGTATATAATTCTGTATATTCTCAATATAATTATTGCTTTTAATTCTTGTTTATTTTGTCAATAAATTTCTTTCATTCTATTGGATAATATTCGCCCTCGCGATTTCAAATCCGTAGTAGCTGTTTGAGGTAATCTCTGTTTCCTTACAATGTAAAATTACTGCTTCAAAGAACTAGGCCTACTAAACTGTTCATATTTATACTGTAAGTTACTGTATTATATTTGGCAGAACTTTTGAAAAAACAATAAGGCTTAATATTGTATAATTTGATTGCATTTTCCATGGTATGAAAGAGCATGGATAAATTGTCACATTAAATAAGCCCAATACGAGTTGTGGCGAATCAATGACTCAGCTAATTAATATGGCTCTTAGGAAGTCTCAGCAGAATCTGGAATATTCATCCCATCTTTTACAGGCAGCTCATTTTACTAAAGAAAGGGCCAAAGATAGTTGTAATTCATGTATCGCTTTACTTTGAATATTTAGGAAAAAGACAGAATGTTTAATCTAAATCAGAATAACTTCTCATCTAGTATTAAAATGGATTAGAATTGCCACAAAAAGCTCAATAAATTGTAAATATAAAATTGCATGTCTGGTAGTGGTGACGTTTTGTGCTTTATTTGATGGGTTCTTTTTCGTTGTGTTACTTACTTACTTACTTACTTGTTACTTGATTCGTCTTCTCCACAGTTCAAATGACCGGGGAATCGTCTGGATTTCTTCCCTTCGGCGGGATTCGCGTCCATCGGTCCTCTGTTCGCCCTGCCAGGTGCCGGAAAGTGTGCTCCTGGACAAATTCTGTCATCGTGTAATAGGGCCGGACCGTCAGGTACTGTCTCAGTGCAGTGGCGAAGAGCTTGTTATCCTCCAGGACTTTCAAGGTTGACGGCAGCAGATTAAATAAGTATGCTCCTGCATATGCCGGGGAGTCTGCAAATTTTTTGAGGCGGTGCATTGGAAGGTCTATGTCCTTGTTATTTCTTGTGTTGTAGGCATGCTTGTTGCACCTCAATGAGGGGTTTGCCTTCTTTGCCAGGATTGTAGTTTCCAGGATGTAAAGAGACACTACAGTAAGCAATTTATATTTTATTATGAGTAGCACATTTCAGAACTTTATACTATATACTTTATTAATCTATTACCTACCTATTCTATTATCTATTACAATCTAATACTCCATTATCCAATATTATTCATAAATCATTTTTATTGATTAATCCATTATTTTTTTAATACTTGTGTCCATACTTAAACATTGTTTTCTACAATGGAAAATGTGATTTGTATGTTGTTAGATATTGAGATGACGCCAGTGGTAAGCGTGCTGAAGAGTGATTTCAAGCCGACTGAGGTGGGTCTCAGATCGGGGCCGGCACCGCCCAGCTGGGAGAGCAGCAGCATAGTGGTCACTCTGCCACCTCAACTCCAATACCAAGTTCCAAGTTTCGGCTCTGCCACCTTGCCAAGGCATATTGTAAGCAAACCTGCTATGGAGTTCAATCAATAAACTTTTTCACATTCTATGAACAATAAGGCTCAACTAAACCCAAAGGTACTTCAGCAAGTAACTTACCCATTTCAAACATCAGAAGAGAAGTATCTTCTGACCCAATAAAAACTCTAATTTTATAATATAGTAAAATATCATTTATAATAGGAGATATTTATTAAGTAAATGAATTTTTCTGGAATTTGAAATCACAAATAATAATTTACTAAAAAGAAGCCATTAATGGAATTGAAATGAGAGTGTGATGGAAAACAGCTAATGAAAACCAAACTGTGAGTTAAAAAAAGTTTATGAATTTATAATATTGTGATCTATAAATTCATACAGATCTTTGGAACTTATTTTAAGATCTGTAAACTTGAGACTCAATCTGAAAAATTGAGAAGAGAAATAAATTTGTAACAATATGTTACATAAGTACTTGCATATAACTTACAATAAGGTATGTGAAATAAAAAAAGTACGTTTTCACAGCAATAAAAATAATCATTATTGATCGTTCAGGCTGGCAACAGTAATTCAACAATAATACAAGAATGTCCAGAAAAATTTAAAATAGATTCAATCGTATAAATTGTGAAATAACTTTTCCTGTCTTACTACTTCATATTTTTCATTCTATTCTAATGTGCTGAAATCAAGTTTTTGTGGTTGATGATGTAGGCTACATAATAATATATTTCTTATAATATGCCCTCATGTTCACAGTCTGTGAAGATTGTTCGAATTCTGAATTTAAATTTGGATTGTTGAAGATTATTGTTATGATGCAGACTACTAGAAATTTCGGCGCCGCAAAAATTAGCTTGAATGTACAGGTACTGAATGATTAAGGCTATGAAGGAAGATGTTTTGCAAACATTAGTACCTGTTCAGCTTAAAATAGGTGCGATACCAGTAACGAAACAATATTGTCGAGCAAAAAACTTGAGTAATTTTTAACTTAAAGGTGTATATATTTATTTCACCTTCATTATTATCAGTGTTGATGAATCTTTTAATCAGCTGAAGGCTGATTTTAGTGTTGTATTTTTATGATCACTGTCCATGATGTGATTGCAGGACAGCCTGAGTTTAGAAGGAGGCGGAACAACAACGGCTGAACAGTGGGTGTTGGGGGGATGTTGGCCGGGCTCAGGCAGTCAACAGGTCTTGATCGGATCCACAGACATCAGACACGCCGCCAATATGCCGCAGCGCAATGCTGAGACACAAACTCCATTGGAGAGTTCAGTCTAGGTGAGACTCCAAAAAGAATATCAATCATTTAATTCTAATCCTCTCAAATTTTACTTATTGGTCTGAAGATTATCCAATAGAAACTTTCCAATTAAATAGAATCTCCAAGATTCACTTCTGAATATACAACTTTTTGTACTTACTAAATTGATGTATGGATGAATGTTAGGGAACTCTCAATTATGTGGAGTTATACTCTCCTGTATACAACCCTTTCTACCAATCTACCAAAAGAGGAATTTGTGCTTGGATAAATTATTAAATTCACGTAGCAGGCATTCAGTTCTCACATTGCTGAATGCAGAAAATTAAATTTCAGAAAATGTACATAATAAATTCCATAATATCCTTCTAAATTGATATATGGAAGAATTTGAAATTTTTCAATTATTATGTGAAGTATTGAATATTCATTACCAGGCAGGTGTGTGTTAAGAATTGAAAGAATATTTTACAATTCCAAAACTCAAATGCCAAATAGATTGATTGCCATCCCATTAAATTGACATTACCTGGAAATTGATATTGATGTTCACAATGCTTTATAATTCAATAAAATTCATAATATACATTGACATGATTATTGTATTTATTTTCACATAACTTTGTGATAACTTTTATGTGGAGATAATTTTTTAACGATTGGGCCATTATAATCTTATTGGGATACAGTAATTATTTTTGATAGACATAAACACATCAGGCCTATTTGAGAATAATTATTTGATAATTTGATAAATATTAGTTGTATCCGCAGCAATAATATTTCCTTTCGTGTTTATTTCCAGGTCAAAGTCCATAATCGCATCCCATATACAGAGTATCGCAGGAGCTCATTCTGTTTTCGGCTTTGAAGTCATGGTATTCCACACCATGTGAATTCATTTGATGCAGCTTGAATATCCTACAAAACTTATAAGCCTGTCAATGAAAATACATCCTATGGCCTGTTTCAAAAGCATTGAGGTGTCCTGTAATAATACAGGGAAAAGTGAATACTCATATCTAGTGGGGGTCTGCGTTTCTCCTGTCTTGTAGGAGTTTTTAGTGTTTATGGAACTGCGCCCTAAGCGTCCTATAGCGTTGGACTATAATTTGGAAAACTATAGCACAGATAAGATATTTTTATATCAGCTTGGTCTATAGTTTACGATTTGGTCTAAGTTTACAATGCATCAGTGATCGCTCAGAACATTTTTATGTTTAAACATAAATGCTTCATATTATATTTATCATGACGAATACATATCTTTATTAATGTTGGAAGACCACTGTACCACTGTTGAATTAGTTCCAACATTCTTCGGGCACATAATGAGAGTATGTTGATTAAAGTTTTATAGCATTTTCAATGATATCCTTCAAATTAAAGAATGATCATGATACCTAAGATCCTCTATAGGTAAAAAAATTATTATGTACATTAATTTGTTAAGTACTGTACCTAATCAAATATCAATTTCATCCAATATTTTATCACTGACTTGACCTCTGGAATTTATACTTCATCTCTGTAAAAAATGCTTTCTCGATTATAAAACTGTCAATAAAATTTGTAAATTTGTACAGATCTGGTAATTATGATGTGAAGTAAGATGAACCATCTTATACGGTATGTTCTCATCATATTTTATATTGTAAAGTTTAATAAAAACTAAATTCAATCTAATATTTCAAAGAGATTAGATACGAGATTCCTGAAGCATTTATTTTGAATAGAGTGGAGCAATTTTATTTGAAGCCTATACCGAGGTTCTAACACTGGGTTGAGTGGGTTTCAAGAATCTACATTTGAACCACCAGATAGCAGGTACTAGAAATGTTTCATCTTCAATGGATTGGAGAGAGGTTTCTAGGATTTTTAATTGAAGTATTTGTTTAACATACAAATATATTGAATTTTATATCAAAATAATAATGTATATTTCGCTGAACACATTATAATACAACATCGCTGTTTCAATTTGTATACATACATAGAGTAACATCAACTTATTGAAAGTGATTATTATTAAAATTATTATACAAATTGATTGATTCAACTACGTTTCAATCCAACTTCTGTAATTTGTTCATAACAAATTAATTATATTACATTATTGTGATCTATTTACCTTGGTTTATACTGTATTCCTATATTTTCAAGTCGAAAAATATTTATTTCATTAATTACATTTAAACATAAAAATTATACTACTTCATCTATTGTATTTCATGAATGCATATGAATCAAAATCTTCATGTAAATAAACTCTATCAGTACTTACTGTGAATATATTGAGAAGGAAACGTGTATTTATATTGAAAATAATTTTCAAGATCATGACTCATTGGCAGCGATCTCCAATGCTTGAGTGTAATTATCTGTGATATTAGACAAATGTATAATATTTTTTTGCTCAATGTGAAAGTTTGTATTTTTATAGAGAGAATGAAATTTTCTTCAATATTCATCTATCTCGATTCTTTTCCTGTGTTGTCATGTTCTATTTAATTTTTATTACCTATTATTAAGAGTTTCACATATAGTTTCACATTATTGCACATATAGAGTCCTATAACTCAGTTCACGTAAGGGCCAAAATATACGACGCGTCATTAATGCGGCAGAATTTGGAGCTCTGTGATTGGTCCAGAGTCATTGCGGGTCTACCCATATTGGGAAAAATAAGGGCCAAAATATACGAGGCGTCATTGAAGCTGCGGAATTTGGTGCTAAGTGATTGGTCAAGGGTCTTTGCGGTTTGTCATTGGCCCTATATATAATAGAGGCTTGTACCTCGTACCGTATAATATTATTCCGCCCCTACGCTTGAAATTTGATCAGTATAAGTGCAGTCACCCTCCACATGAGAGATTCTCGACAGATAAATTATTAAAATTTCACAAATTCAAGTCCTACCAGTGCTACTTGATGCCAAAAGTGACCCTTTATAAGGTGATTTCTTTCATGAATTTCGTCTTCATTCATTGAAACAATTTATTCCCCAACTCAGGCTACTAATAAGGTCTGATGCGCGACTTGACATTATCATTGCAAATACCTTATCAATAATGTTATAGAATTCTCATCACTCAGAATATTACCTACCTATATGTTACTATAAACTATATACAGTAATGTTATTTATAATACCATAAGAATGAATAAGCGTTTAGTATATACCGTACCTAGAATTTGAGAAATAACGCTAAAAAATAGTTGACCAGCAACTACTTGTGGGCAATAATATTTCTGAAATTCAAGTTGAATAAAATCAAGTTGATGAAACTCACCACTCTTGTTTCATATAATTTATATTATGAATGATATTTTATTAATGATATTATCGATGTAGTTTATTTCTTTTTTTTACTTATTCATTGAAGTCCTGTTATAAATCAGTCAAGGGGCAACCAGCCAGTCGAGTTATTTATGACAATTACTCAATAATAATAAAAAATTACTTCATCGTTAATAAATTACCAAGTCTTTCATTTTCGTAATAGGTTAATATAAATTTAATTAGAACAAATAATCGATTTTGTTAAATTTCATTTTATTTAATTTATACTTGAGTTACAAGACCATGGTTTCATGTTACTGTACAGCCGATATAATGACGTGTTGAAGTATAAATAATAATAAAGTGAAATTTTACGAAATCGATTCTTATTGTTCTAATTATGGCGGAGAGGTTTCACAATATAAATATTAACTTTACAATTTTCCTATAGATTTAAAATTGTATTATTATAATGAGTTAATCATGATAATATAGTTTATCTTTTGTTAGTCTAGTCTTGGAATCTGTAATAAGGGCAAAATTAAAGGAAGATAAATAATATCTTTCTAATCGAAGGTCATCTAGAAAAAGCCAATGTAATATTTATCTTATTTATCTTAAGTAATTATACAAACTTATTAAGTACCTAAGTATAAGGCCTAGTAGATTAGTATCAAGTATAAAAGCAAGAAATTTTCCTCCATTTACTCATTTATCAGCAGAAATAGGAATCTAGGCCACTCAACCAAAAACTTTCAAATTGGCAATATAATTAGCCTACCACCTCCAGACTCACACTCTTACGAATTTCAAAAAAATTCTCAAATATATACGCCCAAAATTGGCGTTTCCCCAGCTTTTCGATAGATAACATTGACTAAACCAGTTAAAATTTGGTACCTACTAAGGTCAGAAGCGCCATTTCACCTGTTGGGGAGGGCAAACACCAGGGGATATGGGGAGGTATATGGAATACCCTCCATAAAAAGGGGGTCCGGGAGTTTACCCCTGGAATTTTTTCAAATATCACGTTTAAAAATGTGATTCTAAGTTTCATTTTATCTATTTGAAGTCTATAATAATATTACTGATAGGCAAGCTATTTCAAATTATTTATTCGAACTGCCCTCCCCAAGTGGCGCCCCTGACTAAGATTCACCCAAGGTTTAGAAATAGTTTTTTCAAAATGATCTTAAAATTTCGCCAAAATTTGGATTTTCTATAGTTTTTCATACTGTTTTTGCTGTTCATCGTTAGCCTATAACGAATTATGGCGATTGAAGTGGGTGAAAATTAAACGTTGAAATCATTCCTTATTATTTATTACAGATTAAATTACTCCCTAAATGACTGCCATACGATAAATAGATAAATAAATAAATAAATAAATAACTCCCTTTCTTGTTCCATTTGTGATCCCTTTCTCCTGACGCCTGATTGATGAGCATTTTAAAAAAGATGTGTTGCCGGGTTGCCGCTTTCACTCTGATTGGCCCCCCTTAATGAAGATCTCTAAAATGTGAATATTTTCTCTCTTTTAATTAATTTACTCTGTGGTCTACCTCATTCATGAGAATTGATTGAACGAAAGAAGTTTAATTTGAAAATGGTTTATCAAAATATCCTACTCCACTTTTTCCATGGATAAATTATTACTCCAGATTGAAAATAACGTCGAAAATAACAGATACAAAAACATCGCGACATTGAATTCATCACAGTTGGTGGTACTGTCTTGCTATTGTTGATTGGACAGCTGTTATTATTACGGAACGAAGTGAGGAGGAAGAGATAACCTAAAATTTTATGTGAAGTGAAACTACGTTTACGTTTCATAGTCTATAGATTGTGTATATATTCTGTATATTCTCAGTATAATTATTGCTTTCAATTGTTGTTGATTTCGTCAATAAATTTCTTGGATAATATTCGCCCTCGCGATTTCAAATCCGTAGTAGCTGTTTGAGGTAATCTCTGTTTCCTTACAATGTAAAATTACTGCTTCAAAGAACTACTAAACTGTTCATATTATTTTATACTAAACGTTACTGTATTATATTTGGCAGAACTTTTGTAAAAACATTAAGGCTTAATATTGTATAATTTGATTGCATTTTCCATGGCATGAAAGAGCATGGATAAATTGTCACATTAAAATATAATCCCAATACTAGTTGTGGCGAAGCAATGACTCAGCTAATAATTAATATGGCTCTTAGGAAGTCTCAGCAGAATCTGGAATATTCATCCTATCTTTTAGAGGCAGCTCATTTTACTAACAAAAGGGCCAAAGATAGTTGTAATTCATGTATCGCTTTACTCTAAATATTTAGGAAAAAGACAAAATGTTTAATCTAAATCAGAATAACTTCTCATTAGTATTAAGGTGGATTAGAATTGCCGCAAAAAGCTCAATAGATTGTCAATATAAAATTGCATGTCTGGTAGTGGTGACGTTTTGTGCTTTATTTGATGGGTCCTTTTTTCGTTGTGTTACTTACTTACTTACTTACTTGTTACTTGATTCGTCTTCTCCACAGTTTAAATGACCGGGGAATCGTCTGGATTTCTTCCCTTCGGCGGGGATTCGCGTCCATCGGTCCTCTGTTCGCCCTGCCAGGTGCCGGAAAGTGTGCTCCTGGACAAATTCTGTCATCGTGTAATAGGGCCGGACCGTCAGGTACTGTCTCAGTGCAGTGGCGAAGAGCTTGTTATCCTCCAGGACTTTCAAGGTTGACGGCAGCAGATTAAATAAGTATGCTCCTGCATATGCCGGGGAGTCTGCAAATTTTTTGAGGCGGTGCATTGGAAGGTCTATGTCCTTGTTATTTCTTGTGTTGTAGGCATGCTTGTTGCACCTCAATGAGGGGTTTGCCTTCTTTGCCAGGATTGTAGTTTCCAGGATGTAAAGAGACACTACAGTAAGC
The DNA here is from genome assembly GCA_017141395.1 of Laodelphax striatellus. NCBI lineage: Eukaryota > Metazoa > Arthropoda > Insecta > Hemiptera > Delphacidae > Laodelphax > Laodelphax striatellus. Next base: position 22,669,860 of record CM029534.1, read on the forward strand.
AATTTATGCTTTTTGAAAAGTGGTCTGCAGTGCTCAATCATGCTCACTCCTAGGATAATTCTGAGTGCCTTCTTTTGTATAACAAGAATTCTTTTCAGATGCACTTGTGATGCTGCACCCCAGGCTACAATGCCGTATCTCAGGTGGGAGGCGAATAAAGCATGGTATGCAACAAAGGCTGCCTTTTCACCTGATATATTGGACAATCTCCGAATGACATATACTACAGATGATAGCTTTTTACTTAGGCCTAGTTGATCAATGTGAGGATGCCAAGTTAAGTTGTCTATTATGATGCCCAGAAATTTTGTATATGTAGCTACTGTGATTTAGCTATTATTAATAGCTTCCGGACTATTGTTTACTGGTTGGAATTTGACATGTATGGTTTTTTGTTTGTTGATAGTTAGATGTAGTCTATTGAATGTATTAGTTGCCTCATCCAGGGTCGGATCAATTACATTTTTTGTTATATCCTGTTTATTGTATGGTACAAGTATTGTAGTATCATCTGCGAAAAGTATGCATTTGTTACCGGTGTCAATTTCCTTGGGAAAGTCGTTGATGTAAATCAGGAAGAGCAGCGGTCCGAGTATTGACCCCTGGGGTACACCTCTTTTTACGGTCCGGAGTGAAGATTTGAACAGTATGATGTTGTTTTGCTTGTGGTGGTCCATTTCAACATATTGCTTCCGGTTTGATAGGTAATCCTCCAACTATTGTAGAGCTTTTCCAGTAATTTTGAGCTTTTTCAATTTTACCTTCAGTGTATTCCAATTTAGGGTATCAAAAGCTTTCTGGAGGTCGATGAATAGGCCAGAAACGTTTTTTTTCTCCTCCCATAGTTTATTTATACTGTTGCATAGATCTGAAATGGCCGTAGCTGTGCTGTATCCCCTTCTAAACCCATGTTGATGACTTGTTATCAGATTGTTGGCTTCTAGATGCTTTATTAGTTGGTCATAGATAGCACGTTCTATTATTTTAGATGCTATTGGCAGGTTTGCAATAGGCCTATAGTTTTTGGGGTCTGACTTGTCACCTTTTTTGAATTTTGGATATATCTTGGATATTTTAAGGGTTTGTGGTAGGGCTGCCTGGTCGATGGATGCGTTGACAATGTCTAACAGTGGTGCTTTTATTTCTTGCTCACAGTGTTTAAACATTTTACTAGTGATGTCGTCATGTCCTGCAGAATTATTTGACTTCAACTTCTTGAAGAGTCTACTCAGTTCAATGTGTGTGATGGTCTTGAATTCACTGAGTGCTGGTGCTCTGTTGGATTCCCCTTGACAATCCACTGTGGAGGCTTCCGTAGTTTCGACCGGCGGCTGAATAAAGGCAGCATTCATCAGATTACTTACATGGTAGGGGTCTGTAACTAAGTGTCCATTGTGTATCAAGCTTATATTCTCCCTGTTGGTCTTATATTTCATGCCTCTTTCCTGATTGATGATTCGCCACAATTCTCTTACTTTGTTATTGGTCTGCTGGATTTTGCCGTTTATGAAACTCCTCTTCTTGTTTCTTACTTCCGCATCATATAACTTTTTGAGTTCGGTGTACATGCACCTGTCTTCTTGTGAGCCTGTCAGAATAAATCTGTCTTGCGCATGGTCTAAGGTTGTTTTCAGATCTACAGTTTCTCTGTCCCAGAATGTATAGTTTTTTATGGACGCAACTTTTTTGGCTTCTCTAGGCATGACCTCATCTATATTTCGGCGCATGATTTTAGCAAAATTATTATACTTGTTCTCTATCAGTTCTTGCTCAGTAACCTGCTTCCAGTTCACCCTGCTTAGTTTCAGTTTTAATTTCTCCAGGTTGGAATTTGAATAGTTTCTACTGTACTTGTACTTTATTGCACTCTTGCTCTTTTCAGTTTTCACTGTGCAAAGTATTGATTGGTGATCTGAGATTTGATTTTGATGTACAGAGGCTTTTATGTTGTCTTCTGGAATATTGTGATAGCAGCAGTCAATACTTGTGGATGATGTAGTGGTTATTCTGGTTGCTGGAAGGTTATATATGCTGCAGCCATGTTGAGTTAAGGTGTTCTTCAGTTCAATAAAGCTTGAATCACTTGTCTTCAATGAGTCTATATTTGTGTCGCCAAGTATCAGTATTTTATGGTGTCTTGTTGAGTAGCCGTGCAGTAAGCATCCAAGTCGATTTAGGTATTCATTGACCGTTCCTAGGTTCGGGGATCTGTAGGTCCCTATTATAACAAGCTTGTACTTCTTCAGTTGAACCATTATGAGAGCTATCTCGAAGATCTGTTCCATTGGCTGGTGTGTCTCATTTGGCCTAATCTCAACCACTGGAAAACAAGTGTCATCCCTCCTGAACACTGCCACACCGCCCCATAGGAGTTGCGCCCGACAGAAGTAGGAGACAAGTGTGTAGCCTGAGATGTTGGTGGTTGTGAGCTCATCTTGTCTTAGGCCATGCTCCATTTATTGTAGCTTGAAAATAGCCGAATTATTTATGCCAGAAATGATAAATTATGAAATCATTACATCATTTTTTTATAGTTTTATTATACATTTTGACTGCATTGGTCTCATTGTCAGGTATGGTTGGAGTAAACGAGATGGGAGAACACGCAATAACAAGAGATACCCTACTAAACTTGATGGAAGAGAGACGAAAAATTGAATCGAGTATACTCTCATTCAACGAAATTCTTCAACAAGTAAGTCCATTAAATATTGCTGTTAGCCTGGTAGAATCCTATGTCATGTTAAGTTAACTTATTAAATTTTCCTTCAATTTCATTTTCGATTTTTGAAAGTTTCATTTGCATTTTTACTTCAATATTTAAGTCAAGTCACATGCGTTTACTTTCGGTTACGAATGAGATCTGGAAACTGCGCTAAACACTGCACTTTTAGTAAAACCATTATATGACCATAATTATCCTCCGTTGCAGATTAGCCTATAACTTGTATTGTTTCATTTTTCAGAACGGAGTAGGTCTAGAAGGTCCTCTTGTTGATGCTGAAGGATATCCAAGAAATGACATTGACGTCTACCAGGTTCGAGTTGCCAGGAACAAAATAATCTGTAAGCCATTTTATGGAAATAGTAATTTATAATTAGCCATTCTATAGTCCGTAATTTCTCCTCCATAAGCCAATCAACAATTTCAATCAATTTTGCCACAATTTTATACATAAGAATTGAAGGTCAGACCAAATTTAAATAATAATTTCTATAAATTGATGGTCGAAATTATTGTAGCCTATTTTAATGCCTTGCATAATTTTTTCGTAACCCTGAGCTAACCATGGTCTTGAATCTTCCTTTTGATTTCAACTACTCCAGGTTGGTTGTGAACAGTCTTGATGGTATTCACAATTAAAATTAATTAAATATATTGCTTAAAATGAGTTATCGTATTTATTTTAATTGCTCTTTCTGTAATAAACCACATAGCATTACGGTATTCTAAACACTAAAATCTTCATACTGAAGATTTAGATAACAGTGAAGTCCTAAATACAGTCTTTCAGTATTTTATGTTTGTATTTCTCACTAGGTGGAAATTCATAAGCAAGAATAGTATATTTTCTAGTTGACCTTCTTCGATTAGTGTAGGACTTCAGATTTTATTTCCTGGAGTAGATTTCGACTAGTTGAAGGGGAACAAAAAGAGAGATGGCACATTTGCCATTGGCATACACCTGTCCGCAGGTTGCAAGCTCTTGATTTCTAAAACCGGTTGATTGACTAATTCATAAGAATTTTTAATTATTTTATAAGAGTAGATGCCATTCGTCGTCAAGAGTAGTGCTATAATGTCTCTTAAATAAATCATCATGTCTTATCTCATGACTATAAATCATGTATTAATAAATAAATCAATCAATCTTATACAGAGTGTCACAATTTAACAGCCGTTACCAATAGATTCTACATAACATTTCCAACAAAAAATGTCCAGTAAACTTTTGTCCTGATGACCTTCTTTTTGGAGATCTATAGATTCTTCAATATTTTTTAAATATACCTACATACTGTTATTAAATACTCAATAACTCCAAAACCTCTTAGGCTATTGAATTGCAATTTCAAGGTCATTTTAGAAAAGAGCGGAAAATTTAACAATGATTCAATTTTGTAATTCATGTAAAAATCTACCATTGAGCGTCTTTTATCAGCGGTCAAAGTAAAAAAGAGAGATTTTTTTAATAAGTACTAAAATTTCACATGAAATCTTCTCCAAAATTACTAAAGGTTTAATAATGTTTCATACCGTGAAAAACTTCCTTTTTTCTTTAGTCTCTTTCAGATGACACCAAATTCAGACGACTAGCGTATTAACTATGTCAGAATTTGCGAATGAATGTGATTTTTTGAGTGAAAATGAGACATGTGAATATAAATACACCATTTTAAAACTTTGTTGTGAGTAAAAAATAGTATAGAAACAATCTGAACTTATGTAAATTTGGTTGAGGAATCCATTAAATAGTTAAAAGCTTGTATCTGCAGTGGTTATTGAGATATTTGCCAAACTATGATTGAAAATTTAATCTATTGGTAACTGCTGTTACAACATTGGTGGGACACTGTACGATTTATAATAATCAATTAGCGTTCCTAAACCGGAAATTTTTGAGACTGAACACTGGAAACATCTCGATTGGAATATGCCAATGGCAAAGTTTATGCCAATGTCTCTACTTTGGTAAACTTGTCCACAGTTGACCCCGAAGATATTCCATCCCAAAATAGTTTTATTCCATTCGCAGTACGCGATTACTCACTTTTCGATTACTCATTTTGATACTCACCAACAACATTTATAATTTTGAACAATTCTTATACATATTTGATTGAATTTTATCCAATTCCATTTGAAATTTTTCAGGCTTAAAGAATGACTTGAAAGCTTTGATGAAAACCATTGAGGATAACCTATACACTCTCCATAAGCAAGAAGGTACACAGGAATTGCCACAAGTAAATGTTGATTCCAGTCCGATGAATCCGATACTGAAAGTTGGCTCAGTCTCGTTCGGATCTCCTGCCGACATAGCTGTGAGTTGAGATTTTTTGAAAGATTCATTGAGTTTATCTTACCATAATTGTCTATTCATCGAAAATAATTTGAAGTTGGTTTCACATTTACATCTGCCAAGATAGGCATTATTTGAACTTACATCACACTTTTTCAAATTCTCAATCTATTTGAAATGAGTTGAAATTAGTGTCTTCAGCTGTACTCAGCAACTAAGTTAACACAAGTAATTAAGTTTAAGAATTTTGTTAAAGTGTAATACTTGGGTGGATCATTCATTTAAGCTAATGAACTCCATGAGTGATAAAAATAGATGTCATTAATAATTATATGGGATTATACCCATAGAAATTTGAAGATTGAAGAATTTGGTTTCAAGTTGGTTTACGCTCTGAGAATACCACTAGGTTAGCCTAAAGGTGTTGTATTCATCAAGATGAAGAAATCTTTGAAACACACGGTCGAGGAAAGTTTTTGTGGAGCTCCGTTACAATGAGAATCATAAAAGAAATTGGAATAATGCTTTGTTCACATGTCGCGCCAGTCGACGAGTTTTTATTGTTTTTCGAACTTTTTTATATGAATAGTATACAGAATTATTGTATTACAAATGGCTACATAACCATATTTTCGTTAATCATTGTGGAACATCGGATAATTCGCCGAGGCGGAACACCCGAGAATTTCTCTTTGCCCAAAAAAGCCAGAAGCATAATAGTAGCATTTATTCGTACAAAATTTTCATATTATTATAAATAACTCGACTGGAAAACAAAAAATGTCCAGTAGAATATTAGAATTAATGAGTTTTAGTTCCAATTTTCAGTTACTAGTCGACTTATTCAAAAGACAAAAGAAAATATATTTGTTATTTCCATTTCTCATTATCTCTTATTGATTATTAATACAATGTGAAACTGTCATCATATCTTATTATTTATTCTTGCGATTAAAAAGTTATAATTTGTCCATGTTTGTGAGAATATTTTTTTCCTAGTAATAATTTTGTTAAAATTGAGTAATGCTTTTATCATTAATAAATGCAATTTATAATACCATAATACTCTAATGTCATCATTATAATGATAAATGAGCACCCGTGGTGTAGCGTGGTATACGTATTTGGTCATATTCGACGATGTCCAAATAAGTATACTACGCTTCGCCAATAATGAGCACTCCACATTTTAAATTAATTGAGCACTGGCAACTTTTGTCTGGTATTTGCCATTGCAACGTGTAAAGTAGTCTTACATTACTATTGATTTTTTCAATGAAATTGGAACTAATTGAAAATCATATCCTTCTTGAAAGGATTGAAGACTGGCGATCTGATTGCACAGATTGGCACCATCAACTACAATAATTTCTCTTGTCAAGATAAATACTTGCCAAGCTAGTATACCACCGCCTAATCGGTAAAAACCGGATTGGAAGCGGATGACTGGGTATGTACCCCAAAAGAGGACATACCCGACCTTATTGCTCGTCGGGTAGATCCCAACGCAGCAATTCGCAACGCCCGTCTTGCAAAGGCAAGAGTGGTAGTTGCTGTAGAGCTCGGCTACCTTACAAATGGTACTAACGGAGTTCTGCTGTACCCGGGGATACAAGTCGTCCGAGCGACAGTCATCGCTGATGCTCGAAAAAGAGCATCAGATTATGCCAAGGCGAGGAAGGTCCCCTTGCGATCTCGCGCCTATCTCGGCTTCATGTCCAAAGAGGACAGAGAAGCCGAAGCGGAATATCTCGCCAATACCATTGGCGAGGTATTCCTAACGCCCTAGAGGGGAAACTTCCCCCTAGTGGCTTCCAAAATTCCAACAAGATATAGCAATTATGGAAAGATTCCACATCAACATATTTGTTCTTAAAATTTTAATTTTTTCGTGAAAATGAAACTAATTGAAAATGTGTCCTTTTTGAAGGGATTGAAGACTGGCGATCTGATTGTACAAATTGGCACCATCAACTGCAATAATTTCTCATCGCTTGCTGACGTGGCAAGAGTTGTTCAGCATTCCGTGAATGGTTCGGTGGATTTCAAAGTGCAGCGGCAAGGAAGAGGCGTTGTCTCTTTGCAAGTGCATCCTCGGCCATGGAGTGGCCAGGGAAATTTGGGCTGTGTTCTTCTACCAATGGAAAGCATTGAACGCTGAAAGTATACATCTATTGACTTAACAAACATTTTATTGTGATAATAAAGCGATTGTTTACTGAATTTTAAACGTCGAAAATCGTAGACGGTAATTGCTTTCTAAGTGTTCATTAATTTCCGAGTTTGTTCAATACTGTTGAGCCATGTTTATACGTTTCCATTTGTTAGTCGAAAATTGCCGGTGCTTAATTTTTAGAATTTTTGGTGCAGGAACGCTCAGTTATTTTTTATGAATGTTATGAGTGACATTAGAATATTGTAGTAAGCTATTATTAATGCCACTCATTTGACGTGATCACCTAAAAAATGTATTAAATTTCTAGTAATTGTTTTATAATGTCACTTATAATATAGGCTACTTTATAGAAATGAATGTGGCGTTCCCATTCCGTACCTAAAATTTCAGAAATAAAAATGAGATTTTAATCAAGCAGTAGATTTCTAACAGTAAAATTACTTTTGTAAGAAAAAACTGAGTTATAAATAAAAACGCCTTGCTCGTTGATCGTGTTTATTTAGCATGTATTCCCATGCTATATTTGAAATCAATGAATCCATTTATTTTTAAAAATCACTTTGCAGGTTATTTTTCATAACACACTAGTAATTTTCTATCGAATTTTCTCTATTATTTTATCTTTTGACAATATTTTATATTTGTACTATGATTTTTTATTTATGCTTATGGCTTTTTTGGCGGAGAGACCCTTTCGGGTGTTCCGCCTCGCCGAATCCAGTTTTCCCTAATGTGAAATATAGAAAACATTATAGGTTAAGTCCAACACTGAATTTGTACTATGATAGAATCATTCTATTATTTTATCTTTTTGAGTATATAATATTAATTTATATTCCGACAATATTATTTTCCGTTTGGTTATAAAAACACATTTTTAAATTTTATAATTGAAACAAATGTATCATTAGCGGCTTCAGATGGTGAGCAATACTTAGTGGGCAATATAAGACTTGGTGGTGGATCCTAATTTCTGTGAAAAAGATGCAACACCAGATGAAGATGATTTGAATGTGATTCACTCACTCATGGACTCCAGTGATGGAACATTACATTTTACTGTAACCAGTGATGGGGTGTTACAAGCTTGTGATTCAGAAGTTCAAAGTGTCAATGAACCTTGTAATGCATTTGTTATTTTAGAGGAGACAGTGGTAACGGAAAATTCGCTACATAAAAATGATAATTCTGATTCAGAACCAAATGGAGAATCTGATGTAAATGATCAAACATGTTGTGATGATACAAGTTCAAGTGAAATTGATCCCGAGAGAAAAGAAGAAAACTTGGATGGTCCTGTTGATAAAACAGATGAAGGGAATCAAAGAACAGAAAGTCCTCATAATGTAGAAGTTACTTTAATTGATGGAAATTCAAACAAGCAAAATCGGAAAAGGAAAATACATATAAAACGTGATCCTACTTACTCAAAAAATAAAAGAAGCAGAGAAATAGGTCAGGTGTATGAGAGTAAAAGAAAGATTGATTGTAAGTGGGATTATAAAGTGATCAAACCAAAAAAAAATCCTAAAAACACCATGTCAATGCAAATTGAAATCTAAAAGTAAGTTGCAATGCGGCTTAATTCCAAATGAGTTCTGAAAACAATTATTTCAGAAATTTTGGCAGCTGTCTTGGCTTGAAAAAAAAAACAGTTTGTGAAAGGTAGCACAGTGTTAGCAGCAGTAAAACGGAGGAGAGGTAATGAAGAAACGTCTTGGCGAAATTTTTCTTGCAATATTTCTTGAAACACAAAATGGACTCCTTTAGAGTATGTAAAAAAATGTTTATAGGGACTTCATGTCTAGCCGAGAATACATTTTTGAACTGGGTAAAGTCTGATGTGAATGCTGACAGTGACTTTGGCGCAAATGGAAGACCTGAACAGGAAACAAGAAGTAAGCATGAAAAAGTAAAAGTAAGTGAAAATGCTAAAATATTTTTCAATTCATTGGCTAAAATGGAATCTCATTATTGTCGAGCATCATCGTCTAAACTCTACTTAGAGCCCAATTGGCAGTCAAAAAGAGAATTGTACAGATTTTATGAAAGTGAGTGGTGTGTAAACGAAAAATATCAACCACTTAGTATAACTATGTTTAAAAATGTATTTGAAGAGTTAAACTTGTCTCTGTTTAAACCAATAAAAGATATGTGCGATATTTGTGAAGGATATAAAACTAAGAATATAACAGCGGAGCAGTACTTGGAACATCAAAAAAATAAGGAAGAAGCAAGGAATGAGAAGGAGAAAGATAAAACAACCAGTGAAGATGTGCTTCTTGCACCGATTATGTATTACAAAACTAAATTAGTTGTACATAATTTCACTATTTATAATTTAAAGACTCACGAAGATTACTGTTTCTTATGGAATGAGACCAACGGTTCAGTTTCAGCAGAGACAATTAGAATACTTAATAGTTTCCTATCGTCTTTGGTTTCAGCAAATGAATTCTTCTCAATTATTGTCAATTTCATCGAAAATGATGTTTTATCTAAAATTACAGATAAATCTGTTAATATAATTGTGTGGAGTGATGGGTGCTCAGCCCAAAACCGAAATGTATGTCTTGCTAATGCCCTTCTTAACACTTCAATGAAGTACAATATATCGATTATTAAAAATATCTACAAAAAGGCCATACCCAAATGTAGGCTGACTCAATGCATTTAGCGATCGAAAGACAATTGAGAAACAGAACAATCAACGTTCCTGCATATATTATTATGAAGAGCACTGCAAAAATGCAAGAAAGAAGCCAAATCCTTACCAGGTCAGATACTTAAATTCCGATTTCTTCAAGAATTTTCAATCCATCAAATTTTACACTTCGCTCAGACCAGGCTACAGAGTAGGTGACCCTGTTGTCACTGACTTGAAGCAAATACACTACACACCAGAGGGAATTATTTTCTACAAACTTCAGCATATTTCGGAAGAGTGGCTCACGTTGAGCAGAAGAAAACGTCCATCAATGCAAACAATTGCCTATGATAGCATTGATAATTTGTAAAAGGAGAAGAGAAAAATAAAAAAGAGAAATATTTACATCTACAAGATCTTAAAAAAACAATAGAAATGGACTTTCATCAATTTTATGACAGTCTACCCTTTATTATTATTATTAGCGTATGCCATAACTGGTGGGGAGTCCCATAAGGAAGTTCCACCGGCAAAATAACCTCAATGTTCCTCGATGGGAAATTGTTGTAGTTCTTGGTAAAATCCACTGGAATTTACATTTTTGAAAGTTCTTCTGATTTAGAATATTCCAAAACACAAAAAACACAAAAACAGTCTACCCTTTGAAGACAATAATTAAATTAAGAATTCATATTGTTTGATATTTTGTATCTATTTTTTAATAATAATAATAATAATAATGCAAAATCAAGAGAATAAATAATGAGCTTGTATGTTATTCAACAAAATGATCTCTTAACAGTGGCGTAACTTACACCCCCGCAAACCCCTGCGGCGCTGAGGCCTCCTGGGGCCCGGGCTAGGGCCTGAAATAATATCATATGTTTTTTTTAAATAAAAATTAAAGTAATGATTGAAAAGAAAAGCAAAAATTTTATTTTGGGCAATTAACAACTCATCCATAATCGTCAAGAGTTGTCGAAGAATAGCCTATAGCTTACTCAGTCAATCTCAATTCATTATTTCATTTTCATTCAGTTCGTCTCGAACCGTTGTGCTAGACGCATATAAACGCGTTTCGGTTAATAGAAAATTGTGAAGTGAGCTGTAAGCAGTGAGTTTGTGAAAATGGGGTTTAATTCCTTATTACAGTACAAAAAATTGATTCATATTGCATTCCTACACGTATTCTCAGTATTATGATGTTCGAATTTTAATTATTCCGTCTACTATCTTTCTTTCCTTCAAGTGAACAAAAATATTTTGCTAGCTTTCAAAATGAGTGTTGTCTGTGTGTCAGTTCGTAATATGTTAGTAAGCCTGTCACCAGGCTACTTTAATATAGTAACCAGGTGTGACACAGACTTGGTTTTTATATATTATGATTAATAGTAGTACTATGAAGCCACAATCATTTGAGTGGAGCTCAAAAGAGAAAAAAAAGAAGGAACTTGAAAACAGTCTAATAAAAATATGAAACTCGATTTTTTTTTAGTTTAAACAATAATAACAATAGTTCAGTGAATCCAGAGGTGCGTGATGAATTTTTAATGGTTGCAGTTTCAGGAAAAGGGCTGGCTAGAGGGGCGTGATTTTAGAAGGAGGGCCCGAATTATTTTTGCAGAGGCCCAAAAACGTTACGCCACTGTCTCTTAATCAGCCCTATGAAAATTGTGTATCTCCACAATTGCTTACCACTTTCAAGACGAAACTTGTGTAACTCCAGAATATTTTGATAGAATTATTTTCGAGCTTGTTTCCTACACTTAATAGTTTTCTGGAGCACCTTTAATCACTAAATGACAATAATTTAATAATCAACTCTGAAACTCATGATTTAAATAACGATGTAATAACGTGTTGAAAATGTTTGGTTCTAAATTACTCGTTTAAATTTTTTGTATAATTCAATATTTAATTTGAAATGTGCTTTCGTGAGTATTATATTAGTGCTGTTAATCTATAAAGTGAAAGAATTTAATTTTGAAGATTTTTCGGGACTTATAAGTTGAAAATTCAGTGTTGGACTTAACCTATAATGTTTTTCCATATTTCTCATTTGGGAAAACTAGATAATTCGGCGAGGCGGAACACCCGAAAGGGTCTCTCCGCCAAAAAAAAGCCATAAGCTTAATAATATATAATAATCAGTTTTTGCCCCCCCCCCCCTGAAAAATCATCCAATCTGGAGTTACACAATTTTCAGGTTTCTCTGACGATATGAGATATCATATATTATGCCCTTCTTTTATGGAATTTGTACAGTTTATTTTCAAACTAACTCGTTGGCAACCTCAAAACCTGGAAAATTCAGCTACAGAGCGCACAGTATTCATTTCAGCATCAGACTTGCGCATTGGTAATCAAACATCCTCCGCGATCAATACTTCCAGCTCCATGTTGTTGCTTCTGCGAGTAGCTCTTGCTTTAGTGTTCCTCTGATCATTCTGCGAGTTTTTCAAAGAATATTACTTGGAAAAAAGTGTTCACAAGCCACAACCAACCAGTTTACTATTAACTTGTCTAATATCAATCGCAGAGTATTCTCAAATTCTCAAAGACCCGCATCAACAATCTAAAATAACAATCGTTATTGACAGCATGTTAGATGAAGAGTGTCAGTAGTTGCAAGTTGGAGTTTTCCAGCAAGATGAAAACGTTTGTAACGGATTGAAGCAATACTGACGCCTCTCATGTAGAAAAATCAGGTGAGTAAATCAATCAATTGTACCTGTACAATAACCCATTATTCTCATCTTTGTTTTGAATCAGGGGAGGTGTAACAGGTGGGTGGTGTAAAGGCTGGAGGGAAAAATCAATAGATTCGCGCAGACGGAGACTTGTTGCTCAAATTCATTGTGTCCATCTTTTGATTGAAGGCAATAAATATCAGTAGACTAACGTATTCACAGACGCTGGTAATTGAAGATTCAAATTGTGGTTGAAAGTATATTAATAATTATTAATGGGTCATCAAAAAATATCTTTCATGAAATGTTGGTGCGTATCAATAAGTTACTCCTAACTATAAGTTTAGTAGTATGTCAAATGCTGGGCCTTAATTATTAAGGTCAATGAAGGAAGTTTGCTCTCTAAATTGTTGAACGGTTTCATGAACTCTTACATTATTGTTTCAATGCATATTATTTTTTGTTCCATTTCAAATCAAAATCATTTTATTTTCCTTCTTATATATACAGTAACAATTAATATGACATTGTCATATTAATACAGTACTAAATTCTCAAAGCTCTACAATAATCTGAGTCCCGTACTATAACAGCCTATAGTTCATTAACATAATAAATTGATATTTGTTTAACATACAGAGTGATTCAAAAAGAATACCACAACTTTAAAAATGTGTATTTAATGAAAGAAACATAATAGAACCGTCTGTTCTACTTCATTACAAAGAATATTTAAAGAAGTTTCTTTTTCACTCACAAACAAGTTCAGAGATGTTCAATATGACACTCTCCAGACACTCGAGCAAATTTCAAAAACCCTCACCACACTCTCTGTAGCATATCGTTATTAACAGTTAGTGAGCTGTTATTTTTGTTTCCAAATCATAAGTGGTGGATGGATATTGATGATTTGAAACAAAATAACAGTAAACAACAACTGTTACGCCTGATATGCTGAGAGAGTGTGGGACAGTTTGAGCACCTATCGGGTGGTCGAGTATCTGGAGGGGTCATATTGAGCATCTCTGAGCTTTGTGATGAAAAACTTTTGAATACGCTTTTGATTGTAATAACAGAAGGTTCTATTATGTTCTTTCGTTAAATACACAGTTGTTGTGGTATTCAAATTGTCACTGAATCATTTTTTTAAAATATCTATTAATATTTTTATATTAATAATTTTTTTTTTTTTTTTTTTTTTTTTTATCCGGCGCTACAGCCCTATGTGAGCTCTGGCCTTCCTTCACAACACGCCTCCATTCCTCTCTGTTCATGGCTCTTTCTTTCCATCCTCTCACCCCATCTTTCTCAGGTCATCCATTACTTGGTCCATCCACCTGTTCTTGGCCTACCTTTTTTCGTCTGCTGTGCAACTATTAAATACTATTTTGGGCATTCTAGCCTCATTCATCCTCATCACATGCCCCAACCACCTTATTCTTTGGGCCTTAATGAAGCGTACTATATTTTCTCCTTTTATCAATGTTTCTATTTCTTCATTTTTTCTTATTCGCCAATAATAATAATTTATGATATAATAATATTACTAAAATAATTTTATTTGTTTACAAACAATTTCCAAAAATCCTTTGTTCGTTTACCAATTTTTATTTATTATTTTATTACTCCCCTTAAAAAAATCTTTAATTTTATTGTATCTGGGCTGAACTACCGTACTTGCTTTCAAAACCCTGCGTTATGAAACCAAAAAATGATGAAGATAACACAAGCCTGCAAAAAAAAATTCAAAGTTATTTTGATTCTAATAACTGATTCTCAGGCATGTTTCATTCTCATGCATGATTAATTATAATTAATCCGCTGTTGATTTTGTTCTAATTAAAATCCAATTCTTATTTCAGGTGCCTTACTCAAACGACCCTCAACACTCAGGGCTCACCTTGACGTCTTTCTGTCACTGAAGACGTAACCTAAGCCAACGTTGAGCAATGCCCGAGGTGCAGGCATCGGTGAGCTGTGTGGCTGGTGGCGGCGCAACGGCACTGGTCACCCTAGGCGGGGCTGAGGGGGGCGGCGGCGGCGGAATGGTGGACTTGGAGCCCGATCTATCCACTTTCGAGAACAAAACTGGACTGGCGGAAGACATGAAGTTCCTCGCCAGTATGCCGGAGCTGTGTGACGTCACGTTTCTGGTCGGCGATACCCGGGAGCCGGTTTGTGCTGTTAAAGCCGTCCTAGCCGCCAGAAGCAGGTACGTAGCTCATGAGATATCCAGTGGGTGTTTGTCAACCGATTTACTGCGCCCTGGGGGTGGGGCGACACCTGTGGGGTGTTTTGGCCGGCCGGTCACCCCGGGTGGCCCTGGTACGCCAGGGTAATAGAATACACCCTCAGTGGTTCCCTGCTCGTCGTAAGAGGCGACTGAAGGGGAAGCCGGTAACCCTGGCAAGGTGAGCGTCCGCCCCGCCACGTCCCAGGAAGTAGCTGTTAACCAAGTCAGTGAAAGATCCGGCGGGGTTTTGGGGCAACCCCCGGCGGGGGGTCTGGCTTTCCGAAACGCTCTGGTCACCTTGTACATGCCCATGGGCTACAAACCTGTGGACATTATAAGGAGATACGAGCTTTTTCCATTGCTCCTGGAAGTTGAGGGGATACGTCCGAGCTTCGGCTCACGTACCGCCGGAACTGATGCCCCTGGTGAGTGGATCAGGGCCTGGGGGGTCGCGGCTTCGTGGGCTCTCATTCCCCGGGCCCAGGCCAATCTCCCTGTACACCTGCAACCAGGTACCTTGACAGTGGTGCTAGATCAGTGCCCTCCCCACTAATCGTGATAATAGCTTAGATGCCAGGTGCACGAGGGGGGGACACTTCGGGGTGATAGACCCAACACATCTGTCAACCGATTTACCAATTTGATATTTTACATTCATGTACGTTGCAAAATATTGTAAAACTAATTATTATTCTCTGTTTTTAGTTATTATAAAAATTATTTTTTATTGTGGAAGAGGGTGCTCTTATACCTCAACTTGACTCTCTTATGTAAAGTACAAATTGGAAGTATAAAGTCATTTATCTATCTACATATGCATGTGGATTAAGTGGTGCCTCAATGTCTCAACTACTGACCCACAGCACTCTTTTAACTGAAAATCCCCTGTGCAACTTTTTAACCCAACCCCCTATCTAAAATTTTACATCGTAAACCTATCTACAAGATGAAGAATGAAGTCATTATTTTATCTTCCTTGTTTACCAATGCGGTTCATGGTATAGTTTGTGATGAGTAACTGTTATTGGTCGAACTGAGTACCTATACTACATAGTATAATCACAGTGTGGACATTGAATGTCACACTTTTGATTGGTCAGCTCGGACTAATCCACCGTAATTTGCCAATTCCCATAAGATTTCCATTGAAAAGATACGCAAATCATATGTTTATGTTGAGTGATTCACTTCTTACCAACAATTTGCCCTTGCCAGTGTTTTCATTATTTTAAGCTTTTAAAGCAAGTTAACATGTTTACCTATAATACTACATCAAAATTCAAACATTTTACAAAAATATGGCGATGGCGGGAATATAAAATCTTACAATACATTGTTATGAACCATTTCACACCAATGACCACACTGTGATTATAATTAGTCTCTGTAACCTATAATACTGCTTGTGTTTACCACAACTTGAGATTATGACATAGCATAGAAAATCATAATACTAATATCTTACTGTTTTCTGAATACAATCAATTTTCTAAATATCATTATTTAAATATGAACATTATATATTTAACAATGTACAATAATTAATACGTATTGGAAGGTTCAAAACCCAAAACTGTTTCTTTACCAATTTATTAAAATCTTTTCCTAATATTGTATTACTGTACTATCAAAAATATTATTCTTCATTTATATTACTAGAGTATCACCATTTGGTGCTATCACGGCTGGCTAATAAAAGCTTTACACATTAATTATTCATGTCTACAGGGTGTTCCAGAAAATGCTATATCAAGCCCCCAGTCCGTCTCGTAAGAAAGACCCCCCACCGAAGGAGAACAAGCTGCGACTATTTTTGAAACGAAGTAGTGAACCCCTGCTAAACCTTCAAAATGCTGCAGCTCAGGTAAATTATTTACGAGTTTTTTTTATAAATTTTGTGTTTGTGTGAGTGAGTTTTGAGTGTGGGTGTGTTTGTGTGTGCGCTCTGCTATTATATACCGACTGTGCGAGAAAAATACCAAAAAGCCGATACAAAGGTTCAGAACTACACAGTAATTTAATGTATAAATTAATATACTATGAATGTAACTTAGCAGCTTTGTGACAAACAAAACTCCTGCTATATAATGAGCATGTCATGTGTGTAGGTACCTTATTAAGTCAGCTGTTCAATTCAATGCTATTTTATTGGATGTAGTTTGAAAGAAAATTTGATTGTTAAGAAGCGACTTAGAAAATTAAATTAATTCAGTTTGAAAGCTTCTGTAAAGAAAATAATAGCCTATTATGGACTAGAAGTTTAATAAAATAATAGCTTCAATAAAAAAAGACCTTTGATAGATAAAAATCAAATAACCGTGAATAGAACAGTTGAATTGATAAGGTAGTACTGATGTAAGACAGCAAACCATGACTTGGATGTCTATTGTGTGGGTACCTTAACTAATCAGCTGTTTAAGGCTAATTTATTGGATGGAATTTGATAAAGAATCTGATCGTTAACTTAGGAAAAGATACATTATAAAGGTCATCCCTAAACATCATCTTTCATTCGAAGATTCTAGCAAGGTCTAATTAAAAGTGACCAGAAATTGTTTCAGATAGAATTGAAGGCTCTCAAGTGTGTTGCCCTTGAATCTTTAAAACTTGAATTTTTATTTTGAAAATGCGACTTATAGTATAGTTTACTGGGGCAATTTCTAACGCACTTAAGTGAGACCAAAGTGTCGTAACGTTTTTTAGAATTGGTAGTTTTACTTGCTAATTTTGTGTGCTTTTTATCTTCAATTAGATATATTAGATGATTTTTCTGTTTGTTATACAACAGAAGGGAAGCTACACGCAACAGTTAGCCCCCATACAGGAGGTAACAACACTATTTGGTTACCATTTTATTCTGACTAGTGCTCATTGTTTGCAACACATATCTGTGTGCACTCTATACTATTTGTGTCGTTCAAGTATTTCCATGTTATGATTATTCTCTATGTGTGCAAACACAGAGAAAGCTGGTTGCACAGCTCTCTGTGAACGCACTCGCTTGATACCATAGGGACCGAGACTAAAATGTATGTTGGCGACTGAGGCTGAAATGTATTGGTGATCTCTGTATGCCATTTTAGGATTCTCAGATATGATTCAATTAGTTTCATGAAAAATATTAGTATAATGTCTCTATAGAGTTGAATGTTCTTAGGAAAGCGGCTGATAAATTTTTGTCGAGCTTAGGTGGGAGGGGACAGACACATTGGCTGGGCTGTATCTTATTAGAAATACACTGTAATATCAACCGTTATGTTTTTCATATAGATATATTTTTATATCTATGTAAATCTATTTTCTAATAGACTGCATTTGTCAGCTGCACCCATATACAAATATTCAAACAGTTATTTTAATTAAACTAGGACATCCCAGGAAGCACAAAACTGCAACTTTTGAACCACATGAAATACTTCTTCCTTCTTCTCCTTTTTCTCTTTCTTTTCCTCCTCCTTCTTCTTCATCTTCTTCCCCTTCTTCCCCCTCTCCTCCCTCGTCTTCTCCTTCTTATCCCCTTCTTCATCCTCTTCTTCTCCTTCTTCATATCTTTCTTCTCCTCATTCTTCTTCTTCTTCTTCTTCTTCTTCTTCTTCTTCTTCTTCTTCTTCTTCTTCTTCTTCTTCTTCTTCTTCTTCTTCTTCTTTACCTTATTCCTCTTCTTCTCCACCTTTTCCTCTTTTTCTCCTTCTTCATGTCCGTGTTCTACTTCTTCATCCCCGTCTTCTCCTTCTTTTCCTTCTTCTCCGCCATCTTCTTTTCCTTCTTCTTCTCCTCATTCTTTTCTTCTCCTCTTCTCCTCCTCCTCCTCCTTCTTCTTCTTCTTTCTCCCTTTTGTTCTTCTCCTCCTTCTTCTCCTCTTCTCCTTTTTCTCCTCCTTTTCTTCTCCTTCTTCTCCTCCTTTTCCATCTTCTTCTAGTTCTTCTCTTTCTCGTCCACCCTCTTTATCTTTCTCTTTTTCTCTCTACGTACAAAAATATTCTCACCGGTGCAATGAACAATGAAACAATTTTTCGTTTCAAAACTGCTCGTTAGGGGAATTTTTTCTTATTTCTCATGTGATAAATTACTTGAGTCTCGGTCCCTATACAATCTATGCATAACTGGTTTTACGTTAGCAATGCTTACAAAAGCGTCCAGCTTTGTGAATGCACCGTAATGTTTCTGGCTGTTTTCTGAGTGGCTTGACTGTTGGTTATGTTCAAATATTTTTGTCTTCAAAAGATATTATTGAACGAAGCCTAGCAAAGTTCTTCCTTTCGACTTGAGGCTCGAGGCGGTGTCAGTTTTTATGTATGTTTGTATATTTTCAACGATAACTTTCGAACGCCTTTATCAATCTACTTTAAATTTGAAACACATATTCTTGGTACATTTATACAGGCCAAGTTCGTTGGCCAATAAAATTAACCGACTCCTTCATCCTTTTTGAGGCGAAAAAGATAGCTTCTAAATATATTATCACCATATATTATACAGGCAGTCAGTATGGGCATAGCCACCTCTAAACTACACTACTAACCACCTCTGTAGTTTAGAGGGGGCTATGGTATAGGGAATGATGAGAAAATCAAATGAAATCTATCTATCTCAACAAGGTGATTAAAGTCTTTGTAGTTTAAACTGGAGAACAGTTGAT
The DNA here is from genome assembly GCA_017141395.1 of Laodelphax striatellus. NCBI lineage: Eukaryota > Metazoa > Arthropoda > Insecta > Hemiptera > Delphacidae > Laodelphax > Laodelphax striatellus. Next base: position 22,689,269 of record CM029534.1, read on the forward strand.
AGAAGGCGGCAACTTTGAATAGTTTCTTTAGTCTATGAGAAATTTATATTTTATTTTTCCCTCTCTCACTTTCTCTCCCTTCCTCTCTCTGTTTCTCCCTGTGTCTTTTTCTCTCTCTTTATTCCTCTTTCTTATATATTTCCCTAAAATCTTTCCCTAAATATCTTTCCCTCTGCCTCACTCTCTTTCCCTTCATTCCTTTTCCTCCTCCCCCCTCCTTCTATCCCCTCTCCTAGTCTCTTTTCCTCTCTCCCTACCCTTGTCTCTCCCCTATTCTTTTTCTCACACCCTCCATCTTTCTCTTTTTCTCTCTCTGCATAAATGCCGTTATCGATGCAATGAACAATGAAAGATAAATTTTTGTTTCAACACAGCTGATCATCAAATCATAAGTTGAAATGTGAAAATTTTCAGCTAACTCATCCCTAATGGCAAAAATTGAAACATTGATCGTTCATTCCTCATGTCCTCGTGGCCATGTCATGTCCAAGGTCCTCATGGCCTTTCAAATGTAAGGCCTTATCAAACATCCAGTCAATGAGATCTTTCAAATGAAACGTGAACGAACAATATCGGTTGAGAAACCCTGGAGGAGTTCTAATCACAAAAAACCATGTTCGCCTATTTTATATGAAGAAGATACGAGTTTACCCCGTGCCGCGCAAAGCGCCGCTTGCCTGCTCAGTACTGTATCGTTTGGGAATTCAGTATCATTGCAACATACTTGTATTAGTGTGTGTTTCCTCTAGATTTCACATCAAATCTCGCATTGGTGGAAGCGCAGTAGAAAGAAATGCACCAATTTTTCTAATATAATAGATATGGCTGATGTTTTTTTATCCATCTTCTCTCCACTGGCGCATTAATTTGAATGAAATATTCAATTTGAAGTGTGTATTTCTTCCAACTTCATATAGATATTTTTGTGTTCCTAGATTTTATTTGTTATTCGCTTTTAATGCATTTGACGTATTTAGTGTTATCTATTATTCGTTTAATGGGCACTATAATATATTTGCTTGCATTCAAAACTAATTTTGTTTCTCTTTTCAATAAATGTTTTCTTACTTGGTTTTTTCAGATGTTGACTGAGAAAGTTTTAAAAGTTGATCGGTGCATAATTTTGCATAAAATTCAGTTGCATGCTTGCACTAGAATGCATTATTTATCCGCATCTTGAAATGATTACCAATTGATGATCATGAACTGGAATCATTAATCAGCATGTATTTTTTACTGTGCCCTGCTTATCACAATTTTGTCTTTCTCTTAATACTATATTTACTGTATAGTATTACTATATATTTCTAAAATACTATATTTCGTTTAATTTTTCAAAATTTATATACACTCTCTTTTATATCACTAGTCCTTTCAATATTACTGTCAGTTATCAATGTTTCAGTATATTGATGTTTTCAACTCGCAATATTATGTAAAACTTTGGAATGTCAATATTATATATTATGTAGAACCTTTTTTTTTGAATCTTTGAATCTATTTGATATCATTATTCTGTTTTATATTTTTTTATTATATCATTTTGGAGTTTTAGGCCTAGTTAGTTATACTAGAGAATAAGCTCAAATTAGTATTTGAAATTTTTTTGGAGACCTAGACTAAAGTGGTATCGGAGACCTGGGAAATTGATATCGATATTAAATTTGATTTCCATTTTATTCGATTATCATTCACATAAATCACAACAATTTCCTCTATGATTTTTATTGTAATGAGCCTTATAATAAAAGCTTTCAAGTGGATAAAGCGAGGAGATCTTCAGGCCGCGGTTAGTTTGAATGAAAATTGCGAGTTCACACATTCGACGTCCACTCCTACCAACTCGCAACATTCAATGTAGGGCTACCCGTGACTTTTACGCTTTTACGGTTAGTCAAGTACTAGATGAAATAATTTGTGCACTTACCATTATTTACATTAATTCCGAACCAATTTTATAGGAATTCCTGTAAACCCACTTTTAACCATCATTTCACTTTAATTCTGCTAGAAGATCCACGTGGCAACTTGAATTCAAGTTATAGACAAATATACGTTCGTTGATTTATAGGGGTTTCTACAATTTCAAGTGCCTACTTAGCCACTAGAACCATTTTTGTCAGAAAACGACGGATCATCCGAAACTCTAACATTGAATCAAAAGGCCGGCTGTTCGGACATCGGACGCTTTCTAACAAGAACGGTTCCATTGGACGACTAGTCCAGTTAGGTGTGTTGTGAACCACAATAATTGATTTATATTACTTTTTCAGCCCAGTTCTAACCAGCATTTCACCCTGATTGTGGAGGAGTTTGAACCAGATGTTTTTCGTCAGCTGATAGAGTACATTCATACAGGCTGCGTTACCCTACAACCCAGGACCCTACTAGGTATTTCAATTTATCATGTTCTTCCTATTTATTCGCATATTTATTTTATTTATTTTTTTTCTTCTTCATTCATTAATTAATTCATTTTCTGCTAACTGTATTAATAAATTACACTAGATCCAGGAAAATCATTTCAATAAAGAGGGAAAGCTCTAGTTTATTCTTCATTACAGGAACCGATACTTGAGCATAGTTGGTTACTATAATGATTTACTATAGTGTTACTATACACTCTCTGTAATGCCAGCTGTTTTTGTCTCTCTCCCACTCATGGAACCGCTATTAACCGCAACCGCCCAAAAACCGCTCGTGAGAACCTTGGCTTGGAGCGGGTTCTTCCTCCTCTCTTCTCTTCAACATACACCACCAAGTTGTTAATTGATTTTTGTATATGACTATTTCTTGTATCGTTTTATTGTATTTTTTAAAGTGTTTTGTGTGTTATGGATAAATTGAATCAGATTTATTTTGAATAAAAAGACAAGAAGTTTTCACAAACCACAAATTTATTGAAATCTAAAGATGCCAGATTCTCAATCTGGCATCTTCAGAAATCTTGCGAATTATCCCAAGTTCCCCAATAATGTAAGAAATATGGTGAACTTATAGGTCAAAAATAGGTCAATCACTTTGAATTTCTTTACATCATTCTGGAAAAACCCAATCATTAATAATGGTTTTACAACCGAAACCGGATTTTCGAGATAAAGATTTATAACAACCTCTCGTCTTGTTATTCAATATGGACAACTACCACACAATATCACCTCCACTGCTACACTAAATGATTATTAATTTGTTTGTTTGTTTGTTTGTGAGGCGTAATGAACGCGGCCGACTACTACGGTTTGGACGCGCTGAGACACGCATGCGCCGGATTCGTCCAGTGCTGCATCAATGTGGACACTGTTTGCGCTCTACTGGCCAGCGCCGAACGCTATATACAGTACAAGTGCACCAAATCGCTCGTGCAGAAGGTGACTAGACACAGTACAACTGCATTCATTAGCTGCCAACGGTCAATTGATCAAAATTGAATTTAAGTTGGCCTACAATTACTTATGAAGGTTACAAATTGATTGAATTGATTACTTATTCGATTACTAAGGGCCGCTTTCCCCATCGCTGCTTAAGCTATACATCTAGCTTAAGCCTCATTCGGAGAATAGGAAAAGTATAGAAAAAATATTAAGCTTCAGCTGTTAGTAGCTTAAGCAGCGTTGGGGAAAGCGGGCCTAAGAAAAAATGACATTGCAAATTGAAGATTACGCTTGAAAGTAAGCGCGCACTAGTACTAGCACTATTATAGTAGTGGCCGCAAAATTTCGCGGCTGCGACATTTTGCGCTGCTGTCAGGTATGGTACCGATAAAGCGAGGGAAAGTCGAAAATCGCTCGCTTCTCATCATAAATTAGCAACGCCAAACCTTCCAGTTTTGCCAATTTGGAGCGTCGGAGTCGATTCCCGTGCATGATTCAAGTAGTCAGCTGACAAGGCTTAACAGCTCAAAATGTATCAGCCACCTTATATCGTGGCCGCTACTATAGTCCAGTATATTGAATCACAAGATAGGTGTAGTTGTAATAATCGCCCATTTTTACTTCAATGCAGGTTTGGCATTGGTATGCAATTGTATTTTTCAAAATCGGACAGGATGTCATACCTTTGTAGATTACTAGTAGGCCACCCCTGCTTCGCAAAAGAGCTCCACAAAACAGAGCTAGATTGAAAAATATAGACTTTCATATTATTTTAATTATTGTGTTCTAGGTGCTGGAATTTGTAGATGAACATGGTAACGAGGTTCTAAACCTGGGATCCTTCACTCTGTTGCCTCAACATGTGGTCAGACTGATATTGGCCAGAGAAGAGCTGAGGGCTGATGAATTCACTAAATTCCAGGTGAGGCATCTTATTGCATAGTATTCATGACAGATACAAAAGCTGAGTTTGGAGGTCAGCGACCTATCAAATTTTCATTGTTAACTGTTAACGTTTTCTTGGTCGTTCAAGACGCCAAGACAAGTCAAGACTATGACTATGACAAGTCAAGTTTATTCTTGACTAAAGTAATTTGTCTTGATGTGTGCGGTCGGCCGTATTGCACTAGGATTGCACTTCAAGTTGTATTAAATAAGCTCCTAATGTATTATTTTTATTAATCACAATCCCTGTACCCTCGCTGTAATGAGTTTAGGCCTACTGAGTAATAAGGAAGAACAGCCAATTTATTTGATCCATTCAAAGCCACATGCATGAAAACTCGATTAAATCCAACCATTTAAAAATAACATCAATGCATTGCTTAAGCTCCGTTCATTCGCCCTTTTTCAATAAAAAATTATTTTAATTATACTGTAAGTTGAAATTGAAATTGTTGGCCCTTCTCAAGGCTAGGCGTACACCAGTTAGTCAAGACAGGACAAGACAAGATTAGTCACGTTTAGTCACAGTAATCTACATAGTTGCTTATGAAGCAGCACACACTGATGCAATGACTAATCGGTGTGTGTTGGTTCATAAGCAACTATGTGAAGTACTGTGACTAAACGTGACTAATCTCGTCTTGTCTTGTCTTGACTAACCGGTGTACGCCTAGCCTAACTATCCATTAGAACCGTTTTTGTCAGAAAGCGACCGATCATCCGAAATGCTAACATTGAATCTAATGCCAATTGTTCGAACATTGGACGCTTTCTGACAAAAACGGTTCCAAAGGATGGCTAGTCTGCGATAAGTTGATACAATTTATTGCAGTGTTTGGACGCTGCTTTAAAGCACATAGCATAGACCATTCTAGATTTCCACTGTGGATCAAAAAGCACAGACTGTCCAAGCTCCCGGAAAAAAGTAAAAGTGAAGTATTTTAGGATTATGTCAGTTGATGGATTTGAAAGTAATTGTTTTATTAATTTGTTGTTGTTTTGTGCGTTTGAGGCGGCGCTGATGTGGAGCAAAAAGTACTGCGACAGCAATCAGAACACGGTGCTGAAGGATGTGATCGGCAATTTCCTGGAGTACATTCAGTTCCACAAGATACCAGCCAATGTGCTCATGCGCGAGGTGCATCCACTCGGCCTTGTTCCCTACTCCATCATCATGAACGCCCTTGCCTATCAGGTCAAATTCAACTATAATAATAATAATTTATAAATAGTTTTATATTCACAATAGTTTGTTATACCTACAATAGTCACCTTACTTAGATAGTCTTGCAGTAGAAAGTTATCATACTCTTGACATTAGCTTCGTATGCATACAAAAACCAATCACCCGGTTGAAGAAGAGCTTGATAATAATAATAATATTATTATAATATAATTTATTAAAGAATAAATAATATTTAATTTTCAATTTATTGAGTTCAGTTACAATGCAATCAATGATGTCCCTCTAGCTAAGAGCTATTTGAGGGACTTCTTAAATTTAAATTAAATACGGCATAGCACCACATTCAAGCATATACGGAGTAAATTGATGAAGAGTAAAATAATGAAGAGCAGAGAAGTTAGAAAGAAAGAAATTTAATTTTTCCATTCAACAGAAATTAACTAAAGTGTTAGAATGTAACAAAAATTGTTAATGCCACCCCTGGGTGAATCTGTGCGAAGTCGACCTTGTCACAATAAGCGTAATCCAAGTGACATATTTTATTTTTTGTTATTGTATAGACAGAATAAATATATTCTAGAATTATCAACTACTGCAATTCACAAAACTCAGTATTTGTAAAATTTATATAATATAAAAATTTTCTATTATAAGTTATATGAAATTCAAAATAATGTATTACAATATTTTGGCACAGCCAGCAAAGCAGAACTTGTGCGCTAGCTGTTAGAGCTCATTCAATAATAAATATACCTATAAATACAGTGTGCTTGTAAGATAATGAGAAATGAGAAAAAACTTTAATAAATATAATGATGGAAGGTGAAGTAATAAAACTATTAACTTTCACTATACAATTTTAACACAATAGAGGCGTACAATGCTCGATTGGATTGTTTGAAAGATTTCATTTCAAATAAAGGTTTTCTTTAGGATTCTAAGGGCCGGTTCATGAGCTCGGGATTTAGACAAATCCTAGACTAAAATGGGTGGCTACCGTAGCATCGACAAACGTTTGTCTCAACAGGCTAGTGGGTTAGCAGCAACGTTTGTCGATGCTACGGTGGCCACCCGTTTTAGTCTAGGACTTGGCTAAATCCCGAGCTCATGAACCGGCCCTAAATATTCCATCTAGACATTTGGTTGCACTCCTCCCAAAATGTCAATTTTTTCACTAAAAATTATGAAAAGAGTTTACAATTCTATTTTCTAATTTAAATTAGTGTATTTGAAGTGTGCAACATATTGTTTATCATTGATTTTTCTCTTTGACAATCGATAATGAATTTATTATAAGTGGTTTGACAACATCTTTGAGGTTCATTTAATAATGTTGTTGCTAATGTGTGCACACACGGTGTGTTTGTCACTAGGCAGACCCAACAAGTGTCGACCCCGGCAAGCTCTCCCCAAACCGAGTGAGGCGTCGCGGCTCGGCGCAGGGCCGCAGCATGTCCGTGCAGTCATCGCTGGACCCCTACGGCAGCAACACCACCCTCTCCTCCTCGTCCTCCTCCACTGGTGACGCGGGCAGCTCCGAAATGGTCAGTTCGGACACCACACCGGCCAAGACTAGTAGCAACTAGTGTGATAGAAGTCTAGGCGACCACCAACTGGAGCCTGCTTCATGTAATACAGAAGAATCGCCTCTGATACTGCGGCTTCTGTTTTGTAAAACTTTTGTTCGACCACCTTATGGAGAGTGTTCTACTAGTCATGTAATAATACAGGAGAATTGCCTCTGATACTGCGCTGTCTGTATTATGAACCACCAAATTGAGAGTGTTCCAGAAACAGGAGAATCGCCGCTGTTACAGCGGTTTATGTTTTGTAAAACTTGAGGATGACCACCTTATGGAGAGTGTTCTACTAGTCATGTAATAATACAGGAGAATTGCCTCTGATACTGCGCTGTCTGTATTATAAAACTTCAGCTAAACCACCAAATTGAGAGTGTTCCAGAAACAGGAGAATCGCCGCTGTTACAGCGGTTTATGTTTTGTAAAACTTGAGGATGACCACCATATGGAGAGTGTTTCACAAGTTACGTAATACAGAAGAATCGCCTCTAATTCTGCGGTTTCTGTTTTGTAAAACTTAAGCTAGACCACCAAATGGAGATTATTTCAGAAACAGAAGAACCGCCTCTAATACTGCGGATTCTGTATTGTAATACTGTACTTTAGCTAGACCACCATACGGAGAGGGTTTCAGAAGTCATTTAAACAGAAGAATCGCCTCTAATACTGTGGTTTATGTTTTGTAAAACTTTACCTAGACCACCATATACAGTGTGTCCGAATTCATGAGATATAGGAGAATCACCTGCGGCTTCTAGTTTACCCAGATATCTCCTGTTAAGCACTAGCTAGATCACCATCCGAAGCCTGTGTGGCTCATGTATGTCTAACTCTTTTTCTTTTCTTCTACTATTTCAAGCTCCTTTGCTCTTGTTTTTTGTTAGATTGTTGTTCTTCTTTCCACATCTTATGACGTCTTCATCTTATTCGCCTCTTCCCCATAGTCTTCCCTCATTTCCATCTCACTTCTTCTTCTCTTGTTTTCTACTATTGCATTCTGTTATTCTTCTTTTTCACCTTGATTTCCTTCCTCCTCGCCTTTTTCCCCTCTCCTTGACTGTCTTCTTCTTCTCTCCCTCCCCCTCCTCCTTATTACTCCATCTATTCAAACATCAATTTTCTATTTTTTTATAATGTTCCAATTTATATTCACAAATTCATCTTGTAATTATAATTTCCATTTTTTATTGTATATTTATATGTAATAGATCATTTCCCATTTATTCACATTGAACTATTTCCAATCATCTACATTCATCAACAGTGTAATTATTACTATTCATAATCTTTTGCTCGTATTTCCAGTAATTTCTGTTACTATTTGCCTGTTTGTATTCATTCTTTGTACAAGTACCAATGTTCAATTTTCTTTCTTAGCATTGTAATTATTTTTATTGACTCAATAAATATATTAATATTGTGCAGATTGGCCAAAGAGACTCTTGAGATATTTTTTAAGAAATAGCACATTAATGTTTCTGAAAAAAATGCATACAAAACTGTTATTGTTATTATTTTGAATGTCTCACTCTTCATAAAGAATTCATCATCATCATCATGTAGATTTCCTCTGAAAGGAGCTTACCATCACTTGGAGTGATTAAAAAATTAAACTCGAAAAAGTTCTTGAAAAAAAATCTACTATGATTATTGTCAAATATCTTACAGTTCGTGAGTAACAGCTTAAGCCATAGATGTTGGGTGGCCTCCTGTTTTCCCGTTCTTTCATTTAGTCACGTTGACTATTTCAGTGTCTCACATTTTATGCTGTAGGTGTCTCCGACAATTCGAGGCTGTGGTGATAAAACTTATTGTAATGTTCAATTCTCATCTAAATTCAACAGTATCCTAATCATCTACAATCATAAATTGAATGAAATAAATCTTATGACTTGGTCTATGTTCTGTTCACTAGGCTGAATGTCTTTAAGTAGTTCAAGTAACCAAATACAGGTCGGAAATTTATTATCTCACTCCAACCCAACGGCTTTAAAGATCAAGCTCCACCTCACGAGTTTCACTAGCCTATTCGTTGTTTGAAATTATATTTATATAGGAATGCTATTGTAGCTAAATGTTGTATAATTGTTGTTGTATGTTGTTAACTAACCGAAAATAAATTTTTTATCGATGTTTACAAATTTTAGTATACGTTTCACACCTCCTTTATTAACCACCCCCCACCCCAACCCTTCAAACCTCTTTAAAAGATACTTAGAGAAGTTAAAACTCAAATAACGGGTGTCTTCTGGATAAATCACTGCTTGAGCTCAGTTGATTTCCTCCTCAGGTCGTTATTGTACTATCAAAGTGCTTTAAAAAAATACAAACACTTTTGACTAAGGCTAGGCGTACACCGGTTAGTCAAGACAAGACGAAATTAGTCACGTTTAGTCACAGTACTTCACATAGTTGCTTATGAAGCAACACACACCAATTAGTCATTGCATCAGTGTGTGCTGCTTCATATTTATGCAACTATGTGAATTACTGTGACTAATCTTGTCTTGTCTTGACTAACCGGTGTACGCCTAGCCTTAGGCTTATGATGCCCACACACTGGACATTTGCAGAGCATGGCTTGTTAAGTGATAAAATTCCATGTCTAGATACCTTATTTAATAAAAATTCAATAATAAATAACTGGGAGATTTCTCGGTTTCCAGTTGTGTCACTGATTAAAAAGCCAGACTCTACGCACTGGACTATTTCGCTTGAAATCGCGAGTATTTCATCAATAAATCGCAATATTTCAGTTACTATCAGATTTTAAGAAATCAGTTTGTTTGCTTTAACCTATTGAGTTTGTTTTACCTTTTAAAATTCCTTGGTGGTACTGGAGTCACTACATTTGGGACACTGTAGATTGCCCACTGAAGATAAGTATAATTTGGTAGTTGATTTGATTATATAATACATGTATAATACATGTATCCAAGGACTCGATATGGTATAGTATTCACAAATAAAAATGTAACTTTTAATTTTTACAGTTGATATCAAAGTTAATTTTAAATGTAATATTATTCTCGAAAAACTTCCTTATATTACTTTAAAAATTAAATTGCAGTTCCTGACATGAATAACTAATTGAATAACATCAAAATCAGTTACAAAAAAAAAATTAGACCGAGACTCGAACCCTGGTCCTTGTGCTCTATAGCATGCGGTAGTTTTGAGGATCTGCGCATGCGCGAGTCGCGGGCACATTTGCCGAAGAAGTGAAATTCCTCTACACATGTAATGAGGAAAGATGTATAAAAGTACGAGTACGGTATCTTACTTTCGCTTTTTGTTGAGGAGGGGAGCTCCTTCAATAGGGGCTCCAACAGTCTATGAAATTCAAAGTGAAACATTCATTTTAGGTGAGCTCCTAATCAAATAACTATAAAACCAAATCTTTTTGCGTTGGGAAGAAGATAGAGGGGAAACCCAGACCTCTCAAGGTAATACTAGGTAGTCCAGCGGATGCTGCAACAGTGATATCTAATTTCCACCCTGACTTGTGTGACCCCTTGTTCTCCAAAGTCAGATTATCTAGGGATAGGACTCCACTAGAGGTCAAGCATTTGAGGGCTTTAAATATTGAACTAGAGGACAGGAAATCTCGTGGAGAGGAGGGACTAACTATTAAATATATTAATGGCGCTCCTAAAATTGTAATTAACAGGCCGAAAATTATCTGACTTACAACGGTACACCATAGCTGTTTTTAGCCTTTTGTTGAGTGTTTCTTCCCTGCTTTGTTTGTTTTTTGTGTATTCTCCTGTAATGTATTTTGCTTTTTATTTCAAGTTGCTCTTGACGTTGGCTAATGATATGGCTAATGACGTTGTCTTTCTGCTACAATAAGTACTACCCTTAGAATCTTTATTTATAATTTTGTTCCTGTTGGTATTATTGATTGAATCTTGTTTTATTACTCCTGTTATTTTTATAAAAATATAATCTTCCTATTACTTTTACAATAATTTATTATTACTAACTTGCATTATTAGTTGTTCTTGAATCTTTACTGTCACTAATGTTATTGTCTTGCTTCTTTGATTTGGTATTTCTGAAAGCTTTGAATTATTTAGTTTGTTTACGGTTTTCTACATTTTATTTCAATTAATTTACAGTTTGAATGTAACAGTTATCATTCTATTTCTATTACAATGATATTATGAATGCTTTTATGTTGTTTTTCCTTTGATGTTGCTTTGTTATTTGATGTTCCTTTGAATTTTTATAAAAACCAACTATCTTTCTATTCCTGTTACAATTATTGTTATTATTGGTGTTTGCTTTTTGTTTTTTATTTTGAGTTAGTTCCGAATTATTATGATAAAAATATCTTTGCTTACTTTTATAAAATTATTATCTTGTATATTTTCAATTTCAAGTTGCTGTATTAACATAATAATAATTGTTTTTATTGCTTTTTCAAATAGCTTTCCAATATATATTATTATCTTGTTGTCTTTGTGATTTTACTGTTTTGTTTCATTTTCTATTCATAACTTGATTATTATTACTAATTAATGTTTTCCTTAAATTATTTAAATTTTGTATGTATTTTTTCCTTCTGTATTTTCTGTAATATTGGTGTATGCTGTTGAAAGTGAATAAATAAATAAATAAATAAAACTATACAACTAAATAAAAATACATCTTTAAAAAAAGTTGATAATGCAGCACATATAAGAAATACGATTCGATCGATTAAATAGGGTAATCATAGTATTAATAAAATTTTTAATAAATTATATGTTCAATTGTTAGGAGAACACCAGGAATGAATCTTTTTCATTTCAAAATAATGAAATATTTAGACTAAATCAAAATAGCCTAAGACAGAGGTGTAAATCTACCATACAAATTAATGATTATGTTGTTTGACAGTTTTGACTATTTTCTGTGTTATAAATAACAGAGTTTTTTTTTAATATTCTACTGCTGTTTAATTGTAAATTCTGAATAATGTTATTTGTAAAAAATCCTATTTTTTCATTTCCAGGCAGTTAAAGCAGCCGTTACAAGAAGCAAGAGCACCAACATGTGAATTATTGATCATCTATGAAAATAAACTGTGAATTACAGTAATTGTATGGGGTGGAATAATAGTACTCCAATGATTTTCTTGCATTTTGATGTTCACTTTATTATTAAAGATGCTGAAACTACCAAGAAGGTTTGTTAATTGGAATTTTCCCTCAATTCAAACCCTCTGGAGCTATCGAGTTGCTATCGAGAAGCGAAAGTGAGCAGTCGTGTTTTTCGGCGCGCTTATCTGTTAGATAAAGTGGAAGTAGTGGCCCTTCGTTTTTCAAGTTTCTTGTAATGTTCGCATAGACTTGTTTTTCTAACCTCTCCGTGTGTTGGACCTGCTATTATATTCTTGCTTTACTTCCTTAAATAAATTGTATTGAGGAATTATCGGAACTTTTCGTAATAAAACCGTGAGATCTCATAAACTATCCATCTTCTAAATTCATACAGTTATAATTGAAAATGGCTGATTGTCATAAATGCAGTTCGAGTTTTACTAACGATGGGGATGCAATTAAGTGTAGCAAATGTGCGGCTATCTTTCATGCGGGATGTACTAGGCTTGGAACTCTTGACAAGTTCAAAAAAATGAACACGCAATCTCGAGCGGCCTGGAAATGTGATGAATGTATGTCCGGTGTGGATTGTGCTTCTTTTGATGCGAAATTAAATAAAGTTTTGGAGGAGATCTCCAAACTACGTAATGAACTTGTTAACCTGTTTGAACCGAAGATTGCGGCGCTGTCCACGGATGTTGAAAGTTTAAAAAAATCTAACGATGAAGTTAAACTTAATCTAAATGAACTCTGTGTGCGCAACGCTGAAAATTATGCTAAATTGGAATCCGTCAACGCGGACCTGAAAAAGAGGAACTCACAGCTGGAAGAGGAGATCAATTTCCTACATCAAAGGTCAAGGATTGATAATCTCGAAATAACTGGTGTACCACAAACTGCGAAAGAAAACGTTTATAGTGTATTGGAGGCGGTGGCCAAGCTTATTGGGGTCCACTTCAAACAGGACGACATATCTATAGCCCATCGAGTACCAAACGCGAAGGGTGGCAGCAATATCATCATCAAGTTCGTATCAAGAAATACTAAACTGTCCTGGCTTGAGGCGGCAAAAAATAAAAAAGGTGTCAGTTCTACAGAGCTTGGACTTGGTCTCCCAGTCTCGACTATCTACGTGAATGATCACTTATCCCCACACAACAAACAATTACTTGGCAAGGCAAGGGAATTAAAAAGACAAGGTAAGCTGGCATATGTGTGGATTAAAAGTGGAAGAGTGTTTGTCAGGAAAAATGCGGACTCACCGGCTAGACAGATAACTCGTGAAGAATCACTTGAAAAACTTTCAAAAGTAGCGAATTGAGATGTAAATTAAGGAGATCCTCCTTCATTGATACTATCAAGTGATTTTCATTTTACAAGCATATTTTCATTTTACAAGTGATTTATTATTAATTTCCATTATTGCAATGCATTTTTTGGCTGACAGTTAGGGTTGATTTTAATGGTAGGAAGCTTTTGCCAGCGTCAATTTATCTTTATTAAATGATGCGGAGGTATTGTGCATTTTCGCTTCTTGTTTTGTTGTCTCATTGGAGGATTTCTTTAATTTTAGTTAGTCTCATTGCAATACATTTTATTCATTTTATTTTTATGTATTATTCTTCATTTTTGCAAACTAACTCTAAGGTTTGATACAGATAGTTGTAGTTTGAAATATAATTTATGTATAAATCGTCATTCCGTTTGATTGTTGGATGAGTTTGTTGTCAGTCTGTTGTCGATGATTTTCTTTATGGAAACTGACAGCTTTCCAAAACCATGTTGAAGATCTTACGTTAGTAGTCTTTACATAGTAATCTATGTAATTTATGATCTTACATAGTAATATTGATTTTTTTTTAATTTCTCAATAACAACCTGTATGATTTTGTGTCTCAAATATACATCAAGACCATTTCCTGAACATTTAGTTTTCTCTAGCTATATAGGCTTGACGTACAGATCTTTTTTATTATTACATTCAAAAAAAAAAAAAACTCTAAATTATTATTATTAGTAAGTTATTACAAAAAATTTTTTTTTTTTCCAAATCTAATTCATACCTACAGCTTATGTATTTTTAATTGTTTTGAACCGTTATATTTCTTAGTAATTAAATGACTTGGCCTCTTGACTTATAAAGATAACGGTGTTCCAGTACTTGGTTTTTGAATCATCGAAATATTTTTCTAATCTATCTGATAAGGACATAGTGAATTTGTGAAGTTCATTTCTATCCGGCTTCCAATATAATCGTTCTTTGTTTGTATGTTTTCGATAGTATTCTACCAGTCACTACTCCCTAATTAGTTATAACGATAACAGATAAATGGTAGACGATAACACAGGACCCGAGACATACAGTACAGTACACACAGTACTGCGTCAATAAAATTCGAGCAATTATATATTGTTGTGCTCTTTACAAAGAATTTCTTCAGGAACCGTAGCATAATTTGTTTCAATAATCTGGATGAATTCGAAGATATATAATTCAGTTATATATAATTATGTATCTATACGTAACTCATATACCTAGCTAAATATTATTTTCCTTACACTTTCGTATTGGTGTAAATTTATATCATAATCAGATTGAGACAAATTGTTGCCGGCTGTGATTAATTGAACTTGAGACGCAAATGGAAATTAATTAGCAATTATTGTGTTGATTGGAGTTGAGACCAATGCTAATCATAATGTTCTTAATATTACAATTATTCTATTCTTATTATTACAATTCTATTCTCAACAGTCTCGAAGTCTTAATCACTTGGAGGGATTATTATTATTCATAAAATGTTCCAGAGGCGAAGATTATAGATCAGTACCAAATCGTTTACAGTACATAATTTATGTTGTTCGCTGAGCGGCGGTGTGCCGCGGGTGGGATTTCTTTTTAATTTTCAATTATTTTGGCTATGGCCTAAGTTATTCGAATTAAAGCTTTAATTGTTCTAGGTTTAATTGTTCGAAATCAATGAATAATTATCCTTAAGTTTTTTCTTGTGGGTACCAGCACACGGGTGAAATATAGATAGGTTTTTCTTTCTTTTTTGTTTTCTTTATTTGTTAGCCGTGGCTAGGCTAATATTGACAAATGATGACGTTGACAGTTTAAATTATTCCAATTGTTTAGAGTTGGTGCATTCGGGGGATTTTTCGACTTTCTTCGATCCTGCAGATGTGGGTTTAAAGATTTTATGTACTAATGTGAGGAGTATTTCTAGAAATTTCGATGAATTATTGGTCTATATAGATTCATTCAAAACACCGTTAGATTTAATTATACTGACTGAGTGTTGGCTCAGAGATGGGGTGGTGGGGTTCCCAATAGATGGTTACGATCTGATAGCTACTGATAAACAGCGCAACCAAAATGATGGAGTGATTGTTTACATTAATAAAACAATAAATTATAACGTTACGCAGACCACTTTAGGTGATGTTTATGGATTGACTTTGGATTTTCAGATTCTCAGCAGGCCCTTTAATCTCCTAGCATTGTATAGAACATTTGATAGCAACATTGAATTATTTTTAGACAACTTGGAAAATTATTACAGTACTTTAAATTCTAATAAAAACTGCATCCTGGTAGGAGATGTTAATATAAATTTGTTTTCAGACGACCGAGTAGCGAACAGGTATTTAAACTGTTTGGTCGGATCCGGTCTTGTGCAGTGTGTAGATAAACCTACTAGAATTGATGGAAACTCCATTTCTTGTATTGATCATATTTTTGTGAGATACACTGAACAAGATCAAATTAAATCAGCCGTGCTTCACACTAATATAACTGATCACTTCAGTGTGGCTCTAAATATTTCAATTCCAGAACGGAGAAGGGCTGAATCTTCCTCGGCTAGGACCTACACTGTTGTCAATAAACCAGTGTTTGCACGGGCTCTCCGGGATGCGCGTTGGGAATTGGTAGAAGACTGCTATGAAATAGATATTTGTTCCAATAATTTTCAGCTTATTTTAAAAAATTCTCTCGATTTGAGTTTAAATACCAAAACGATGAGATCAAGACAGAAAAAACTAAAACCATGGATAAATTCAGGTCTGATCGATGCGATTAGACAAAGAGACAAATTGAGTAGAAAAGTAAAGAGACAACCCTTCAATAATATATTAAAAAATCAATATCTCACGCTCAGGAAGGACTTGACTATCAAATTAAGAAGAGCTAAGCACGAATATTATAGGAATAAGTTAATAGAATACAGGGATGATCCCAAGCGCTTCTGGGGAGTGATAGGAGAATTAGCTGGTAAAAGTACAAACAAAGATTCATTTTTGATAAACAAGTTTTTGCCTGGAATCCAATCTGTTACTATAGAAATAAGCAGGAATGTGGCTGATGAATTTAATGCATTCTTTGCTGCGGTGGGCCAAGACTTGGCTGATGATATAGTTTCCGCAGAGCCTCTGTTGATTGATGATGACCATCACAGAATCGAAGGTAATTTTGTTTTTCGAGCTGTAACTGGAAATGAGATTATGCGGGCCATAGATAATCTCAGAGGGGGGTCAGCTCCAGGGCATGATAATATAAATGTTTCTTTGCTAAAAAATAATATTCAAATTCTTATCAAGCCATTAACTCATTTAATTAACCTTAGCCTGATGTCCGGTGTGTTCCCTGAGTTCCTGAAGTTGGCCAAAGTATTCCCCCTCTTTAAGTCTGGTAACCCTACTGACAAGAATAATTACCGACCCATCTCATTGCTGAGTGTTTTCTCAAAAATATTAGAAAGAATAGTAAAAGAGCAACTTATGATTTATTTAAATAGGAATAACATTCTTTGTGAATGTCAGTATGGGTTTCGAAAAGACAAAAATATATCAGATGCTTTGTTTGATATTTGTAAACATATAAATGAAGGAATAACAGAAAATCAACGTATAATGTTATTATTCCTGGACTTAAAAAAAGCGTTCGATTCTGTAGATAGAAGCAAATTATTAAATAAGTTGAAATGTATTGGAGTTGAAGGTACAGCTTTGTCATGGTTTAGATGTTATTTGTCAAACCGACTCCAGTTTGTATCTATATCCGATGTCAGGGGTGAGAATGTGGGGGTTGATTTTGGGGTGACTCAGGGAAGCACATTAGGCCCGATTCTTTTTTTAATTTATATTAATAATATTTCAAAATTGAATATAAATGGAAAGCTTTTTTTGTTTGCGGATGATGCACTGATTTTTTTAAAGGGGCCAAACTGGGGGGATGTTAGGGAAAATGCGCAAAAAGACCTCTTCTACATTAAAACATGGCTTGATCAGAATACCCTGTCAATGAACACCTTGAAAACAAAATTTATGCCCTTGTCCTTACGACCGGCAAACGATTATGCATTATCAAGTTTGAAAGTACACACTTGTGGAAACCTTCTCAGTGCTGCATGCAACTGTTCTTCAATTGAAATGGTAACTTCCTTTAAATATTTGGGTGTTTTTTTCGACCATAGGATGAGGTGGACCGCTCATATCGATTATTTGAAGAAGAAACTCAGGAAATATATTTATGCCTTTAGAATGATGAGTGAAGTTTTGGATAAGAGAGAAATCAAGATGGCATACTTTGCCTACGTCCAATCTCTTTTGGAGTTTGGCATTGTTGCGTGGGGTGGCGCGTACAGGACGGTACTTCATCCTCTCTTCATAGTTCAGAAGGCCATTTTAAAGGCTGCTTTTAAAAAGAGTCCCCGTTTTCCAACTGGCATGCTTTTTACGGAGACTTCAGTGCTGACATTGCGACAACTCTTTATTAAAAACATTCTTATACATTTATTTTCAAACATGCATATTCTTAGATCCATCACTCACATGCACCACACAAGATATGCTCTAAACACTGGTGTTCTGGCAATGTCCATGCTGAGATCCTTTACTCAAACCAATTCATATTATATATCACATGTTCTATATCGTAACTTAACTTACCGCTTTCCACATCAAATAGAATTCCATAACATCTCAAAATCCGCATTCAAATTAAAAATTAAGAAATTTCTAGGTCAATTAGGAATAGAAAACTCAGAAAGTATTATTACAACAAACTACAACACCCATCTTGTCCGTTAAAGCCATCATTATACTGGAGTTATTATATGACTACAATACCTCATAACTAATCTTCTACTCACTTTAATCTACCAAAATATTTAAATCTGATTAGGAATCGTTAGAGTTTGATTACTCCTGAGTGCACCAGCTTGGGTGGGTTGGGGGGGGGGGGGTAGTAGGGAATCTCTTCTTTCATATAAATATATAATGATTCAGTAACTCTGGTCTGCGCACAGGCACTAGCCCATGCAGACCATTTTCATAGTCATTTACTGTACTCATCTATCCTCTTCGCTATCTGTCGTTATCTGTGTACATTATAATTATTATTATGTTCCATTGATGAGGCATGTAGGGTTGATGGTTGATGAAAATTTGTACTTTAATTCATTCTATGTCTCGAGTACAGTACGTTTATTTTTTGTAACATGTCAATTTTTGAAATAAAGAAGTTTCTGTCTGTCTGTCTGTCTGTCTGTCTGTCTTTATAGACTTAAACACGGTGATAATTTAATACCGGTATTGAATGTAATGCATGTCTCAAATGACGAGTATAATAATACAGGGTGTTTGAAAAAGAACTCCCTAGTTTTAGGTGTAAATTTAAAGTGTGAATTAATGAAAAACTATATCAACAAGTACATACAGTTAAAGAGAGAATCTTTGAGTTTTGTTTAATATCAGTACACTTCAACATGGGATCCATTTGTT
Organism: Laodelphax striatellus; assembly: GCA_017141395.1. Classification (NCBI taxonomy): domain Eukaryota; kingdom Metazoa; phylum Arthropoda; class Insecta; order Hemiptera; family Delphacidae; genus Laodelphax; species Laodelphax striatellus. The sequence goes on from CM029534.1 coordinate 22,708,224, forward strand.
GCCCTGCACACGTCGAGGCGATATTCAAATTCTCGCCATGTATTCACCAACATATCAGTTGTAACTGTCCCAACCGCCGTCACGATTCTTTCCCGTAAATGGTTTATGTCTCGGATTTTTTCACTTTACAAAACATTTTTTATGTGTCCCGAAAAGAAAAAGTTCAGAGGGGTTAAGTCCGGGCTTCGTGGTGGCCAAGCAATTGGGCCAGCTCTCCCTATCCACCTTCCCGGAAAGAGAGTGTCTAGAGCCGCGCGCACAGGGTTACTGTAATGAGGAGGGGCGCCATCTTGTTGGAAAAACACAAGCCCTTTTTCCGCCTCAATATCTTCCATTTGAGGAAAGACATGTCTCCATTTATTGTTCGTTCTACAAAAATGAACGGACCAATCACACGATCAACCATCAAGCCGCACCAAACATTAACTTTGGGAGAGTCACGATGATGCTGAATAACTTCATGTGGATGCTCTGCCCCCCAAACTCTGCAGTTATGACGATTAACTGTCCCACTTACATGAAAAGTAGCCTCATCAGAAAAAAAATATTTTTCAAAAAATTTTCATCATCATCAATTCTGTTTAAAAAGTCATTAGCAAACTCTAGCATTTTGATTTGAACACAACTGAGGGGACTGTTCCCTGGCGCCGTCTCAAGGTCAAGCAGGTCTGCCAACTGCAGGGGGACAAAACTTAGACAGTTGCTGAATCAAACACCACAAACTAGAATAGTGTATATCATTTTTTACAGATTCTATGACACATTAAAACTAGGGAGTTCTTTTTCAAACACCCGGTATTATACTATAATAATATTAATATTTTTAATAATTTTTATTTATTAATATTACTTATTAATATTTATAATAATATTATAAATATTATTTGACTAGTAGCTCAACTATTATTTGACTTATATTTATATATAGTCAAACTTGACTAGTTATTTGAATATACTTTGTTCAGGGAAAGGAGAGACGATGTAAACAAACCTGCGTGTGCAAGAGTCTAGCTATGAGCAGCTAGACCGATTTACAGTAGAACTACTGAAATAATATTATTGACTTGAATTTTTTTTTTATCAAAAAATTACCCCTTTTTTGAAAAATCATACCTTAGTATTTCTTGAACTTAGAGGAAAGAGTCCTCCAATCTCTTGAAAATTTTAATTACTAAAAAAATGGTGAGAATGATTTTTTCTGTCTGATGCTTAGCTTTGACATAAATTGCAGAAAACTTGAAACAGAACCGAAATGTTGAGGTTTTTTGGGCATTACATTATGCCGTGCTCAGAAACTGTCGCAAACTGATATTATATTTATCTAGGATGCCCAAAGTGGTTTAAAATTATTTCCAGCCTTACCCTTTTTTTGGCTAGCACACCCTCTTTTTGGTCTAATTTGCCTGGGCTAATTCTTATAAATTGATATTAATAAGCTGTGAATTGGCAAATTATGTCAAAGCACTAATTTTGTATGGTTCTGTATAATATTTCTTGTCTCTCTATTATTCATATTGATTTCTCTTTACTGTTGATTGTGGATATCCTGTAAAATCTATTTTCCATTTTAAGGTCAATTCCCACATTGACGACAACGACATGACGACGACATTCTAATTTCGTTCTGCGCATGCGTCACCAGCCCATGCTCTGATTGGTCCATGTCTATCTTTGTTTACAAATGATAGCTGTAGCTGTCGGCTATCAAGCTCTCAAAATTGCAGTACCGGTATGACTTGAAAATGTTTGTATTATAATTTTATTTACTGATTATTATATTCATATTGTCGTAATAATATTATTAATATTATTAATTGACAATTGATTCCAAACAGCGAACATTCAAACTTTGTACTCAGTCACTTAACCTAGAAATTCGGCTGGTCAGAAGTTCTGAAAGGATGGACCAATCAGAGCGCGGGCTGGTGACGCATGTGCAGAACGAAATGAGAATGTCGTCGTCGTGTCGTTGTCGTCAATGTGGGAATTTACCTTTACAGGTTTTGTGAAGCTGAGTTTCATTTGAAAGTGAAAATGTAATTCAATTTTAAACTGAAAGCTGTGTCTATTCATTTCCTTTCCTATACATTTCCTTATTTGCATATTCAAAAATTATTATGAACCAAAAATAATTTCTTTTCTCTCAGGTTTTTTGATGCAGAGTTTATTATTAGTAGCCTATTCTGTCTCATATTTTAATGAGAATTTATTATCAGGATAATAAATTAGTGCTCTTATAAAATAATAAACTGTCCAATTACCTTTTGATGAGTAGGTCTATTCATTTATTTTTTAATAACAAAAATTCAAATAATGATAAATTGAATGCTGGTTGTGATCAGTGGCTGTTTTCATCTACTCGGAAAGATTCATACGATTATCCGCCAGAGCGCAATACCGTATATGCACACAGCGTGGAGTAGTATGCCACCTAGCTATGACGTCACATTTGAGTGTCCAGGCCATGTTCTACGGTGGCCATGCGCCCAGTCACCCAAGTGAGAATCGCGGTTGTTGTTGGTTAGTTGTTATTGTTGTACACTTCACTTGCACGCACGTGTTGACTGACGCATGCATTCTCTCTTTCACTGTTCAGTTTCAAATGTTTAATTTTTCTGAAATCAGTCAAAAATTCCATGTAAAGATTGAAAGTATCAAATCTTTCAGTGATGTTGAATGTTTTAATAGCTTTATTGTGTCTTACTTCCGTTGTAATAGTAACTGCGATTGAACATGGCTATGGAAGCAGTGGTGTGGTCGTTGATGCTGTGAAACCAATTGGAAATATTTCAAGATTCTGGGTTTATACGGGATTTAGGTAAGTAGACTTACCAAACCTTTGTAGATGCCGATAAGTTTTGTCAATTTATAATCCCACCTTGGTTAATGGTTACATCCATTTCCTATGTCAAAACTTGTCGATTTTATGTGCGTTTCAAGCATTTGTTGCAAGCGCAAAATGTTTTGGAATTTGGACCGTCTTGCGTTGCAGCATACGACTACTACCAAAAACGGGCGGAAAAACAAAAATTCTGCACCGCATACTGTACGATGCTAACCTCCGTGTCCCTGAAGGCTGAAGCGGGGAGACGAAGATAGCACTCTTATGCACTGCAAAACTGGTTTTCGATAACGTTATAACGTATCGCATTCCTCCCAGGGACAGAGGAGAGCTGTGCTGCTTCGTATGCGCTATCAAGCATGCTTTAAGTCTTAATATCATGCTAATGCCTGATCAGATTTTCAATATGAACAAATAGGTAGGTCTAGTGAGTAAGTTTACTTTCCCCATAGAGTCCTCAAGGTAGTCCTTCTATCCTGGGACGCAAACTACATAGCCTATTCAATTCAATCTGTCTTCAATCAAGTCATGACCAGATTATATACTGGAACTGGATAGGTTTCGTCATTGAAAGTTGAAAATACAAAAGTTCAAACTACTGATGTCGAGATGGAAGGTCAGGCGAACTTAACATACTCTCTCGAAGTACTTTTGGAATGGTTTTTCTTCTATTTCACGCAACATTGTGGAAGCCTATTGAAGTTTGAAGATTTTCAGTGTGCGAATTGAATAGCAGGTGTGCTACCTCTTTAGTAACTTGGGGAAGGTCGACGTTGTCTTGTCCACTGGTGTGGTGGTTGTGGACGTGTCTCCTTGCATGGGGTGTATGAATCCGATCTCTTAGAAGCATCAGTGAACTAAGCTCGTATTGACTGAAGACAGATTGACTAATGATAACTTAAATCTCAAATTAATATGTTTCAGTCCTCCTGAACCTAGAGAAGCCGCCATTGAGTTTTTAACATCGCGTGACATCGAATACAACCTCGCTTTAATAGGCGCTGTACCTTTTAAAGGTATTCTCTTTGTAAGGATTCATTGGCTTCTGGACCTGATAATTGTCAAGTAAGTTCACTCAGAACCATGATTAACAGGTTCACTTACTTTCGCTTTCAATTATTAATTATTTTTTTTCCAATTGATCTTAAGACTACAGGAAAATATGCTTTTTTCAGCGAGTGTTAGGTAAGAAGCTCAAACTTCTGGAGTACTAACTTCACGGTCAGCCCTATTCACACGCGGTTCTGTGAGCCCAGCTGTTTCAAAACGAACCCGTACTAAAATAAACTCATACAAGGCAAGAGTGAACATGGCTAGTTGAAGACTAATTGATTTATTTGAGAATTGATTCTATAGTAGGCTTACTGTATCAATATTTCATTTTCTAAAAATTCTATTTAATTATTTTCCTAATTTTTGTAATTTTAAATTATTTAAATCACAAATTTATACTTCTAATTATAATTATATCACGGCCATTTATTCATTCGCAATGTAAATGGGTTCACAGACATGTATTTGACTTATAGATAATTTGATTTGAATTCTGCTTGATCAATCAAGGGAATAAGATATTACGGAGAATATATTTGAAAATAGAATTTCTATGAGGCTCATTATTTTTATCCTTTGAAGTAAGACTAGAAAGTGGATAAATTAATTTCTTTTTCTCACAAAATTCAAGTGCTATGTCGAACTTGATTCAAATGGAATGTTTTACTTGGCGTTTCAATCTGGAATGAAACAATATGCAAAGCATCAATTATTCTCATTGAATGAGTCTCCCAACGAAACTAGACAACATTATATTATTCAAATTTAATTTTTTCCATTCACAGGAGTTTGTCAGTTGAAGGATTGTTTGAACTCGATTTCGCCCATTTGGATACAGTGATCCAGTTGATCGTGAAAAATGAGCTGCACCCAGTGTTTGAATTGATGGGGAATCCAAGTGGTGTCTTCTCAGACATCAATAATAATTCCACTCAGATCGAACTATGGAAAAAGATAGTGACTGCCGTTGTATCTCGATACACAAGTAACGATTTCCTTTTCATTAACTTGATAGGCTAAAGTTATAGTAGTAATTAATTTTCAAATCTATAGTGATGAAAATCTGTTCCATTGATCAATATGTAGGCTAAATAAATCGGAGTCAAGAAGTGTGGAACACTGCCGCTTTACCAAGAAATAAAATTTAAGTTTTTGAAAATTAAATTAATACCTATATTCAACGAAATAAATAGGAGATAATAATCTACACAGAATAGTATATACTTCAATGTATCCGTTTCAAATAAGTGTCTTAAGATGAGAAACAATGTATCTTATCCACTATTTATTTTTCACATTCTAATTGGAAATATATTTTACAGCATTATATGGTGTGAATGAACTGAGTAAATGGAAGTTCGAAACTTGGAATGAACCAGATCTCAAACAATACAATGTGTTGAACTTCACAGAAGCTGGTGAGTATAGTAGGCATGATTAATTTTACATGGTTTATTTTGCAATTTAGAATCACAATCAGGTTGTGTATCATGTAGGCCCTAGCTACTTTTCTCTTGCTATGAAAATTTATTCGGGAGATTCTCTGGATCTATCAGGGACCTGACATCTAAGGGTTTGGAAGTAAGAGAAATAAGGGGAGTAGGATGTCGGCCATTTTGTGGACGTATTTTTGCGGTGTATTTGAAAACATCTAAGTACGTAACTTCTACCCAAACCAGCCTAAAAAACACAAAATCCAACAAAAATGTTATATTTTGCCGTAAATATTAACTATATTCTCTCGACGGTTTTGATTTATACCGCAAAAGATACCATAAACTTCCAAAACTCCATGAAAATTAAATTTAACATGATGGCTCTGAATTCAAATTCACCGCCAAAAGTACGTCCATAATAATGGCCGACTTCGGTCCAGAGTGTATTCGGCTAATGAGATCAGGGACCTGACATCTAAGGGACTGGAAGTAAGAGAAATGAGGAGAGTTAGCTCAGTAAAATTGTCATCAAAAATAGGGTCTACCTTGCATGAAATGGGGTAGTCGGTTTCTTTCTTTAATAATGTTTATGGTAGTCCTGGGATGCTAAATCCAAGTTTTAGACCTCGGCAAACTACTGGATCATCTCCAAAAATCGTACAAAATGGCGGAATTTTGCACTTTTTTACGTTTGGCCAATTTTAACCCTGAAGAATCACTTTTTCATATAGGACATCCAACATATTTCTCAAAGTATATTAAATTACCTACAATTTGAGACTAAATTGGTCATTGTAGGCCTAATAGTTTGCGAGATATAGGCCTTCAAATTTCTTGAAATTTTTAATGAGTGCTAGACAACCACCCTTCTACTCCTATATTATCATAATATATATAACTGCCTTTAAACTCACTTTCCATGCCTTATAGTATATTATTTCACATTCCAAGCAGAAAAATTGAGTGTCCTTTTGTTGTCCATGAAGGCACGGATACACCTTGCATAGTATATGCATACTTTGCTAGTTGAGTGACAAGAGACAATTTTAAAAACTTATGTTGGGTTAATTTGATTTTTATCTCTACGAACATCTGTCGATATGTGATTGTTAAAATAGCTGGTTAAGTGTACAAACAAGTTCGAAAAGCATATGTTGGCAGTGTTAAAATCGATGTTTAAACATTTTTGTGGTTTGAATTCAACCTTATATTCTCTAAGGTGATTTGTGGAGGTCCGACGATAGCTGTAAAACTGTAGCGGCCAGTTAAATACAGTAATATATAGTAAGAAAACCTACGTTTAATATAATTCCAGTTTATAACAATGTTGATTTGAAATGTTCAATTGTATGTGGGCAATGCAGCAGTGGACAGTCCTGTGAGAATCGACCAGACATTGACATGGACACTTCTGATGTCAATGAACTTATGGATATTAATGTGGTGAATGCCAAGACTGAGAACAAGGAAATGGAATTTGATGAGTTGGGAAGGCCTCCCAAGAGGTTTCTTAAGCAGAGTTGATATAATTATAAGTAAAATATTATAAAAGTTGAAATAATGATTTACTATCACATAATTTACTCAATCATATGCATATTGCTTTTAAAATAGTTTGTTATTTCAGTTTGTTTATCATCCACACTTCTGAAACAGTCAATAAAAACCTCACAAAGGTGTACTCTCTTTTTTTTTATTTCAAAAGTAATAGTATAACATTGTAAAGTATTAAAACAATAAAAGTTCCATTTTCACATTAATCAACTTATATGTTGTAATTAATGAGTTTCATTACTTCTTAGATTTGATCTAATTGCATTGTATAGGTTCTTGTGGCTATCCATGCATCTTGGTTGACAATATAATTCAATTCACTTCCACTTGCAATATTATAAAACACTTAGGTCGGTCGTACACCGGAGCAATAAGCAATAGGCAATAATAAGCAACATTTGGATCATATGATCGTCTACTCTATAGAAACAAATAGTCCAATGCACACCTAAAGCAGCTGTTTCGGTGTGCATTGAACTATTGGTTTGTATAGAGTAGACAATCATATGATCTATATGTTGCTAGTTGCCTATTGCTTATTGCTCCGGTGTACGACCGGGGTAAGTGTTCTGTGTTGCGAAAATTTTCAATAATGTATAATTGTATTCATTTGAATAGCTTAAAACTTGAAATGCTAGTATTTGGTTTTGGTGAAAGATTTCATGAATTTTGAAAAATGTTGGGCAAACGAAAACCATTTTAGTCTTGAATTCTGAATGATTTCATTCACTTTCAAGTTCATAATAACTATTTTATGAAAAAGTGATGCTTCAGGCTCGAAATTGACCAACTAATTTTAAAGAGGTGAAAAATTCAACCATTTTAAGAACTTTGAAGGCCTATATCTCGCAAACTATTAGGCGCACAATGACCAATTTAGTCTGAAATTGTAGGTAATTTAATATACTTTGAGAAATATGTTGGATGTCCTATATGAAAAAGTGATACTTCACGGTCAAAATTGACCAAATGTAAAAACAAGTGAAAAATTACGATAATTTGATGAACTTTGAAGAGCTGTATCTCACAAACGATTGCGCCTACAATAACCAATTAGGTATCAAATTGTAGGTATTTGAATTTACTTTCAACCCTATGTTGGATGTCCTATATGAAAAAGTGATTCTTCAGGGTTAAAATTGGCCAAACGTAAAAAAAGTGCAAAATTCCGCCATTTTGTACGATTTTTGGAGATGATCCGGTAGTTTGCTGAGGTCTAAAACTTGGATTTAGCATCCCAGGACTACCATAAACATTATTAAAAAAAGAAACCGACTACCCCATTTCATGCAAGGTAAAATATACTATTACTGGGCTAAGTAGGATGTCGGCCATTTTGTGGACGTACTTTTGGCGGTGTATTTGAAAACATCTAAGTACATAACTTCTACCCAAACCAGCCTAAAAAACACAAAATCCAACAAAAATGTTATATTTTGCCGTAAATATTAACTATATTCTCTCAACGGTTTTGATTCATACCTCAAAAGATACCATAAACTTTCAAAACCCCAAAAAAATTAAATTTAACATGATGGCTCTGAATTCAAATACACCACCAAAAGAACGTCCATAATAATGGCCGACTTCGGTCCAGAGTGTGTTCGGCCAATGAGATCGCGCCTCACAGCCAATGAGATCGAGACACAGCATGGCCATCTTTAGACAAAACTCAAGAAGGCCATGACACAGGCTTCTCCCTTTTTTTACATAGGGAAGATACAATACTTCCACTCCTTCTATGACAGCCCCCTGGGATCTATCAATATCTAGTAAATAGTGCAAAAAAGTGTAAAATCCAGCCAATCGTTTTATATATGAAACATTCCACTTGTCTTACTTGTCACTTGCCACTTTTCAGGTATCCTTACTAATACATGAAATTTAATTAGCCTATTATTTGCAACACTATGAAATTTGGTACGTCGTATGATGATTCGATTGTTTTGCTTATATAAGTATAAATAATAATTGTTATCACTACCTTGTAAACGTAATTTGATGATATTTTTATCTATGGACATTTTTTCTCGTTATTACATTTTGTGTTGATATTCAACTCCCTGTGCCAAATCCAATTTTTCCTTGTAGAGAAAAGTTTTACTTATTGTATGTAAGTTATCTTAACTGTGATTTAAACATTTTTATTGACTTGAAGTTCTTAATTACAGTCAAGAAAAATATGTTTGGTGCACAAAATATTCTAAAATAAATATCCAACAATACATTAACAATATTAACATGAAATATCTAGCATATAGATTATTCAGATTAATAATATTACTGTAGTCGTCACAGCAAATGGTGAACTACTGTGCAGGATTAATGATTCTCAATTTGATTGTATTTATAGGTTACATGAAGTACGTAGAAGCCAGCAGGGCAGGATTGAATGATGCTATTACGAAAACAAACATCACATTATTGTATGGGGGACCAGCTGGTCTTTTCAAAAGCAAGAAGAAGCATAAATTGTGTTGGAAATTCTTATCACATTGTTCAAAACGTAAGTAAAGTACCAATCTTATTTACGGTATAAGTATAAAAGATGATGTTGGTGTCTATAAGTATAAAAGGGGATGTTGGTAAATATGTTTATACTGTATAATAATTATCTTCTTCTATATTAATAAAAGAGAGTTGGTGTCTGTACGCTCGCTTATAACTCGAGAACGGCTGAACCGATTTAGATGATTTTGGATTAGTTTGAATTTTTACAGCACTGGTTAACATAATATGTATTAAAATATAAGAAAATCCCTTTATAATATTAATAAATAATTAGTACATTAATGACCTAACCTATCAAACATTTCACAGACCTACGTTCAAACTTGCCGGCCGAACGTGTACCTACAATGGAAAGATGATCGCGATTCAACATCAGATAAATTAGCAAGCATATCCTAAGCCTCCGTGGCTCAGTGCATAGTGTCTCTGCTTGATAACCTAGAGGTTGCGGGTTCAAACCCCGCTCCGGACCGTTTCTTTTTGTTCTAGGTTTTCTACTCTGATTATTTTTTACGCTACAATCATCAATTATTAAGAATGAGTTATCGTTCGTATTATGCATGTTTTATTGTTTCTAATAATAAAATTGAAGAACGGGAATAGAATTAAAAAAAAAAAATAAAGTGAAATAAAAAATATTAAAAAGAAAGAAATAAATATGAAAAAAAAATCTTTCAATTAGAATAGGACTGATAAAAAATTGAAGAACGGAAATAAAATTTAAAAAAAAAAAAAATTAATTAAAATGAAAAAATTAAAAATAAATATGAAAAAAAATTCTTTTAATTAGAATAGGACTGATAAAAAATTGAAGAACGGAAATAAAATTAAACAAATATGAACTAAAAAAAAATTAAAAAAATAATAAAATAAATTGAAATAAAAAAATTAAAAATAAATAAATATGAAAAAAATAATTGGTGGGAAGAGGGGGGTGACATTTGATGGGAAAGAGGGGGTTGACATGAAGAGGGATATGTGGGGGTGACATTTGGGGGGAATGGAGGGGGGCATTTGTGGGATGACATTCTTTGGGGGTGGCGTGAAGGGGGACATTTGTGGGGAGAAGAGGGGGACATTTGGGAAGAGTGCGATACGAAGTTCGCCGGGACAGCTTGTATGTTAATATACAGAGTGATTCTAAAATAGACCGACAAACTTCGTAAACGGTTTTCTGACAATAAAATTAAGAGTCTAGTCGCCCTCTAGTCGCCATTTTGTTTTTTCCACTTCTCATTTTTTTTTCTCCAGAATAGTTTGACTAATCTTGTTGAAATTTGGCATGGTCAAGGCCAAGGTCTGCTGTAAAAAAAATAAAGCAACATTATATGACGAAATATTTCAAAATGACGGGCATTTGAAATTTAGCATTGGAATAACTCGAAAACTTGTTGTAGCCCTAAGGAATGAACTATCAAAGTTTTAATTTTTGCCATTGCTTCAACATAGAGATAGATGAACTAACAATTTTCACATTTAAACTTATGATTTGACGATCAAGGGCCTGTTTCATGAAAAAATACAAGCTAGTAATACTAGTTGTCACTATGGTAACTTGCCATCTGACAACTAGTATTACTAGCTTGTATTTTCTCATGCAACAGGCCCCTGCTGTTTTGAAACAAAAATTTTATTTTTCATTATTCGTATGTTCATTCCACCAAACAATTGTATTGAGAATTGCAAAAATTAACATTGCATTGTTCATTTGTGCGGAGAGAAAAAAAGAAAGAGAATAGGGGAGAAGAGAAAGAGTGAGCGAAGGAGGTAGGGGATTGAAGAGGGAGAGGAATAAGGTAAAAGAGGAAGAGAGGAATAAAGGATCAGTATTTGTATAAAGTGAGGAGTATATGGTGAGGAGGGGAGAGGATAGGTTTGGAGGAGAATGATTTTTTTTTGAGGGTGATGCCCACATGAGCTCTAGGCTTGTGCGTGGGTAATGAGAGGGGTGATGATGAGAGATGACGACTGTTTTTAGGCAGTCGGGACCAACGGCTTTTCGTCTCCTCCGAAAGACGGGAGTGGCCGTTTCTGCCAAAATCCGTTCCGGCAACTGTATTCGAACTTGGAACCTTTGGCTTATCAGACAGGCGCTTATCGCCCTCGGCTACGGACCACTCCTCCAATGATAAAGAGAGGAGAGGAGGGGTGAGATAAAGAGGAGAGAAGAGTAGAAGGAGGTGGAGAGGGAATGGATACTTTTATATGTAGTTCAATAGTCGCAGTCTTGTGCGACCTGGGAATCCTAGTTTTGTTATAAGTCGCATGCTGCAACAAAAACGTCGAACCAAACCCGTGGATCGTCTTGCGCTTGTAGCATGCTTGTGCCACACAGAAAATCGACCAAGTGTGGATACAGCTAATCAGTCTCTATTCAGTCCTTTCTTCACTTGATGAATCCAACATGTACTGTGAATCCAACTGTTAACTGGCAATCTTAAATACTGGTGAATGCTTGAATATAGTACTTTCAATCCAATAGAATTGAATTCATTGTTCACAAATGAGGACAAAATTCTAAATAAATTAACTGAATGATCTCATTAAGGTTATTCACAAGTCAACAACATATAGGCTACTTTAAAAGTTTGTTATCATTGTTGAAACATGAAACTGTGTTTTTTAAATACTCTTTACTGGCTTGGAATGTGTATGAACTGAATATTACCTGGCTTTTTCCAGATGAATGCAATTTGAACTTCATTAGTTTTCACAAGAAAGGCAACGGATCTGCCGACAAAGTAGTGGAAGATAGTATTGAAATGTTGAATATTATCAAGGACATGTATAATGGAACACAGCCTCCCCCATTGGCTAACACGTAAAGTAATTCATCAATTCTTCCTACATTAATATGTGTACCAAACATTTTCGGTATTGATAATTATAATGATGGCTTTTAATGTTTATTTTCTGATGTTTAGTTTATTCTATTCTATTGGATTTTTCACATCTCAATAATCCATTCACTGTTGAAATATATAAATTACGTACAGCAGCAATCTTTTAAATTAGTAGCCCATCTGATAATTGATAATTGCAAACCTAAACAGAGAAACAGAAAAATCAACTTGAATTTGATATAGAAGGAGATCTATTTCTCACTGATATGATCTATTTGTTCACTGATATGAAATTGTCAGAGTTGTAAAACTCTTTTATCTACGACCGTGTTATAACCCAATCATTACAGTTTCATAATATTGAAATCGAAACAGTAGCTTTTCAAAATTTAATTTGAAACTTGTACTGTAATGACCTCATTAAATTACAGATTGTATATAATAACACGGTCCTAGTTCAATCTGTTCCAGTTTGAAGACACTGGAACGGAATAAACACAATCGCAGCTGATAAAAGCACTGTAGTTGCTCATGCGTGTGTGCTTTCAGCAGCTTTCTAACCTATAAGGAGAACATTGAAATAGAAAAATGGTAGTTTGAATCAAGGTTAGTTTAGATTGATTATGTAGATATTATTGGTTGTTGTTCGTCGTAGATAAAATGTTGTATGCAATGGTTGGATTTTAGCCTTTGAACGACTCTTGAGATACCTTAAAATAACTTGCGGCGTTGCCGCTCGTATTTTAAACTCGGTATCTCACTCGTCGTTTAAACGCTCTCATAATACAACCAATGCATAAACTACTATTATACTGTAGTATGTTATCAGTCATTTTATTAGTTGTGTGATTCCTCTCAATTCACTTCAAACATTAATATACAGTATTGCAAATTTGCTTTATTCCCAATATTGCACTCATCACTCAGGTAAAGTGAGATTCTTTCTGGATAAAAAATTGTTTTATTAATATTTTCTTGCAGAGAAGCTGACATTCTTAGTGGTTGGTGGCGTAATGAGTCGTGGAGAGCAGATGTGAGGTATGCAGCGGCCGTTTCAATGGTTCTAGCCGGATTCATTGATCGATTGAACGACGACATCCTAATATTGAGCAATGACAACGGATTTCTCAACTACCATCCGCACTTTTTCACTCAGAGAACCTTGTTTGGCAGGTAAGACATCGATCGATCAAATCTAATCAAATAATCTTCATTCAATAAGTCGCATTCACAAGTCCATGTTTAGCAACATTGAATGTTTAGCGACTGTTGTAGTAACATCAGTGGTCACTCGGTGAGAGCGGTTGATAAGTAATCATGTGGTTGAGTAAGCTCTCTAAGCTATGTATGGGGGATTTTTACAAACTAACTGGAGTTTAGTGCATTTTAATGCCAGTGCCACAGGAAACTATTTCAAGTTTTCAGCAAATTTCTCGCATTTAAAATGATTATTTTTCAAAAACAAATAGAGCCTGCAAAGATTCGATTTCTCATCTTTCTTTTGGCGCAAACCGCATAAAGATCGGTCCACTCAAACTTCTCCACGAACTTTCCAAAGTCGGGCACGAACTCTTCTCATATATAACATAATTTCATGAAATAAACAACTCAATTGAAAAATAAACCTTGTGATATTAAGAACAGGAGTCTTATTCCAATATGGCTGTTAAAAGTATCTCAGTGTTTATTAATCAAAATATTACAAGTTGCCATTACAAGATACTATTTCGTCTTACTGATTTATTACTCATGATTCATTTAATCCAAGTATTGCTAAACTTATACAATTTATTTGAAGATCAGTCAATTTATTTTAATTTATTAAAAGATTTCAGATGAACAATACATTGGATAAGCATAGTCAGATCTTCGAGAAGCCTGTCTACTCCGTCATGGGCATTTTAGCATATCTCGGAAATGAAAAATTGAGATTCGCATCAACATTTGATAACAGGTAAGGCTTATACACGGTTCGGAATTTTGAAAAAAATATCATAAATCGAAGAAAATACTCGTCTACTGTAGTTCAGCCTGAACGAGTTTACCCCGTGCAGCGCAAAGCGCTGCTTGCTTGCTCAGTACTGTATCCTGTATCGTTTGGGAATACAATATCATTGCAATAAACTGGTATCAGTGTGAGTTTCCTCTGGATTTCACATCAAAACTCGCAGTGGTAGAAGCACAGTAGTAGGGAATGCACCAAAAGTTTTTTCAATATATTAATCGATTTTCTTTTTAACTTGAATTTATTGGCTGAATCATTTCATGTAGCTGACTGACTTTGTAAAGAAGTATGCTGTGTGTTATTCACCAAAAATCACATTAATTTATTTTATTATTCAAATTCTACCAATCACTTCATGTAAATTAGAACCACTAACATAGAGGTTAAAATTTAAAGGTCAATTTATTTTTTTAATTTGACTTATTAATTTTATGTTTGTAGGACAATCATTTCAAATCTTCATCTACATGAAATGGGATGGATAATTTCCATTAAAACTAATGCAACCCAGCATAAGTGATGATAAAATCTTCTTTATTTGCTTATGGCTTTTTTGGCGGAGAGACCCTCTCAGATGTTCCGCCTTGCCGAATTATCCCATGTTCCCCAATAATTTAAGAAATACGGAGAAATTATAGGTTAAAAATAGGTCCATCACTTTGAATTTCCTCACACCTCAGAATATCACTTGAAATATTCATGCCTTTATAACTAGATATTTAACTAGTCATTACCATTATAGAGTGAAATATTTATTTGTTTTGAATGTTTACATTTCAGACTCAGAATTATTGCTTCAACAAGTCGATTCGGCTCTTCCAGCAGCACAACATCAATAATCTTGGTTTGGTCCACTGATAGTATGGATATCAATACTACATTGATAACTATTCCAGTCCACGTGTTTTTGCCGAATATCTCAGGTATTTCAGATTTAGAATTATTATTCTGCAGATGAAATTTGTAATTTTCGCGTTGAATATAGTAATGTAATTTGTGTTGTGGGAAGCTTGGAGTAATCTTGATCACGTGCACTATACTCTGTTCACGGAGTCGAGAGACGGCTAAAACAAGCTGTTTTCATTTGTGTGCGTATAGAAGCGATGACTCACAGCTATTTTCGATAAATTTCCTGTCCAACTCCATTTCACAATACGTTCATTCAAGGTCAGGCTGGAATCACATGCTGCAGATAATAATAATATTTCAGTAGTTCTACTGTGAATTGGTCTAGCTGCTCCTAGCTAGACTCTCGCACGCACAGGTTTATTTACATCTCTCCTTTCCCTGAACAGACTATAGAGGGAAATGCGAATTTAGTAACTTCTGTAGAAAATTTATTAGAACCAAGATACTAAAAATATCCTGGAAGTTAACAACATGAATGTTACTCAAGAATTTCTAACTAACAAATTCGAATTCTTATTGTTTGGAAAGATTACAGTAGGCCTACATTTTACAGAAACTCCATTAAATCAAACTATTCAGAATATTTCTGCATTAGGAAATATTAGCACACTCTATTACAATGAAAATACTTCTTTAATCATTTCTGATGCACAAGTTTATCTTGTTTAAGGTGGATTTTCTTGTCTTAAGAGACAGACAGAACCTCTCTCTCCTCCCTTATAATCAAATTAAAGACGGAACGATTCACTTTTTTTATACAATGAAACTTGAGTAGGAACTGGCTTTGGGTTCATATAAAAAACCCAATTATATCACTACTGGTTTGCGACTGATTACAAGCCTAGTCTTTCAAGTCCGCCAATTTCATTTGGCGAGTAATTGGAAATTCATAAATTATTGCATATTTCACAGGAAAATATGCTGTCCGCACATTGCAAAATACAGAACCACATCCTAGTGCTGTGTGGTTAGAGGCAGGCAGTCCAGTGTATCCAGATTCTGATTTGAGGAGAAAAATGAGGAAAGCACAGGTAATTAGAGAATATGGAAATGCGAGCTTCTTGAAAATAAAAGTTAGTTATATACTTATAGATGAAGTTAGTGAGATTTTGTAAAACGTAATAATGTACTTGTATTAAAAAAAATTGTAAAAAGTTATGACCATTTTATCGGGGTTTTTTTGGGGGGCTTGCAGGGTTCACATCTTTCTACCCTAGAGAGCTTCTCCAAAACCCACCTATTGGACCTGAAAGTTCAAGTTACAATGCCAAGTGTTACTCTGATTAATATTTGTGAGGATGGTAATGAGAATGCAGCTTCTTATAAGGTATGTAACTCATGTATTTATATTTCATTAACTATTAGTTGCTTTCTGAAAATTATAGTTCTGTATTATTCATCGGAATTGTTATAATTCGTTTTATTCATACAATCTCTACCTGACATTATTCCAAATTTGTTTATAAGTAGTTCACTTGTATGGATAGTTTATATTGTGAAATTCTTATTCTTCACACGTTTTATTCCAACTTCAGTTTTGTATTGTCCATTCTGTTTTATGAAATTGGTGGTAGTTTTATATTGTCTATTCTTTTGTTTGAAATTGGGGTAACTGATTGCTGTAATATGTCTCGAAAGATTTAAAAATTAAAATTGTTTATTATCTTCATATACTACTGACTTATTTACATACATGATACTATGATACATACTTTACATGATAATATTGACATTGATTCGGCAATCCGTTTGGATTTGTTTTAATAACATTTGTTTTTCTTTCAGGTGACCAATCTAAGAGCTTTCAATGTGACTTTTAACGAAGTATTATTATTATGGAGTGATACTGAGATTGAATCGAGGTAAGCATTAAATCACAGTCTAATGGATGAAATTTATGTTATCAGACTCATTGAAACAAAAAGGATTTTGTTAATCATTTCGTTGATGTGCTTTGATACAGGAAAAAGATTTTCGCAAAATCATATTTGAATACACAAAAATTCAACTTTAATATAACATTCAAAAGCTGCAGTGAAAATGTAGAATTTAGTTTGTATTTGTGCAGTGGAATAGTGGAATCTTATGAATGCATTTAGGTACCTATTCAATTATTCATTAATGGGTGAGATTGTAACTTGTTCTATGTGGTCCATTCTTATTTCTTTCATCAATAATAAATCAATTGAACGATATTTTGTCGATTATATCACTTAAATACTCCAATTTTCTCTCCGATTCAATCATTCTACTTGAGATATTAATTCTATTACTACTTTAAGGAGTCAGATGAAGAGAAAATGTTATAACAATATATAATATCTGATATCTAATATCTAATGTTATAAAAAAATGTAACAATATCTGATCTTTATTTTATTTATTCGAATTGAAAATGACCAACAATATTGTTCAATATTAATTTTCATCAATTTGTTTGAAATTTATTATTAAGTTAGTTGAATCATTAATTATATATTATATTGGAATTCATTTACTTGATCATTTCTACGATTCTAGTTTCATGTTTCGATCCCCGTTCCGTCTGTCACCGTTTCATCCATCACCTCATGACCCACGCACAAGTAAAACACTTGTGTGGGAATCATTCTCAGCAAAAAACAAAAACGTTATCTTTAATATTATTAATCATCTTTATTCCAATTACTGTACCTGTTTTGATTAGCTTCGCTTAAAATAGTTACTCTGAAAGTAAATGTAGGCTGCTTTTTTTAGATGCATTCTGATGTATGAAGTCCAGTTTTGTCCGGGATTATGTCAGGAAGAAGATTATCGACGAATCAATAGATTGGATGATAATTCCTTATCATTCCATTTCTCTCGTTCATTTTCATCTATAACTGCAGGTAAATAAACTCATATAAAAATTTGTTTTGACCATTCTTCAATACATTTCAACCTTTTTGACAATCAGCTTCTGATCTGCTCTTTTTGATTTGATAATTAGAATAATTGAATCAATCTTTCGCTCGCTCATTCGTCATCAGTGTTCTCAAAAAATTTTGGATTTCGTTTTCATAATTCCATCCATTACTATATCTTCGACATTCTCTTGTGATGTAATTATGAGATAATATCCATGTCTGATGTACCGCAAGCTAATTAAATGGAATCTGTACATTAAAATTATGTATCATCAAAATATGGCATTATGATATTATTCTGATCTTACTAGAAGCAGATAAATTGGAACTGAATTTTGGAAAAGTACCAATGAAGCTCTTAAAATGCTGACCATGAAAAAGAATAGAATATTGAAATATCATTATTCTTTTGAATGCTATTGAAAAATAAGTTCAATGTTTAACTGAAATTGTCAGTAACATTTTTATATTAATTTTCAATAAAATTACTTTATATCGATGCATTTTCTAGTAAATTGATGAACTTGTTTGTGTATCATTAAAACTTTCAACTGACATAATCCTAAAATACTTCACTTTTACTTTTTTCCGGGAGCTTGGACAGTCTGTGCTTTTTGATCCACAGTGGAAATCTAGAATGGCTAGCTAGCTGGTCTATGCTATGCGCTCTAAAGCAGCGTCCAAACACTGCAATAAATTGTATCAACTTATCGCAGACTAGCCATCCTTTGGAACCGTTTTTGTCAGAAAGCGTCCAATGTTCGAACAATTGGCATTAGATTCAATGTTAGCATTTCGGATGATCGGTCGCTTTCTGACAAAAACGGTTCTAATGGATAGTTAAACTAGGCGTACACCGGTTAGTCAAGACAAGACAAGACGAGATTAGTCACGTTTAGTCACAGTACTTCACATAGTTGCTTGTGAAGCAACACACACCGATTAGTGGTTCGTAGCCGAGGCGGCTAAGGCGTCAGACTGATTAAGTTATCAGCAGTCAGATAAAATCCATTGGGCCAGGGTTCGAGCCTGGTTGACGGAAGGATTTTATGACAAATACGGCCACTCCCGTCTTTCGGAGGAGACGTTAAGCCGTCGGTCCCGACTGCCTAAAAAGTAGTCGTCATATCTCATCATCACCCCACTCATTACCCACGCACAAGCCTAGAGCTCATGTGGGCATCATCCCCAGAAAAAAAAGAGAAAAAAAAGTCATTGCATCGGTGTGTGCTGCTTCATAAGCAACTATGTTAATTTCTGTGACTAAACGTGACTAATCTTGTCTTGACTAACCGGTGTACGCCTAGCCTTAGGCTGCGATAAGTTGATACAATTTATCGCAGCGTTTA
The DNA here is from genome assembly GCA_017141395.1 of Laodelphax striatellus. NCBI lineage: Eukaryota > Metazoa > Arthropoda > Insecta > Hemiptera > Delphacidae > Laodelphax > Laodelphax striatellus. The sequence goes on from CM029534.1 coordinate 22,727,611, forward strand.
GACGCTACTTGAATTTCATGGTTTTCCAATTTGAAAATGTTTTGATTATTATCTGATAACCTCATTTACTTCGAATGGGAAATGAGAGTGAAATTGATGGTTTGTCTCTAATATATATTTTTTTAATCATCCACATCCGCTCTAGGTTAGGAATATCTTGAAATGATTATGTGAATCAGGTTATGTCACTACTGTCTTTCCTTGAGAATGTAAATCTTCATTGATGAATGCTATTGTTTTCAGATTGTTCAGAAGAAGTGATTGGAAAATTCAGAGTTCGCGCTTTTGACTATTGGAATAGAACAGGACCATTTTCAAGTGTACTCCACTACAAACTTGTGGACAGGTATCACCATCTTAATCATACTCCAGCAGGAAGCTCTACATTCATCAAAGTAGATAAAGTTTTGTAGTGAGTAACTTAGTACCAATAGTTATAATATTTATTCCACTATTCATGTTCAAGTTGTATTCTTACTACAATAAGCTACTTTTTTCGAGTCCAATCGAAATGAATCTATTGTTTCCATTTTATCATTTGTTTTGCTTCTATCATGTAATCTCAACTCTTTTCATGCTTTCTACTCGCTAAATGATGAGAAACAATTCATCTTAATATTCTGGATGTTATGTACAATTTCTGTGTAACAAAATACTTTACGCTTATTATGTTATTAGCTTATGTTTGAATAATTGATAGAAAAGAAGGTGTGTTCCACCTTCTCCAATGCAACAAAACTAGAACGAGCTGTTCAAGTTAGACATAGTAAAGCTACCTCAAAGCTTAAGGTGGTGCAGTCAGCTATAGGGACAATGTTTGACCGATAGATCGCTCCAGTGTCGCTGTTGTCGGCGAGTGGGCGCGCTGCTGCGCTTGTAGTGGTGAGGCTCCCCCTCCCTTTCATAATATTCCTAGCTCTCATCGTCTTTCTCATCCACTCTCTCGCTCAGACAGATAGCATGCCCCTCACTCGAACAGAAGCGAGCTTTACGGCTCTATCATTGACTGTTCAATTCAGGAGCCTAGGCCAGGAGTAGAGGCCTACAGAGAGAATAGAAATATTTCTATTCTATACTCTCCGCTTGTGTATTATCACCACCGCAGCTAAATCGATGTTGAATTATACCAATAGCGATAATACACAAGTACCAAACCCAATTTTTACAGTGTTTTGTTTCTTAAGGTTAATTTTAATATAATTTAATAATGATCTAAATAGTGAAATTTTTGAAGCTACCGTACTTATATATACATGTTGAGAATGAGAGGAACAGAGGATCAATAAGATAAAGTGAATGTATTAATAATTTATTTTGACAAATTCTGTATAGTAAAATGAATGAAGTGGTATTAATACAAGAAAAAGTTACCATTCAATATATCGTGGGGTTAGTGGTAAAACTACCCAAGTCCATCCAACTACATTTTGTGTAAATGCAATTTGAAGTTTTCAATATGCTATGATAAATCATGAGAGTTCTAAAACTATTTTTAAACTGATATTTCATTGTCAACAGAGTTTATTATACACTTCTATGAATTGAATGACTCAAAAGTTTAATTATATATTCATAAATTATGCCAAAATTGAATCAATGATGGACTTGGGTATGTTTACCACTAGTCAGCCAGAGGATTTTCTGACTTGGGTTGTCGAATTTCTTGTGATAACACAAATAATTGAATACAAATTTTGTTAAATCAAAGATTTTAATGCTATGAAAAAAATAATCAAGAAAATTAATAAAAATTAAACATGAAAAAATTATACCGTTGAAAAGAAAGCTATAGGACCTAATAAGTTTCTTGTTGAATATTATTGAGAGAGTTTTTAAGCTTAGAAAAAATTGTAGTATTCTTATTCAAAGTCTTCTTGGTCATCTTCAAAGTATTCATCAATATTTGGTTCAGGAATTCTGCTGTCATCTTTCTTCGACTTCAGTGATGGGATGTCCTTGTACCACTGATGACATTCATTTGGAATAGCACCTGATGTGCAGAGTTTTAGCAGATCTCTCTTCTTGACTTCTGAAACTGGTATTGGTTGGCTGTAGAGCTTTTCAAGTACAAGATGAGCAGGTCTACCACGACCTCGAGGATTCACATGTAGTTCTTTGTATGGTGTAGAATGGTCGTAACTGAAGAAAATTGTACCGGGTGAATCCTTCTGAAAACACAATCTCTTGATACGGAGCCACTCAACCTTATTGCCATCATTGTCGACTGTAGTATTCTTTATTGTTATCAATGACAATTTTTTCAAGTCAAGGAATTCATCATACTTTATTTCTTTTACAATGTATTTGCTTGCCATCTTCTTCTTGCGATTTGACCTTGCCATGAGAAAAATATTTAACCAGTCTCTCATTGTGTAAATTGGCACACTTCTTTGTGCATACTCAATGGCGCTGTGCATTGAATCAACCTCCATGTGGCTGTGCCCTTTCTCCATAAACTTGTGTTCAATGACACTAAAATCAAAATTTTCTATTATAAACATGAACAAAGCTGCCATATAGCGATTTCTGTTTTGCCCTGCGCAGGTGTCAGAGAAAACTGTGACATGTTTCACAGTTTTAGGCAATGTTCTAAACCAATTGAGGACAGCTGAACCAATCTCACTGCTACCACGCTTCCCATTTATCTCCGTCCAAGCAAAACAGAAAGCATTATTGGGAGGTGCTGCTTCATAAACTGTAAGGTTATAGGCATTAAGCTTTCTCCTGTAATAAAATGGTGATTCATCTGAGCACGGTATCTGCAAAACCTTTTGGAGATCAAATGAAGCACTCACAAAGGTATTGTCCTGTGTTGCTCTTTTTTTGTCTGCTTCCTTGCAAGCATTGGCCTCATTTCTTCTTACAATGTGTTGTTCGTACTCATCCCTTAATTCTTCTTTTTCATCTTTTGCCATTTCAAAACGACTACAAATGAGACACCTATCTTTTTTTGGGTGATGAAAATCCAAATTAAATTCTGTGCAAAAAATATTTCTATATACATTTATACTAGGAATATTTCCAAGACCTTCCTCCTCACATTTAGATTTGAAAAGTTCATACAATTTGCTTATTGACAACAGAGAATCCAGATATTTTTTAGTACTATTCTTCCTACAATAATGGCTCTCTTTTGCAGGAAAAGATTCAATGCGCAGTTTTATCTTGTCTATAAAAAATTTACTTGTCTTGTTTGGTGGAATCTTATGTGCCCTTGCATCACTAGCACTGAAATTTCCTGAACATTCTGATTTGTTTGCAAATGCAGTTTTTAAAGGTCCATTACTTATAGAAAGTGTCTTCAGAAAAAACGATTTGCATACCCTCACCTCATCAACTCCTTTACGAAAATAATAGGCGAAGCTCCAATTTTTTTCAACACCAATTCCAGACCGTTTGCGTTTTCTTTCCACTTCACTGCGTTTAACATAGGATAGTAGAATGTCCTTTTGTCTAACATAGTCGGATTTTGTGTATTCTTGACAAATTTTCATTCTTGTCTCTTCATCAAAGTTGTTATTACAATTGTAGATACAACGGGAACAGTCCACAGGTTTAGGTTGTTTGGCTGTCATCAGTTTTTTCTTCTTTGATTCATAAGGGAGTCCTTCCTTTTTCAGTTTCTTGTTCCTGTTAACTCTCCAATTATCTGGCTGTGGACGTTGCCAGCGGGTCCTCTTCTTAGGAATTGTTACATTCTCTTCATCATCATTTGAAAGTTCACTTTCAGTAGAATGAGTATTAGGCCTACCTCTAATATGTGTGGTTGTATTGCAGTCTATTTCCTTAAAAGTCATAATATTATTTTGTCCTACAACGTTTTCACCATCAGAGCCTACAACCGAACTTGCAGGATGATAATCGGGATCTCTATCATCATCATCATATTCACTTTCACTAGAGTTCTTAGCATCATCAGAATGAAGATAAGTTTTGTCAATAATTGTCCCACTACAACCTGCAGTCACTTTATCAAAATCTGTTGAACTATTATCTGTGTCACTATTATTCAAAGTTAAAATGCTTGTTATTTGTTCAGCAGGGTTATTATTATCACATGGTCCATTGTCTTCATCACTCAAAACATGCTTTCTTGAAGAAATGCTACAAAGTCTCATAATTAAATCACTTCTACTTTGCACAGGCTCTTGGAATTCATTTTTATTCTTTGTTTTATCCATTTTTACACTCACAAATCAAACACTCACTCTTGGCTATTATTCACTCAAAAGTTAGTTTAAATTAACAATCATGACTGCAAACTTGGATGCAAAATGCATGTTTGTGTACACTAAACATAACCTAAACCTAACCAAGTCCATCAGCTGACTAATTCAATCTATAGTCCGTGCAAACCTTAGTTTGCAGTAAGCGTTTAAATGGTAATGCTATTTGTTATGGGGATATGGAAGCGCTGTTGCCATGTTTTGCTTATTATTTTATTCATTACTCCTCACTCACAGCTGTTCGCTCTCTTTTCTGCTCTCTCTCTTGTTTTGTTTACATTTCTTATTCTATCAAAACTACATTAATGAGAAAAAATTAGCACACTAATTACCTATTTATATGTTTTAACTATTATACTATGAATAATTTTTAAAAGGTCATTAGGTCATGAGTTAGATTGTACAATAGTGAGTATATAATATAGATAGTGGCTACTGTGCAATCCGGCAACACTGCGCCCCATAAACGTAATACTGCAAACTAAGGTTTGCACGGACTATAGAACGCACAGCTTGTATTGGTAGAACTACCCAACGGCCTTTGGGTAGTTTTACCTCTGTGCAAAATGCTATTCAGGACTCGGGTGAATTAAGTTTCTAAGATTACCGATAGAAGCGCTAGTAGTATGACTTGGGTATCTTTACCAGTAATAATAGTCCAGTCAATGAGTTCCAAAAACACCCCGATAGGGGAAAAAATTAGTAAAAGGCTAATTTTTTCCCCATCGACTACTATCATATAGACAAGTGTCCTGGCAAAAGTCCCCACCCCTACCCCTCTTGCTTCCCCCCCAGCACCCCCTCAAGGTTTCAGTTTGCAGGGGCTTCGTATATCGTAAGTAGCTCGGCTTCCAATGAAGATATCGATTCAAACTTTTTTCCATTCTTTAGAATATTAATTTTTCTATAATTTGTTTCATTACCATTTCAATCCAACTCTATTAGTTCCGGAGTTATTTGTGAAAGAAAGAAGTGAAGTTGATATTTTTTGCTAAAAAATTGTATACTTCTGCAAATAAAAGTTTACGTGATTGTTTTACAGAAAAATGTTACATATAAAAAATGTAGAGAATTTCATTATCTTCAATTTGAATAATCACAATCTATATTTTACTTAACATGAACGTGAGAAAACGTTCATCAAAGTTCGTACGCATGATCACGGTAGTGCAGGACGGCTATTTTAAATAGTCCAGTAAATGAGTGTTTTTTAGGGGAATAAATTTATAACAAGCTAATTTTTTCCCCATCGACTACTATCATATAGACAAGTGTCCTGGCAAAAGTCCCCACCCCTACCCCTCTTGCTTCCCCCCCAGCACCCTCCCCAAAGTTTCAGTTTGCAGGGGCTTCGTATATCGTAAGTATCTCAGCTTCCAATGGAGATATCAATTCAAACTTTTTTTCATTCTTTAGAATATTAATTTTTCTATAATCTGTTTTTTTACCATTCTACTCTAACTCTACTAGTTCCGGAGTTATTTGTGAAAGAATGAAGTAAAGTCGAAACTTTTTGCTTAAAACTTGTTTACTTCTGCAAATAAAAGTTTACATGGTTGTTTTACAGAAAAATTTTACATATAAAAAATGTAGAGCATTTCATTACCTTCAATTTAGCTGTAGTAACTTTTATGGATGTTTGTCTATTTCTGGCTAAAAATTTTCAAGTGAAATTCAATATTTTCAAATATTTTTAATTATTCGTTTGGTGCATTTTTCACTTCTAAAACATACTTCCAAATTCCAAATTGATAAATCACAGTTTTTATTTCATTTTTAGGAGTGAAAATTTATGTTGAATTGTGAATGTGAACATAACCCTCTTTTGAAATTTTATCAAAATCAGGAAGAGAAGACGTTTTGGACTCTGTCTGTGTTTTCATCCTATAAGTTATATTTTGTACTCGATCAATAAATGAATAAATGAAAAATTTGAATGATCACAATCTATATTTTACTCTACATGAACGTGAGAAAACGTCCATCAAAGTTCGATACGCATGATCACGGTAGTGCATGGCGGCTATGTTAAACAACTGGTTCCATGAAAATAGTCCATTCATTAAAGTTTGACACGGGAAATTTTTCCTCACAATTATTTATATCTTGGAAGTCCTTGATGATAGAGAATCGTGATTAGTTCCAAATTGTAGATCGCGATTTCTTCTTTCATTTCCAATCAAAATTTTTTTTTAATATTCATTTTACAAGACACAAACTATTCTTTCTGTAAGTCGAAAATTGACAAAAAAATTTTCATTTCACATTTTTAGCATTTAGATTGCAAATGAAAGAAGAAATCGCGATCCAACACTTGGAACTAATCACGATTCTCTATCATCAAGGACTTCCAAGATATAAATAATTGTGAGGAAAAATTTCCCGTGTCAAACTTCAATGAATAGACTATTTTCATGAAACCATTTGTTTAACATAGCCGAAGTGCACTACCGTGATCATGCGTACGAACTTTGATGGACGTTTTCTCACGTTCATGTTGAGTAAAATATAGATTGTGATTATTCAAATTGAAGATAATGAAATGCTCTACATTTTTTATATGTAACATTTTTCTGTAAAACAATCACGTAAACTTTTATTTGCAGAAGTATACAATTTTTTAGCAAAAAATATCAACTTCACTTCATTCTTTCACAAATAACTCCGGAACTAATAGAGTTGGATTGAAATGGTAATGAAACAAATTATAGAAAAATTAATATTCTAAAGAATGGAAAAAAGTTTGAATCGATATCTCCATTGGAAGCCGAGCTACTTACGATATACGAAGCCCTGCAAACTGAAACTTTGAGGGGTGCTGGAAGCAAGAGGGGTAGGGGTGGGGACTTTTGCCAGGACACTTGTCTATATGATAGTAGTCGATGGGGAAAAAATTAGCCTTTTACTAATTTTTCCCCTAAAAACCACTCATTGACTGGACTATAAATAATGATTGTTATTTTTAGTCAGTTGAGTACGAAACCTTGATTTTAGAAAAAAAGTGGACTTGGGTAGTTTTACCACTAACCCCACGATATGACTATCGAAGAGTGAATTGGCAGAGCAAAGAAAACATGGAATAGATTACAATAAATATTTGCAATTTAATAAACTTACACAATATCGCCACAATGTTGTATTTTGCAAATATAATTATTAATTCAGTTGAATATAAATTTTATAATGCAGTATAGAATAACCTCCTATGGAGGCTGTTATAATTCTCATTTGGAAGAATTTTTCATGACTCAGTAATTGAATAACTTATCAAATTAATTTTAAATAAACCAAGATTTTTTAAAAACGAATATTTGATGAATTTGTCTTAACAATCAAGGAGCGATATGTAAAAAATGTTGTTAAATATATAATAGAAATAATTTTTGCACTAATAACTCACTAAACTAAACAGACAATATACCCTAAGAACAACCTCAAATCTATATTAATAAAAGAGAGTTGGTGTCTGTATAGCAGGATTCAATTCAACTTGTCATAAATCAGCTGATCCAGTAATAATTAAAGAGTGATTTCGACACAATAATCATAAGGCTTGAAAGTCTTAAAGACCTTTAAAGTCTTTAAAAGACCTTTTTAAAGAAGACCTTTCAAAGAATAACTTTTTAAATGACTTTTTCAATAATCTGCGAGATTCAGCATTTGTAGGTTAAGTATTGTGATCATATGCTCGTCGATCAGCTGACTTATGACATGTTAATTGCATCCTGCTATACGCTCGCTTATAACTCGAGAACGGCTGAACCGATTTAGATAATTTTGGATTAGTTTGAATTGTTACAGCACTGGTTAACATAATATGTATTAAAATAAAAGAAAATCCCTTTATAATTAAAAAATAATTAGTACATTAATGACTTAACCTATCAAACATTTTACAAACCTATGTTCAAACTTGCCGGCCAAACCGTACAACGGAAAGATGAACGTGATTCAAGATCAGAAAAATCAGCAAACATATCCCAAGTCTCAGTGGCCCAGTGGTTAAAGCATCTGCGTTAGATGCTAGAGATTGCGGGTTCAAATCCCGCTCCGTACCATTTCTTTTTGTACTAGGTTTTCTGCTCTAATTATTTTTTACGCTGTAATCATCGCTGTAATCATGAGTTATCGTTCGCATCATACATGTTCTATTGTTTCAAATAATAAAATTGAAGAACGAAAATAAATTTAATAAAAAATTAAAAATTAAAAAGAAATAAATATAAATGAAAAAAATACAAAATAGAAGAAATTAAAAAAAATTAATTGGTGGGAAGAAGGGGGTGACATTTGATGGGAAAGAGGGGGTTGACATGAAGAGGGATATTAAATATTTATATCATTTTATTTTTATCTTATCATTTCATTTTTTTAACCCTTTATTGCACAATTTAAAATTTTGTTCTCAAAAAAATATGTCATACCCCATATATAGCATATTAATAATGGAAAAAATAGAGAAAAAATTTTTTTCATCTTACTTACCCTTACTGGTCCAAAACAAGGTTTGGGTCTCCTGAGACCCATTGCCCATATGGAGGTGTTGGGCCATATACTCAGTAATCTTCTGCTTGCACACTATTTACATGGTTTTGTTACTATTACACTCTTGTTTCTCATATTCATAGTTTGTCTAGTTGAGGAATTTGATATTGCTTATGATGATGATGATGATGATAATAATAATAAAAATAATAAAAAATCGTAGTTTATAAAAATTGAAGTTTATAGCTATTTATTCAAGTTTGATAAGCCATATTGTATACTAAAAATGTAGAATGAAAGTCCTACTGTATTTCTGTCTTTCCTGTTTCCATTATTTTATTTCATATTCATTAATTATTATGGTAAATTGAAAAACAGTTCTTCTTATTATTGACACAAAGGTAGACATTACATTTTGTGCACTTTGAAAATGTCTTTGTGCTGCAATTCGGGAGTTTACATCGCTGTCGAATCTCACAAAATTCTGGCCAATGACCTATTTGATCCAAACGGACGTCTTTTGGCGGTGCTGGTGTAGTTGGTCCTTTTCTCCTCTTCATCTGAATCTGCTCTTCTATTTCATTCCTTGGCCGGCCTCGTGAAGAGGTGATAGACTCACCATATCTGCAAAGACACACAGCAAGCTCTGTGCGAAATTCAGACAATGATTTTGCTTTTGCTTTAATATTATTGTCTTTGAAGCATCTCTTCTGTAGCAACCAAGAATTGACTACTGTCAAATCTAGAAGGTGAAAAAATAATCGAAAGTACCATTTCTTGCTTTTGATTCGGTTCCGGTATCGTCCAATGTGACTATCTAGTAAATCAACTCCCCCTATATGTCGATTATAAGTACACACTATTTGAGGGCATTCCACATTCACCGTTTTACGTTCTTTCCTATCATAACGCGACACAATTGATTTTGGATTTACACCAACAAAGGATGATGCCAGTGTAACAATTTTATTGTCTTTCCATTGAACTGCTGTTATTGTCACATTTTCAATTTCAGTAGAGCATTCTTCAGCATATCCTCTGGATTTCTTCTTCATCTCAGCTTCACTTGAAAATTTGAGACCTGGGAAATGATTACATCTGACTGTTCCCAGGCTATGTATTTGTCTTTTTTCCAATTCTACAAGAAGTGGTAGAGTTGTATAATAATTATCAAAATACAACTTATAATGACAATTATTTGGAATAGACCTAGCCATTCTCAATACAATATTAGCACATGCCCCTAGGTCTGGTTCTCCTAGTTGTGCTCTGAGTAGAGGATCATCTTCAAGGCCGCTATAAATTTCTATCTTATATGCAAAACTACTAACACCAGCCAAAATGAAAAGTTTATAGCCCCATTTTGGGGGCTTGGCAGGCATATATTGTTTCAAAAAGTGTCTACATTTAGTCGCACACATTTGTTCATCTATAGAGAGTGACTCTTCCAAAGGAACAAGGGATAACCTATCATTGAGATGATCAAGCACTGGCCTTATTTTGTGCAGTCCATCTTGATTGTTCACAGCCATAGCATTATTATTGAAATGTAGGTAGCGCTTGATGCTTTCAAATGTTTTTACACACATTGTCTCCATGACAGTTTTGTTTCCAAGAGTAGCATTCCAATAACTACGAGTGTTGGGCAAGCGCACTAGTGACATTATAATACAAATCCCTAAGAACTTTCTCAATTGAGTTTTGTCTAATAGAAATGCCTTGTTGGGGTCAAGCTGTACGCTATATAGATGTGTTTCATTACAAATCCTATCTAAGAGTTCATCATTGAAAAAAACTGGAAAACTGTAATGGAGTCTCTAATGACAAAATTTCATCAGGTAATTTTAAGCTGCCACTGAAATTGATCTCTTCTTTTTCAAGTGAATTGACTTTCCAAATAGCATTTCTTGCTATGGAATTACGCTTGGGTTTACCTGGTTTGTGAGAAATCTGTCTATTGTCTTCTGTTGTACTAGTCTGTGCTTCTGTGCTGCTGTGTTGATCTGATGTGGTTTCATTATTTCTGGATCGCTTATTACGGGTAGGCCTTTTTGATGAAAGATTTTCATGTTGTGGTTTCAGGACTTCTAGCGGTTTTTTTCTTTTCATGAATGAATAATTATGTTCTTCTCTGATTCCTGGTGATAGTTCCACATTCAATCGACTTACTGACTGTTCTATCTCAGATTGTGAGTTTGAAGGGGGTGCAGGAGGGTCAGATGATTCAGGAATGTGTGCTAAGTTTGGAATTTTTATATCTCTGCTTGAAGAATTGATTGTAGTTCCTTCATCATCATCCGATTCTTCAAGCTCATCCTCACTGAAGAGTGGAATAACCAAAACATTTTCTAATTCAGCTAATAATTGATCTTCTGATATATATTGGTCATCTGACATTATGATGAATAATTTATATTGCAGGAAAATATAAGAAAAAATCGTTCAATTTCATCACACAACTTAGTAAATGTTCACTGCACTAGCCTAGTGATGTTATGGATGACAGTCTTACAGTGTGAACAATAAAATCTACACGAAAACTATAGAATAAATTTGAAATAATATCACCTCAAGTCTTACTAAGAAAAGTTGGCACAATAGATCACCATTGATGACAAAAAATAAGTTTATTCACAGTATTTAGGCTATCAGTTCACAAGAAGACACATAACCTACAAACATAACAACATCCCAATGATGCAGAATTAAATTGGAGTTGAGCAGATGTGATAATATGGTTTGGGTCTTGTGGTACCCATTGTGCAACTAAGGGTTAAACCATTTTATTATGCAATTTAGCCTTCTTCGTCGCTAAAATCTAATTGTTCTCCTGCTGATGTAGGAACCAAACTTCTGTAAAAGTTTTTATATTGTTCTCGAATCACCCCTTTGTTGCACAAGTCCATTAAGTCATTAATTTTTTCGGCGTTGATTTTATTTGCTGCACTGTATGCTGGTTTTAGAGGATCCAATATGGACGATCGTCTTACGCTCTTCCTGACAATCTCTATGCTATGGAAAGCCTCTTCACTTTTTGTATATTTGAAAAATATATAATTTGGCTCCGATTTCCTGTATTGGAACCAGCTTATCTTCAGCCAGTTTACATTATTTCCAGCTGTGTCAGTTTTTTTTTTGTTCTTGATTAGCTCTTTAGCTAGTAACTTGAAATCTAAAAATTCGGCCTGATCCATTTCATGCACTGTATACTTCCCTTTCTTTGATGACATTGTATTTGGATAAGAAGCAACTATTTTTCGATCTTTAATTTTTTTGTAACTATTTTCTACCACCTATCCTATCATATAAATAAATTGAAATGAAATTTAAATATATTACTATTGACTGTTTGTTACCACAACTATTTCTCTTCAGTGTTGTCGTCGGCTTTCTTTTTTTAATTTTTTCTCTTTTTTTGGGCTTCCACGATGAAGGGTGGGTCTCTTATTTTTAGGCCACGCACTAACCTGCTGTCCACTATTTCCGGAAGCACACATTCCAAGTAAAAATTTCTAAATTTTGGTAAAACCTTGTCCCAAAAACATGTGTCCCGTTTGATTCTTTCTATTAAAAGTTCACCTTTCCGTGTAAAAACTACGAAATCACACCATTGCCGATCTGTGATATTGAGCTGGCCTTGCACTTGATAGAAGTAATCGTGCGTCTTCTTCAGTTTTATGTTGCCGTCATTAGCTTCTAAGCATGTATTTTTATTTGTCTTCACGTGTTCTGCTAGGTCCAGATCTTTCACCGAGTGTAGGCATTTCACATCTATTACTCCATCATTTCCTACAAGTCCATCTGGACTAGCACCTAGGAAAGGATCATGCAGGTCCACAAATAGGCCGCACTTTTCAACAGTAGTGTTGGTTGATTCCTCATACATCTTTACAACCTTCTCCTCGTTGTCCCGCCCGAAAGTGACAGCTTCCGTGAAGACTGGCCGCTGGATGATGATTGACTTTACCAGGTTATGACACGGCGTGTGGCTCAACTGCTCCAAATTTAGAGGCAGTTAGGCGATTTATTCGCTTTTCCCTCCAAAGTGCATTTTGTATGTTGGCCTTTAGTATCTTGGTTCAGTTTCATGTTTCCGAGCTCAATGTCTTTTCGAAGTTCTTGAAGAAACTTGTCACTCTTCTCCTTCATTGGTTGTTCGTCCATGTCAGCTTTCACAGCCATTGGTCCATAATCAGCATCATAGCCTCCTCCCACTCGATGTCTTCTTCTGGGTGGTTGTTTATCTTCAAAGAGAAGTTTTTGTTTGTGGTTTTTCTTCTCTCGCATTAGCATCTTCTTTTTAAAAATAGTCCCAGGACTTGTATTTTTAAATTTCTTCCAGGGACTTAGATGCCAGCTAGCCCCAGCTGTGTGTGCAAGTGCTGCCCCTACACACCTCCGTTTGAAAGAGCCACCTGAAAAATAAAATGGCAAATTTATATATGTGTAGATTAGCCAAAGAGCTTGTAGTTCTATTTACATGTATTATATGTATACATTTATGTATACCATTCTTGTGAGTGCGGGCGCTGTATATCATTTCGTTGTGTGCGTAAGGAGCCAAGCTTGCGAAAAACCGTGCTTGAAAGGTACGCACACCAAGCGGTTATTTTTGCGAATAAAAAGGGATGAGCATCCAATTTATTCATCACAAGCTGTAATCCAAAATCATCTAAATCGGTTCAGCCGTAATCGAGTTATAAGCGAGCGTACAGACACCATCTCTCTTTTATTAATATAGATGAACAGCGCTACAAGTTCCAATAAATTTGAAGTCTATCAAACAAATATTCAATACAAAAAAAGTGTTTAAAATGCATTAAAAATTTTTTGGGGGATTCTTGAAAAAAAGTTGATGTATTCTTTGCTATAGTAAAAAGGAGTCCTTGTATATTTCTTTAAAATTTTTCCGATTAGTAGTTTTTATGTGGTGTGTGTAACATTAGCCTCAAAAAAGCCAGTTTTAAAGTCCTGTTCTGAACAAACGGAAGTTTAAAGAAAATTTTTAATTGCATAATATTATGTCCTAAGAATATGTCTAATGCTTTGGAAGAAGAAAAAAAATATTAAAAATTTATAATTTATTGACTGCTCAACCTTAATAATCAAGCAAACTTTCCAAAGTTAGAAGAAAGTTAGCTCTATTGTCAATGTTGGAGGAGTGCCAATTTGCCATGGTTGAATGTTAGGCCAAGAAAGTGTACTTGTTTGAGGTCATTTTCATTTTAAATAATATCTTGTCATAAGGCGTTTGTACGCAATCAAAATTTTCATCAAATTCCTTACAATAAAATAACCTTGAATAATTGAACAGTCGACTTGCCCTTATGTGTCTAAATGTTCAGGTGCCTTAAAGGTCGGTTGTTCTATTCAAGGTTATTTTATAGGATGCAATTTGATGAAAAACTTTGATAAAAACTTACTAGAAACAACGCTAAGGAGGTTACTATAACTTTTCATAGCGAATTCCTTCTTGTAATTATTGGTTTCCCCCTGTGAAACTGAAGATTAGTGAAACTAATATGAAGATTGTTTTCTGCTGCTTGTCCCTCCCCCCCAATTTTTTGACCTGAATTTCTTGGACTGTTAGACCTGAAAAATCTTGAAAAGAAATACCTGTATAGTACACTCGAGTACAATAAGTGTGAAAATTTCTGCAAAAAAACTGCGTTCCGGCCGTTTTTCGGCAGGTCATTCCGAGCGTGCCGGTTGTTTCATTGTACAGAGCTGAATCATTAACTTCCATAACAGGCTCTTCAATCGCAATCTGTTCTTCCATATTACTGGTTTCTCCTACTTCAATCTGTGTTTCAATTTCATCTGTACCTTCACAGATTGTACTTGAATCTGGAATAAAAAAGAAGCTATTAATTTAAGTTGGACATTCAAATAACCAATAATTCTAGTGAAGGTCAGTAGGCCAAAAATAATGATAATCCAACTAGTGTTTAGAAAACATTGGATTACAACATATAAACATTTTTGTTAATTTATAATAGTGAGGATGAAACGAACATGATAAATTATTCATTTTTAATTTCAAATCACACTCAATCTGGTGTTTTCTGAATAAGAGTTGAAATGTTTCATCAACTGATGAAATCTATCCAGTATAAAAATAGTCAAATATTGAATTAATTGAATCAAAATCGATTTTATCCTATGTTTCTATTGTTTTATTGATTACTGTAACATTAATAATGTTGTGTTAAATTGACATTTCAATAGATTGAAAGGAGGCCAAACAGTGTTATGTCTAAAATTAGGTTATGTTTATGTCAAGTAATAATTTTAAACTGTCTTACCTTTGAAAAGGTTCAAACCATCCTTCGTTAGAACCATGTTCAATATATTTCTTCCATGAGATACCGGAAGGTATCCGGGCTCCATTCTCAAGATATTATTCTACAAATTTTAATTCAGAATAACACACCGCATGCTACGTATTTAATGAACAATGTGAGTTACAACGACAAGTTCTCAAATCGTCCACCATATGCCAGAGGTGTACAACACCATGTCCAACATAGTGTTGTATACCACTCAATTTCAGAAGTACAGAGCATCATCTCCTCTAGTGTTCTTCACCTCTGAGAAAATCAAATGAAAATTGAAGTATATGACATCATCTTCACATA
This sequence comes from Laodelphax striatellus, assembly GCA_017141395.1. Taxonomy (NCBI): domain Eukaryota; kingdom Metazoa; phylum Arthropoda; class Insecta; order Hemiptera; family Delphacidae; genus Laodelphax; species Laodelphax striatellus. The sequence goes on from CM029534.1 coordinate 22,742,960, forward strand.
GTGTTCTCTACCTCTAAGCAAATCAAATAAAAATTGGACATGAACCAGTGTATCTCTGTTATTAATGGTCTTAGGACATAATGTTGTATACCACTGTGTAGAGCAGAAAAAATTAATCAAGATGGTCGTGATAACTAGATTTTGCCAAAAAATGGACATGGTGTCCTTTACCTTCGGTACACAGATATAAAATGATATTTTCGTTGAAAGTCTATTTATTAAAATATCTGAAAACTCATTTTACACTAGCATTTCATCAGTAATCAGCAGTAATAGATATAGGAAGCAAATTATATGACAAACCAAACTCAAATATAATAAATGAGACCAAACTGTAAAACAAATTTTGTAACAAACCAAACTCATTTTATTTATATAATTCTATATTTCCTCCTCAGAATAATCCATGTTCGTATCAGAGTCTTCAGCATTCTGACATGTGAAGCATTTTGTCAAAGTAATACAGTGATTCTTACAAGTGAATTTAGAACAAGAGGAACATCTCACTGTAGTTCTGTTGTTTTTCTTAGTACCACATAGAACACAAGCTCCAGTTCTTGGAAGACTATTGTCTCTTTCACCACCAGATGGTTGAGGAGCATCAGAATTCCTGTAGGAAGTGAGGAAGCACGTCACATCTTTGGGGAGACCTTTGGTGGCAGCTCTTTCCTTGAAACGTTCTAGGAGGAGGGCCTTGCTCAGTCTTTGAAGGAAGTCTTTGAAATTTGGCATGGTCATATTCTGTCATATTGTTGGCAACATACAAGACATGGGAATTTACTCCAGCCATGTCTAGAATTCGGAAAAAAGTGCAAGAGGCCATCTTCTTGTGTTTCGACCTGTAGAAGCCACCAAACACTTTTGATCCACTGTGTCCACTCCAGATTTCGTTTGATTGTAATCATGGATGACTTCTGGTTTTCCTGTTTCTGTGTTTATTTCACCCCTGTCATGCATGGTTGAAAGCAAAATGACAGCCTTGTTCTTCTTGGGAGTAAAAGACACTAAAGTGCATTCATCTTGAAATCCAAAAATAGTTGATTTGACTTCTCAATGTTTATTTGGCAGGAATTCAGGAGGAATTTCTGGTTTGTTCTTTTTCAAAGTGGTGATGAAGGTGATGCCATTTTCAAGTAGCTCTTGTGCCAGTAGTGGATAGCTACCATAATAGTTGTCAGTAGTCAAGTTTTGCTTTGAATTCTTCAGAGGCTCAATAAGTCGCATTACAATGTCATGTGGTTTGTTTGAGAGATGAAACGGTCCATCTTTTTGAGTTCCGCAATAAATTTCGAAATTATGCACATAAAATGTTCTGGCATCGCATAATGCGTACATTTTCAAACCGTACTTAGCAGGCTTGGCTGGCATATACTGTATGAACCCACATCTTCCTCGAAAACCATACAGCATTTCATCAATGGTTACGAATTCAGAAGGAGAATAATTTTTTTTTGCAATTGTCATTGAAGAAGGTGTACATTTCTCTTATAGCAGCTAGGTTATCTGTCTTCTCTCTCTCAGATCGAGTGTCTACATCATCAAATCGGAGTGACTGTAGCAAGAAAAAAAATCTATCATAGCTAAAAGCTGCACAAAACAGTACCATTCTGGTACCATCAGATTTCCAAAAACTCTTTGCATTAGCATGATTCCCCTTACACATGGCCAAGTAGAATAAAACTCCTATTAGTGCCAGAATTTCATTTCTAGAGGTAGGTTTGAATTTCATAGCTCTGAACTCCTTATCCTGTTCAATACTTTTATCACGAACCTTGGCTGCTCTTTTTTCAATGAACTTATTAGTATACACTACAATTTTATCAATCATTTCACATGGAATAAAAGAATGGAAAATTTCTATTTCACCTTTGATGTTTCTTGTCACACGAGTAGGTCCTGGAAAAATTTTTATCAAGTTCTTTGATTTAGTCTTTTGAGTAGCCAATGCCAGGGTGTTGCTAAACCAAAAAGTTTCACCATTCTTACCGAAAAATATGTCAAAATCAGAAGTATCATCACACAAATTCAGTTGAGGAGCGTCCACTTCATCTCCAGAACAGTCACTTTCACTAGAATTATCGTCAGGAGTTGGAGATTAGACACGGAAGAGAGCAGACGTCTTTGTCAAAGCTCCCTTATCTATAGCAGATAGTGACTACATTGAACAATTTTTGAGGTTACAGTTGAAAATAGAACAAGTTTTGGTTAATTTCATCAATTATAGTGCTATAATTTTCTGTTAGTTGAAATCTTCTTTGTGATTTTTATGAGTGACATAAACAAAAAACGTTTACGTGAATCACCAGGGTCGTCCAGTGCTAGCAAACGTGGTCAAACAATGTCGGACAAGCAGGTAGGAAATATGACAGTTGAACAGTTAATGACAATGTTTAGTACTTTGCTGGACAATAAATTGGCTTCTGTTGCGTCTAAGGAAGATATTCAACAGTTGGACACTAAAGTTGTGGCGTTAGAAAACCAAAACCGAGTTTTGAATGGTGAAATAAAAAAACTAACTCTCAAGTTGAATGATTTAGAAGATAGATCACGTAGGAACAATGTGATATTTAGAGGTTTTAAAGACTTGCAAAACGAAAGTTGTGTGAGCCAGGTAAAATCATTTTGCAAGGATATACTAGGAATTACATATGATATACATGTAAACCGCGCGCATCTGTTAGGGCGTTCGAATTCCGTTATTATTGCTCACCTGCCTGTAGATGACGACATCGCAGAAATATTCAAAAATGTTAAAAAACTAAGAAATATGGGATTTGTTGTGCAACAGGACTTTACTGAGTTAACACGTCAAAGGAGAAGTAAACTTTTTTCTTTGAAACGCGAAATAGAGAAGGTAACGGCCCGGAAGGACATCCGATTAGGGCATGATTTTTTGAAGATTGATAATTTGAAATTCTTCTGGTGCGAAGAGGAAAATTTAGTGACTGGTTCAAGAGGCAGTGGGGTAGAGGCATTGAAGCGGCTATTGCGCTACGATTTTACAGCTAAGGTGGAAGAACTTGCTAGCAGAGAAGGTCGTCGGTCTGGCCAGCAGGAAGAAGACGAAGTACAAGGATAGGAAGGGCTGCCGTCACTGAAGGACAATGTAGAATTATTTAAGGTAATAAATATTGTGTATATTAATGTCAATGGACTGAAATCGAAGGTTAAAGACACTATTTTTTTGAATTTTCTGAATGAACAAGATATTTTTATTTTAGCAGAGACTTTTGTCACAGAAAAAGATGTTGATTATTTTAGTAACTTTTTTAAAAATTTTGAAATGAGATGGGTTCATGCAGTAAGATTGTCAAATTTTGGTAGAGCAAGTGGAGGGATGCTGTATGCAATTAATAAGTGTTCTGAAATCTTGAAATCAATGAATTTCACTAATTTTAATGGAATAGATGTAATTAATTTAGAGTTATCTGAAAATGTCAGTGTTAATATATTACCAATTTATTTAAACTGCAATAACTGGATAAATGAGTTCAATAATCTGAGTGACTTACTCTATGTGGCAGAAATACCTAATTTAATTCTTATTGGAGATTCAAATGTGAGAATTGGTGAGGAACAGAATTTTTCAGATGATAATTCTTTTAATGATGAAGCAATTATTATTTCGCCAGTTAATGTTTCATTGAAAAGAAAATCAAAAGATAAATCGTTCAATAATAAAGGAAAAAGATTTCTAGAATTATGTGAGGATTTTGAATTAATATTGTTGAATGGTAGGACAAAGGGTGATCAAGAGGGACATTTTACCTTTATAGGAAGTATGGGCGCATCTGTTATTGATTTGGTTGCAATGTCAAGTAGTAGTTTGAGATTTTTGCATGATTTTAAAGTAATTCCACAGATTTTCTCCGATCATTTGCCAGTGCAACTTCAATTGAGAAAAATTAGAGCAGTTGAAAGAATTACTAATGCACACTGTACGCTGCCACCAAAACTAATTTGGAGTACAAACGATGATAAATATTATAAAAATAGAGTTATTTGTAATATGCAGCAATTGAATGTTAGTGAAAGGATTGCAGATAACGTTGACATAGAACAGTCAGTTATCGCAGTTGTAGATTGCATTAAGAAATCTTCGAATAAATCTTTACAGATGGGACAGCATAAAGTCAAGTTCAAGCAGGTTTGGTTTGATAAGGACTGTGCTAAACTGCGTGATAAGATATTTGCTCTATTGAAAATATTCAGAAAAAGGAATTCCGATGCTATCAGAGAAATGTTGTTGACTGAAAAGAGAAATTATAAGAGACTATGTACTGCCAAGCAAAAAAGTCATCATACACTTATATACAAGAACTTAGAGATGGCAAAAGATACAAAATCGTTTTGGGAGGCTGTTAATAAATTGAAAAGACGTGATAACTTAGCCAGTAATAATATAGGAGCCCTAGATTGGATCAACCATTTTGCAGAGGTGCTGAGAGCACCTTTGGATTCAAACATATTTTCTTTTGCAGAACCATTGATATTAAATGAGCAATTAGATAAAGATTTCACACTGGAAGAACTCAAAATTGTATTGAAAAAAGCCAAAAATAATAAAGCAGCTGGAAGAGACTGCATACCTTACGAATTTTACAAAAATGCGCCAGATGAGTTACTAAATGAAATAATAAAAATTTTCAACGAAATATTTTCAGGGGCTAATGTACCAGAGAGTTTCAAACATTCCATAATTTATCCGTTATTTAAGAAGGGAGATATCAATTTAGTTTCCAATTATAGAGGTATTTCATTTATTGATGCATTGGCTAAGCTTTTCACTGGTCTACTCCTTCTAAGACTGGAGTGTTGGGTTCAGAATTATAGAATTTTGAAGTAAAATCAGGCGGGTTTTCGAAAGGGGTATTCGACAGTGGATAATTTATTTAGTCTTATTTCATTAGTTGAATTGAAGACCGCAAGAAAAGGAGGCAAGCTGTATGCTTTCTTTGTGGATTTCCGCGCTGCATTTGATACTATACATAGAGGGGCGTTGCTGTATAAATTGTCATCTATGGGTCTGTCCAATAAGTTCCTCTCAGTTATTAAGAGCTTATACAGTGGTACAACCTCAAGTGTGTGGTATAAGGAAGGAATAACAGAGTCGTTTTGTACTGATACAGGCGTCAGGCAGGGCTGTTTGCTCAGTCCATTGCTCTTTGCATTGTTTTTGAATGATATGGAGGAAGAATTGGGAGGGGGTGCTAATACAGGAAACGTTAAGATTGGTCTATTAATGTATGCAGATGATATCGTGATACTGGCAGATACTCCAAAAGAATTACAAGTCATGATTGGGAGACTAGAACAGTATTGTAAAAGGTGGAGTCTTTGTGTGAATTTGGACAAATCGAAAGTAATGATTTTTGGAAAAGGCGGAAAAAGAAGAAATGATGAAAAATGGGTATTCAATGATGAAGCTGTAGAAGTTGTAAATAGGTATAAGTATTTGGGAATAACACTTACGCCAAACTTGAGTCTCACTCCGCATCTGGTCGATAAATTGAAGTGCGCAAAGAGAGGTTTAAATGCGGCATGGAAGTATGTGGTCAGTGATGAGAAGGTGGCACTAGCCTCAAAGTGGATATTGTTTAGGGCGGTTACAAGAGCAATTATGTGCTACGGAGCGCAGGTATGGGGATATAGGAAGTTCGAAGAAGTGGAAAAACTTAAACGATATTTTATAAAGAGGTTGTTTGGTTTGCCCTATAATGCACCTAATTATGTTCTCTTCATAGAAACTACGGAATCGACAATGTATGACTTCACACTGAATCTGCAGATAGCTTATATCGTCAAAGTTCTATCATACAGTAATAGAGATATCCAAAACAATTAGCATTACAAATAATTAATCAACGATTATCCTGGTATAAGCATTGGCATGAGTTAGCCGGAGAGTTGGGAATTGTGATAAATGTGCATAGTAATAATTTTTCGAAGTGGCAGGGGGAATTGGGCAAGTTGAAAGAAGGAGTGAAATTAGCAGATGCGGAACTTTTTCAGAGTAAGGCTAGAGATGCAAGATTTCACCTGATTTATAAAACTCTGAATCTCAACTTAGGAAAGGATAGTTATCTTAAAGCAACATAACTCTCAGGCTAGATGGATACTGAAGGCAAGAGGAGAATTGATCGATCTGAACTATAAGCCCTGGATGGAAGACAGGAATTTCATGTGTTCTCTTTGCAATTTGAAAGAGCAGGAGGATGTTTACCATTTCGTTGCGAAATGCCCTGTGTTATGGGAATGGAGAAAGAAGTGGTTGAGGTAAATCCTTCTTAGAGGCACACGGGGTCAAAGAGATCTGGAACGGTAAGGACTGGAGAAGCCTATAGAGATGCATGGAAGTACAGATGGTTTTTGATTTATAACTTTAATTATTAAATGCAAAACCGTAGACCTATATTAATTATAAATCAAAATTGCTAGAAACTCTGTTGCTTACTGTCGAACAATAACTATTCTCTACTTTGTACTTATATGGCCACATTTCATTTTATTTTTATTTAAATTTTACAACTGTAGTTGAGTAAGGACTATATAGCTATATTTTGTGTTTATGACTTAAATTGATCTATTTTATTTTTATTTTTTTTTTTTAAACTGTAGTTACTATCGAGTAAATATATATATATACATATAGAGTACATGACAATACTGCAGTAAACTCCATCTTCAGCTGACGGCTTAGAAGCAAAGCTTTTGATTTTGTTTTATGATTGTGTTTTTTGTATTCTTTGTTTTTTCAATAAAATCATTATTCTATTCTATTCTATTCTATTCTATTCTATTCTTCATCAGGTAGAACAACTTCTTCTTCCCCTTCACTCTCATCACTGAAATCGAACACTGGGCCATCATCAAAATTTCCTTCTTCATCCTCATCCATAGCTCGCAGAATACTTTCTATCTCCAAATCACTCATACCTCGACTATTACCAGCCATATTGGCTAGTAAATAGACAAAAAGTTCGACTAGTAAATAGACAAACAGACACAAACTACTATCACAAGTTCACGGGCGGGCGGCACGGAGTGCCGAAACTGAGCATCCTTCTGTTTGCAACTTGATTGACCACTGAACAGAGCAGAAATGAAGGTGGTAACAATGCAAACATATACAAGAAAAGTTGGTTGAAAGATACCCGAACGCGATCTAGCGGAATATTAACAATCTACAGAGTAATGATGATTTTCAACAGATAGCGGTACAGAGTGCCGCCCCGCCCGTGCTTGACTAGTTTGGGCTAGTTTTAGAACCACTCTTTCACCCAAAGTTCCCTCTACAGGCCCTAAATCCTTCCCAGAATAAATGTTCATGTCATATATATGTGTAACCAGTCTTTGAATCACACCATTGCCATATCTTGATTCCACGTTTCACAGGCTTCATTGGCAGGTATTGCTTCAAGGATGATCTACCCTTGAATTTGGCCATGCTTTCATCGATGCTTTGCACACCACTGTCACTTCTACACTTCATGAATGTTGATTTTAGGCAAGATAGAATTTCCTCAGTGTAGTAAGTTTTACAGGCATTATCAGGCTTCTGCAGGATATTGAAATAGAGTTTAGAAAGTAGTAGCTTACATCTATCTCTAGCAATGGCAGATTTTATAGCAGCATTTCCCAATGAAGAATTTTTAGACCAGTAATTGTTGAGATTTGGAAGACAATTGTAGCACATTATCATCATGCACCCTAAAACTATCATGATCTCGCCCATGTCAGTTAGCTTCAAATCTTTTTTCTTTTTTATCAATTTCAGTCTCTCATTTGTTTTTTTTTTTTGTTTGTCAATGGCTCAACAGCCCTATGTGGGCTTAGGCCTACCAGCTGGTTGCCAGTTTCACATCCACTTTACTGAATCAGCAGAAGTGAATGATCATTAACCAGAAAAGATGTAACAAGTGGTTAGCACATTGACATCTCAACCATAAGCTAGTCTTCGCAACCCAGTGATGGAACAAAGCACTGCTGGGTAACATTGTGTTAAGCAGCTACATAGTGCAATGCAACAATTTAATATGCCTCCAAATATAGGGAGTGACTGACTAGCCTTATTAACGATTAGCCAGGCTCCCAATGGAGGATTGTCTCTCATTTGTACAATATACAATAAACATGATAAGGCTTGTTGGAAATATCTTATGAAACACATCAAAAACTGATGAACCACGATTCACTTCTGCTGTAACAATTGGTTCACAAAGATTTTGTAATGACTTTCTTGGAGCAAAGTTTTGGCAACAGTCATTCCAAATAACATTGGCATTGATTGGGAAATTCACTTGTCCATGGTCATTGTTGGAAAAATTGTCATCATTTGGGATATTTGCTTGTCCATTGTTGTCATTGTCATCATTTGGGATATTTGCATGTCCATTGTTATTGTCATTATCATTGTCATTATTTAGGATATTGGCTTGTCCATTGTCATTGTCTATGTCCATTTGTATCTCACCATCACTTGAGTCGTCTTCATCACTAGCACTTCCTGATTGGGCACTGCTGTCATCACTGTTGTCATCACTGCTGTCTTCATAATCTGAATCCTTGTCAGAATCGTCTAGTTCTGAAAGCTCCTCATCCATCCAATCCTGGAGGGTATCTTCATCCATTTTTTGATGAGACCACTGTGGAAAAAGAACACATACTGTAAAATATGACAAATATAGGCTACATGTAAAGGAATACATAGTCTATGGTACTACAACTGTAATATCAAAGAAATAAATTTATAAATGTGGGTATTATTGGTACTTTACTGAGATTTGAACTGACAGTAATTATAATATGTCTGACTATATTGTTAAAAAAAAAAAAAATGGATACATGTCAAGGAACCCATTCAAGTACTAATTAATTTGCAAAAAAAATGTCCAAAGTTGTCAATTTTTTTTATTGCAGAATATGATTTATAAGTGGTATTAGTTATCGGTAAAAATATTGAAAAAATTCTAGGGATGAAAATAAGGGTAGTTTTCACCCTTGTAAAGAAGAAAAAAATTGCTCAGTTTCCCAATTTTTTTCCATGCAAATATTATTCTTATATGGTACCAGATAGCGGTAAAAATATAATAAAAAATCTAGGGTTGAAAGAGAGGGTGGTTTCCACCCTTGAAAATTTTTTTTTTTTTTTTTTGCAGAATATGATTTACAAATGCTGTTAGTTTATTAGCAAAATAAATGAACCAGAAAATGAAAAAGAAGAATTTCTCACCCTTATTGAAATAATAGGCTACCACCTCAATTTCCACCCTTGTTTGTAGAATAAGATGCATTGGAATCAGAAAGATGAGGAATTGTTTGATTTTTATTATTCGTATATTTTATCATTTATATAAAATCAGTTGGCATATATTATAAAGCCTAGTCAAATGGGAATGATAATTATTATAAAAAACACAATCTATATAAACCTACCCTGTATTTACAGTTTTGTGTGATGTACCTTGAAGCATTCTGGCATATGCAGTGCCACTTGACATTGTTCGCATTGCCAGACAGTCTCACTCCGCTTATTATTTCTTGTGCAAACAAAGCAGCGTTTTGTTGGATGCTGCTTCGAAACTGTTGGTGGAATTTTCTCAACAAAATGAGCCCACTGCCTGGCCTGGAGTCGCATGGGGGTATCACCAGAAGAAGGTTGGCCTCTTGTCTTGTATTTTGGCAATGTCAATGTTGATAACATCTGTTCTGTTAGATTCAATCGAAAGTCACTGTACGTCGTTTTTTTTCATTCAACTCCTTCCACACTCGATATGAATTGTAAATTGCCATGTCAAACATGTAAAAAAAAATTTTTCTTGTACGATTTGGCATTTAGGCGCATCACAGGGTAGCAAGCTAGTACTTGGTCATGCTTATCTACCCCATTCATGCCATTGTTATAGTCTATTACCAGCTGTGGTTTTTTTACTAATGTTCTAGTCAACTGCCCTCTCACCTTGACAAACCGTTCCTTGTTTGTTTCGATCATAACTGCATTCTCATGTGATGTTGATAACAAGCAGATTTCTTTTTTGTCATGCCACTTCACAAACAACATGTTGTTTGCAGTTCTTGTCACAATTTCACCCTTAGGAAGACGAAGGTGCGCTGCTTCATGTGGCATATTTTTTCTGTTGCTACTTACCGTCCCAACAGCTTAGGTTTCTTTTTCAAGTAGAACTTTGAAAAGATTTGGAGAACTGTACCAGTTATCAAGGAAAATTCTGTAACCCTGGCTTAGAAGATCGTTTGCCAACTTCAAAACAATGGCTTCACTAGCAAGCATAGTACTGTCTTCCTCTTGACCGCAATAAATTGAAAAGTTCCAGCAATATCCAGATTCACTATCACAAAGTTTATAGAATTTCACACCAAACCTCGACCTTTTTGAAGGATTGAATTGGATGTAGGATAACCTACCACGGCATTTCATCAGGCTCTCATCTATACTAATGTCCTTGTTAGGGGTGAAAACCAATTGAAATTTCCTATTCTGGTACTCAATTATTGGTCGGATTTTTTTCAAACGATCATTATCATTTTTGTCATCAAATGCAAAATGAAGAAATTTTGAAATCAACTAAAATCTTCTGTAGCTCATGACGGTAGCAAAAAAGGGGTTGCATTCAATTTTCTTTTGGTCCAGTAGTTTTGAACTTTATTTTTTTGACACTGGGACATCAAAACTACTAGTGAAAAATACGCTTTTAGTTCATCATTTGTCACAGGCTCCCACTTACTGTCCCGTTCCTTGGTGGGCCCAATTCTGAGTACACTGCAAGCATAGCAATTTGTGTCCTTTTTTATCATTTTGAAGAAATCATCCCCCAGAATTTGATAAAAACAAAAAAGTTCAGAAGCAATCTCACCATCATAAACTTTCTGAAGAATTGAAGGATCTATTCCTGGTTCACCACATTGTCTTCTTCAATCCAATTCCATTCATTAGGCCCTGTCTCATCATCTGAATTCTGTTCAATTATTTAATTTTCACTCTCACTCATCACATTTTCATCAGAAGAATCACCATCACTTCCACCATCTTCTTCATTGTCACTGTCCAACAAAAATCTATGTATTTCATCAATTGATAAAGCCATTTCAATCACTCACATTCATAAATAGTAGAAATAAACAAAGAAATTAGAGAATAACTTCTCTATAACTTCTCTGGGGGTTGGTAGGCCTGTGGTCTACAGTGAAGTTGAGGAAAGTATGCTCTCTTATTTTTAGTGTTTTGTGAAGGTTTTTTGACGGTTTCGGCAAATATTTTTCCTTAGTATAAATGCTTTAAGCGCCTCTCATGTGTGTTCCGTTGAAAATGTTGTTTTCCAAGCTTCAACAGCAGTGGTAAGCGATTTTTGAATGCATAGAATTGTTAGCAAAAAGTTGAAACACCTCGCCATTTGCACGGATAAGAAAGGGTTGCAACATTCTTCTTTCAGTTCAATTTCCCTCATTCAGAGGAATTTCCCTCTTGCTTAGAATCAAAACTGATTTAGCCTATAAAGACGTTATCTTATCTGTCTGATAATGCAATTTTTGGTGGCGAGTGAGGCCCGGTTTATCTCTATGTGAGCCAAATTCCAAAACTTATCTCGGATTGATAACCGATTGAATGAGATTCTTTATTTTGAATTCACAGTTGAGTGCGATAATAAGACTAACTTTACTTTTAAACCCTTCATTTCTTTTTCCATCTCTTTGGCAACTTTCTCATCACGAGCTTCCTTATTTTCATCCTCAGCCTTGATTGCTCTCTTGGCGCTTCCTATATTTCCCATCTATCTCCTTTCCTTGACATAGACAGTAATTTAGTCAGACAAACGTATTATTGAAAGATAAATACTTATATTGATGATGGAGATGGATAATTTGAAAGAAATGCTTAGAACTTTCAAAACAGAATTAGGACAGGAACTTGGTGATGAGATTGATAAGAAACTCGATACTTTATCAGACAAAATTACAGGAGAAATAAAAAGTCACTTAGATGATATGAATGAAGTAGTGCTAGAGCAGAGGGAAAGAATCCGTCAGTTAGAGAGGGAGTTGAAGAGGAGGAATTTGATTATCCATGGTGTTGAAGATACAAGAGATGAGAACACGGAATTTGCTGTTTTTAACTTGATTAGAAGTGAACTGAAAGTTGATATTAATGATTTTGAACTTGATTTTGCCAACAGAATTGGGTCTTATAAAGCGAACAATAACAGACCCATTGTAATTGGCCTTACTACTTTGAGAAGGAGATCAGAGATTTTCAAAAATAAAAAACTACTAAAGGGTACAAGAATATATATTGATGAAGATTTTCCCAAGGAAGTGCAGCAAATAAGGAAAGATTTGAAAGATAAAATGATTGCAGCGAGAAAAGAAGGGAAGTTTGCTGTACTTCGATATGACAGGTTGATTGTTTTGGAGAAGGAGAAAAGCCGAAGGAAACGAGAATTGAGTACTTCACCACAGAGTCAAGAGTATGATGCAAAGAGACAACAAAACACTGTGTCCAAGAAGAGTAAAGTAATCAAAAAGAGACCAATAGAAGATTACTTCAGAGATAAGAATAAATCTAACTCTCAATGACTGAGTGCAGATAGGCTTAATATTGTTTTCTGGAATGTAAATGGCATTAATAAACTGGATAAGACTATTTTCTGTGATGAGATTGATATTGTTCTTGTTTGTGAGACTTGGTCAACTTCATCTCAATTCTCCAAGTCAATGGAATGGTCAGACTATGTACCTTATTGTATAGAAGCCGTCAAGGAGAAGAGCTTAGGAAGAGCCAGTGGTGGCTTGTTGGCTCTTGTGCATAAGAGAATAATAAATGTAGAGCTAATAATTTCATGTGAATGGTGGCTGTTTTTGTATGTCTGTGTCAGTGGATCATCTACAATTATCGGGCTGGTATATAGAAAACCTTCATTAGAGTGCGCTGCCTACTTTGACCTTCTGTCATCAGATATTTTAGATTTGCAGATGAAGTATAGCAATTGTGCTTTTATTGTTGGAGGTGACTTCAACTGTCGGGTAGGCAATGAGAATCAATTGGAAAGTGCAATATTTGAGAATACAAATTTGTTTCATGCAAGAGATTCATGTGACATTGTTGTGAATGAGCAAGGCAGGAGGCTTATTGCGGCTATGGAGGATAATGGTCTGGTGCTGATAAACGGAAGAGCAGCTGGAGATCGGCCTGGCAAGATTACATATGTTAGCAAGGCTGGAAAAAGTGTTATTGACTTAGTTTGGTGTAATATGGCTGCAGCTGCTTGGGTCTCTGACTTTCATGTGATGGAGTGTGATGGTCTGTCAGACCACTTCCCAGTGGTTCTCAGTTTGAATAAAAATGGTATTGCGCCTGAAACTTCTTTCTCTGTACCTGTAAGATATATGAAATTGAGTTTTAATCCAGCCTTGGCCACTAATTTGCAACACCTCATGATGTATAGCTGCAGAGTCTCAATGGATTTTTCACTGACCAGCATTGATGAACAATATGCAAATCTCTGCTGCGCAATATATGAGGCTGCTTGGCAGATTGGCATGATGAAGGAATTTGTTAGTAAGCCAAGAAATGGAGTTTCCAGACCATGGTTTGATGATGAATGCATTCTGGCAAGAAGAAACTTTAGAAGGGCCTTGAGAGTTTGTAAACGAGTTGGATTCCAGGAAGATAATACCAGATCTTATCTTGAAGCAAAATTGATGTATAAAAGCACCATAAAGAGAAAAAATAAAATGTATTTCAGCAAAATTTGTGATTGTCTTGCGAATTCAAGAGACTCAGCCACGTTTTGGAAGAATATTGGTAGATTCAGAGAAAGGATTCATTCAATTAACCCAATTACTATGGATGAATGGTTTCAGTTCTTGAATAATGTTTATCCACCCAGACGCAATGAGGAGGTCTCATTCTATGGTGTTACGCATTGGCAGATGGATGCTTGCATTGAGATTGAGGAGATTATTCATTGTATAGTCAAGAGTAAAAGAGGGAAGTCTCCTGGCTCAGATCTCATTCCAAGTGAGTTTTTCAAGAACCTTTCACAGAACTGGATCCTCTACATCCAGGTTCTATTCAATAAGATTTTGAATGAAGAACAATTGCCTGAAGCCTGGTCAGAGATGCTAGTGACCTTACTGCACAAAAAAGGAGATAAGAACAATCCCAAGAATTATAGGTCAATAGCTCTTGTTAATTATTTGACAAAAATTTTCACAGGAATCATAAATGGCAGGATAGAGCAGTGGGCAGAAGGCCTCAAACTGATTCCTGAGACACAAGCAGGATTCAGAAAGAAAAGAGGATGCTTAGATAACATCTTTGTATGTATGTCAGTTGTGCAACTACAGTTACGACACTTGAAAAAAAGAGTTTATGCGGTGGTTGTTGACTTTGAGCGAGCATTTGACTCAGTGTCGCATCACTTGCTGTGGCAGAAATTATTTCGGCTGGGCTTGAGTCCAAAGCTGTTGAGAATCATTCAAAAGCTCTACAGGAATGCATTTCTGCGGGTGAAGCTCAACAGCAACTTATCTGAGAAGATAGAAATAACTGAGGGAGTATTGCAGGGTGAAACACTCAGCCCACTCTTATTCGTGCTTTTCTGGCAGATATTGAGAGTTTATTCGTTCAAAAGGTCTGCAGGGTATTGGAATTGATGGAGTAAATGACTTATTGCTTTTGTTGTATGCAGATGATCTTATTCTGTTTGCTCATTCCCCTGTTGACTTGAAAAGGAAACTGGATGCACTAGATGAATACTGTGGAGTGAATGGTCTCAGGATCAATGTGAGTAAGACCAGGGTGGTGCCATTTAGTAGAGGAGGGCAAATACCCAGTGCTCTCGATAGATTCTCTGTCATTGCTGGTAACAGGTTGGAGATTGTCAGATCATGTACGTACCTTGGCTCCATTATCTCCAGCTCTTCTCTTGGAAAACTGTCAGTAAGAGGATCTGTGAGTAAGGCAAAGCTTGCAGCCAGTCAGACGATCGCCACATTAGCAAAGTCCAAGACAGATTCTATTGCCTGTATTAAAAAATTGTTCACAGCATTGGTTGAGTCAGTGTTGCTCTATGGTTTACATATTTGGGGTTTGAAGTATCTAGAAGAAATTGAGACCGTGCAAACCGACTTCTAAAAGGATCTTTCATTTGCCACGTAGTACTCCAAATGCCATCCTGCGACTGGAGATGGGAGAGGTCTGTCTTTCTCATTGAGTCTTGGCTGCCTCTATTGGCTGGGTGATAAGAGTTCTAAAAATGGAGGACAGTTCCCTCCCTAAGATATGCTTCATTAGACAAACAGAGTTGTTGAGATTGGACAATGATGAGAACCCAAAATATAACTGGGCAGCCCAGCTGAAGTTGCTTCTCAGTGTTGTTGACAAGGGAGAGCTGATTTTCAGTACGGATGTAGATGAGTGGCAGAGAAACAGAGATTCTATTCTGCAGGCCTTTGAAATTGAGCTAAGGAACCAGGACCTTGAAAGATACAATGGATCTGCATCAATTCTCTTCAGAGTTCCAAGGGGGATTGCGGACGTGGATGCTGGTTACTTCAGTCTGCACTGGCCTTTTCGCTGTATCAGGCTCATGGTTCAGCTGCGGCTTGCTACCAGGCGGCAGGTCAATATCACTATCAGGAGGAATATTCACAAACTGAAGGTGGATCAGTTATGTGCCATCTGTAATCTGCAGTGTCCGGAATCATTGCAGCACATGCTGTTCGAGTGCCCACAATACAGCGCCCCCCGCTCGTGGCTGATGAGGAGTGTTCCACTGCTTGCAGGTGGCAATGTGATGAGTGTTGTCAGTGATTTCTCATTGCTTTCAGAGAGAGACATTAAAAGTTTCTTCATTTTTGTTGATCAGTGTTTGATGATCCGATCTTTCTGCCTAAATGAATGATACAGAAAAGACTATGAAATATAGTATACAGTATACAGAGATGCACTATCCAAATAAATTATTGAATGTAAATATGAGCTGTTTCCAAATGTATATTAATTGAAATGTTGCTATGATGTAATATTCATTGAAAGCAATAAACATATTCTATTCTATTCTATTCTATTCTATAACTTGAAAAAAACTAGATCATAACTCAAAAATAACTAGGAAACAACTTGAAAATAACTCGAAAACAACTGGAAAATAACTAGAAAATGAAAGAGCTCACTAATACTGTTTCACAACCAAAACAACAACAAATAAACAAACAAAACTGACTTAGAGAATTAGAAACATAGATGGCTTGAAACCACTAGATGTAAGCACATATGGAGAGGTTCTATGCAATCCAAGTTAGTGCTGCTATCTTCTGTGAAGTATTAACACTAAGAGCCCATTCAGAAATACATTGCGAGTGAGGAACGTCAAAGTAAACAGATAGCAGTACTTCCGCAAGCTACGCTCGTCAAAGCTTCCCCAGCCCAAGAAAAAATCGGCGAGTCTAGCTCGTCAAAGTACGTCATTGTCATTATTTAGGATATTGGCTTGTCCATTGTCATTGTCTATGTCCATTTGTATCTCACCATCACTTGAGTCGTCTTCATCACTAGCACTTCCTGATTGGGCACTGCTGTCATCACTGTTGTCATCACTGCTGTCTTCATAATCTGAATCCTTGTCAGAATCGTCTAGTTCTGAAAGCTCCTCATCCATCCAATCCTGGAGGGTATCTTCATCCATTTTTTGATGAGACCACTGTGGAAAAAGAACACATACTGTAAAATATGATAAATATAGGCTACATGTAAAGGAATACATAGTCTATGGTACTACAACTGTAATATCAAAGAAATAAATTTATAAATGTGGGTATTATTGGTACTTTACTGAGATTTGAACTGACAGTAATTATAATATGTCTGACTATATTGTTAAAAAAAAAAAAATGGATACATGTCAAGGAACACATATTACAACACTGTAGACAACATTACAACTGTAATATCAAAGAAATTAATTTATAAATGTGGGTATTATAAGTATAGCTGACACCAAATAGTTAGGCACTTTTGTGGGTCTCTTGTGCGCTACATCAGCTGATGTTGTTAATTAGAGTTATCATTTAGCTTCACCTAGGTTATGTTTTTGAAGTAATAAAAGACAATAGAGGCATTACATCAGCTGGTAATAGGTTACATAATGTTCAAGAGACCCACGAAAGCGCCTAACTATTCGGCATCAGAAAGTTGGAAAACTAGTTGAACTGTCAGAAAAATTGCAAATTTTGACTAGTGGGATACATATATCCCATTAGAAAAGTCTAATGGGACATATGCATCCCACCTGGAAACAATTGCTCATTCTCAAGTCATGAAATCAGTAAATACTATGTTAATTTACTGTAATTGATGTTTCACAGTATATATTGAATAATCAATAGTGAATAGTAAATATTTCATGAGATTACTTACCGGTACATTTACTGGTCTTTGAAGGGCCAAGAAACGGGAAATCAACAGGCACACCACTTGAAAATATCAACAATCATCCACCATCTTGGAAGAGAGCACTGCTACCAACTTGACAATGACAAATAATTGTATAAATGACTGAACAGCAAAGAAACTATGTGAAAACAGGAAGCATATATCCCATTAGACTTTTTAGAATCTCCACTGGGACCTATGTGTCCCATCAGCATTGAGAGGGACTGGGACCTATGTGTCCCATTAGTATCGAAAGAGCACAAAAACCCAATGTATTCAGTCTTGAAAGGGTTAAGCTGGTAATTCCTAGCATGCCGGACGTTTTTGCTACTTTTTTACATTCATAGCGAAATAACCCCATCATAGCAAACCCCATCGATTCCTCATCAATGTTCCTACAATAGCCGTTTCAATTTTCTTTGGCAAGTACAGGATTTGTGTAGAATCTGTCTGTGTACAGAGTACGACCAACTCCAGATAAGCTACTTAATAAAGTGGTTAGAATATTTACAACAACATTACTCTGGTCAAAAAATACACTGAATTTCTACACATAACCAGAGGTGGCTTCAGAAAGCATGTACAGTTTTATACCATACTTATTGGGTTCTTGAGGCATTGTAACAAATCAGGCTCGGTGTTGAAATTGTCATAGGCCAACTTCTCACCCTGATTGTACCTTTGGAGCTGAAGATGATCCTTTAGGCTAATAGAGAAAAACGAATCATGTCTTTCTCTACTACCCTAAACCTCAACTCCGGAATACTATACTAAAAGAATCTACTGAGTATCAGAGAATGGAAAACACATTGAAAAACAGAATGATTGTGAACAAGTATACAATTTTATTCATGATTCTATTTCATTATCATGTTCATTTCAGGAAACATTTCAAAGTATTGCTTCATTAAATACATAGCAGAGAATAGAAAGTATCTTAAAAATAATTCTTAAATTTATAATAAACTATAATGAAATAATATTTGTTCCATTTTGTATGGAATGCTCTCACCAATAATGCCTCGTGCTATGTTCGGATCACTTTTCACAGTTCAAACTATAGAAAAATTTAATTAAAAGTTCAAATTTATATTACTTTAATACTTAAAATTGCTCTTCTCTCCATTTTTAATTCTAAATATTACACAAAACAATTATTTAAATGAAAATTTAACAAAAACTGCAGAGCTTAACCAAAAAGCATCTTGTTCGGTCAGAGTTGGAGAAGAAAGAGAAAAAGGAACTGACAATATTTATAAAACTCAAAATTACATATTACGTGGCATTACTTATTTCAACCTTTTATATAATAAAATATTATTTTAAATAACAAAATATTATTTAAGCTACAATGTATATTCAGTTTATTATTTAGAATCATTTATTTTGTATAAAAGTTTATCATTTACTTTGAACTCTGTTATATCATAACTAACCTCAATTATTATAATATTATTTAAATTATTTATTTCTGTGAGTTATTTATTTATCCTGTCTTTTCATATTTGTATACTAGATAATTTTATTACATTAAAATTGTTTCAAACTACATGATTCAAAATTAAACAATAAAAGATTAGGTTGGTATTACTGTGACAAACAACTACTTTGAATATGAGCGGCATTTTTAATTCAAACTGAATATTGAACATAGATTTGGTTGATTCATTTGCTCACATTACGAATCCCCTCGTTCAATGACAAAAAAATTTTTATTTTCAATTTTGAAAAAATTTAAAATGAACATTTTTTTTTTTATAATTATTATTATTAAACATGTACTCACTAAATTCTTCTCAAAAAAGTTAATATGAATGTATGATAATATTAATCATGAATAGATAATAATCCATTAATCATGGATCTAAGTAAGTTGCAGAATAAACTGAAATAAGTTCTAGAATCAAAATATGTAAAATACAAAACTCTTCAAAATCACATAATATGATATATAGTAACTAGAAAAAACAAATTAATATGTTT
The DNA here is from genome assembly GCA_017141395.1 of Laodelphax striatellus. Lineage (NCBI taxonomy): Eukaryota > Metazoa > Arthropoda > Insecta > Hemiptera > Delphacidae > Laodelphax > Laodelphax striatellus. Next base: position 22,762,392 of record CM029534.1, read on the forward strand.
TGTGGATAGATTCATATAATATAACAATTAACTTCATGAAATATGCTCAAAACATAATCTTTTTGAAGTCTTTTTATCGACAATAATAATGAAAGAAAATATATTTGATTATAATAATCAGTATAATAATTATTTTGTGTAACAAAGATTGTTATAACGAAGTTATCTTCAATAATAAGGTTGGATGAAAATAGTTCTTCAACAATGGAATAATCGACGATACTAGATTTGACGAAGAAAGTTTTTCAGCCATGGTTGTACGAAGATGGTAGCAGTACAGAACTCTAGAAGTTCTTGTAGACTACATCTCATTGTTGAACATCATCAGCTACCTGGGAAGAGTACCATGAAGTTGTGGCCATCGCTCAACATCAAAGATACTTATAGTCACAAATTTGTTGACACAGCATACATCACTTGTGCTTCTAAATTTTAGAGTGATTATTATTCAATTTCTTCTTTGATGATAATATTGTAGCACAATTCGTAAATAACTCGCAGCAACTTGTAAATAACTCGCAGCAGTAATTCAAACTTTCATTTGTAGTAACTGTTAATAAAAGTGATAAATAGAAATAAAGTTCATATTATTAAGATGAAATGATATATTATTAACTGTGAGATAACCATATATTGAGGTTGATAGTTATCATAGAAATCAGTAAACCTATTCATAATCAAATGTTCATAATTATAGTAAATTGAAGTTGATAAACTGGAACACATTGAATATTTTAAATCCTTTTAGCTTGGATTTAATTTTACACAAAAGTTCTGATAATTCACATCTGTAGACACTGAATCAATTCAATTCATCCTCGTTGTTTTCTCATAATCACTCAATCAATCTTTACTTCTTGAGTTTCACTTCATGTCCATACACTTTTAGATAGCACAGTTTTTTTTTTTGTAGTTATAGTTGTAATATTGTAATTGCATTGTTTTGCAAGTGGACAATGTTTGATGGATTAACTTAAGGAACGGAGTGAATTGCTAGAAAGGAATAATTTGTAGCCAGTATCTAGAAAGGATAACTTCAAGGAAAGGAAATGTTTTGGTAAAGGTTTCTTGCAATGCAAAATCTTGAAGTTCATGTGACTATAAGTTCAGGAACACCCTTGTTGTGGAATGGTACATGGAATATGTGGAACTGGAACATCTCTACGTTGTGGATTGGTACATAGAATTGGACCTGGAACATCTCTACGTTGTGGAATGGTACATGGAATCGGACCACATCTCAGCTTGAAGTTCTGCGAAGAATGTTCTGTACCACTACCATTTGTAGTGCCTCCATTTCGCATAATTTCAATAATTTGAAGATTTCATTCATTCACTAATATTCACTGCACTTCCTATTTCACACATTACTTCAAGATTATTGAGAGCATCTTCATGAAAATTTCAATTAATACATTTTAAATATTACTCTGACATTCTGATATGTTTTCATAACAAGTTAAGTTTCTGATAAATTATTCAGCAAATTCTTCAATTACATAAATTTTATCTTCTGAGATATTTATTCAACAATATTTCAATTTTAATTAAAATTATTTCAAACATTATACATCATGTATTTTTCTATGAATTTATCCACCAAGTGAAATCAACAAAATCATAATACCGACAATTTTTATTTTTTAGCAATAAATTTAATAACTAATTAGTATATGAATCTTGATTATGATCAATGGCTTTATTTTAAGAATAATATAAGACAACTTCAAATTTCACAATAATAAATTCATACATGAATTATAGCAGATCAATAATACATAACAATTTTCACATACAACAAAATTTCATCTTATTTAATTGCAATAAAATATTTTCAATACATATTCTCATTCTTTGTGAGTTCAATTACAATCAACAATTCATTCAAATTCTTCACATAGCAATATAATAACATGACATTTCAATAACATGATAACACTACATTCACAAATTAGAATCATTATAAATTTCAGTTGTCTTTTTCAAATCTCACTACTATGCCAAAATCATATTTATAATAATTAATTCACATACAATACAATATATAATTTCCAATAATGTGAATTTTACTTTATATCTTTCAGAATACGTTGCATCAAGTCATATAAATCATCGAATTCCATTCACAAACGTTACTATCATGACTTATCATTCTCAAACAGGCAAATAAAATCATACATAATGGGTATTAATGAGCATCCCTTGAATATGACATCTATTGGTCAGGATTTCTTACTCAACAAAAATTAAACTAACTTATTACCGCTTCTATAGGCAATAATACTTCATTATTTCCTCTATAAGCAATAATAGTGCCTAGATCCATCAACTAATACAAACCAGCAAATATACTATTCAACAAAACTAATACAACAATTCACATGACTTTTCACAATATTAATTCTTTCCAATAAGAATAAACTTCATAGAAATTTAACTTTAACTACTTCAATCTCAATTTAAATGTATTTATGTGCCATTGATCACTGCAATAATAAGAATTTATCAATTCATAAGACTTTAGCAAAATTTTCATAAAATATAATATTAATATTGAAATAGAATGTTTTATTACATGATTATAAGATTTCTTGAAATAAATTGAATCAGTTATTAATTTATAATTTTAAGCAAAGAAGAGAAAGAGGGAATAAGTTCAGTTCATATTTAGTTAGCATAACTAGTTATATGAATACTTGTTAAAGTATACTGAAACTTATTTGTTGATTTGTGACCGCTACCACGAATACACAAACAACATGTATTTAAGAAAATATAGAAAGAATAACTATTGTGGCTTTATGGGTGGTTTATCAGATACTTATAGCAAAGAATTTATTGCTGGTAGCAAGCTCTGATTTCGGACTCAAGTGTACAATTTTTTAGAATTTATAAATATTCACAAATTAACATTTGAGTCAAAGTTATTTTTATTGTAACCAATTAGGCCAGAGAATTTAAGAGAGCCACTCTTAAACAATATTCTCACACCTAACAAGCTACGAAGATCCACGAATGGACAACAAACATAAAATACAAAGGGTTAAATTGCCCAGAAGAAAGTTAAAAAACTAATCACACATGGTTTAAGACTTGATATGCGATGAAAGATGTTCATATACATATTACAGATATGCAATGAATTAATGGGGGAGAGGATAAGGATACAAATTCCTGCAAATAAGAACAACAATGATTATCAGACAAAATTACACTGTAAGTTCAAATTATGAAGTTATTTAATGTTAATTGAAGAATGTGATTTTAATGAAATAAAGTGATAGACTCATGTTTAAAAATATCAATTGGAAGAATATTTACAGAAAGAAGAATATATAGTATAAGAGAAATAAGAAAAAGCAGAGTTATTCACTGAATAATATTCATTGAACTTTGAAAAGTTTAGAGCCAAGTTTAGGCAAATAGAACAGAACTACATGGGACTTTTACCAAACAAAGCAGTTATAAGCTGTAGAGTTATTCTTAAGCCGACATCTACACAGCTATTAACTTCATAATTATCACTTAAAATTTTCACTTACTTAAACTATCACGAAAAAATCAAACAATTCCATAAAATTGACAATGAACAATTTATAATTTATTTCCACTACAAAACAAGCAATTATCACAAATTTAGGCTACTACAAGTTTTTAATCATCTTTGTGATAATATTTCTTCATCATATATTTGTTTACTTTTAAAATTTTACCAGTCTTAACTTCTTCGAGTTCATAGCAACCCTTTTTCAAGTCTTTTATTACAACATAGGGTCCTTTATATTTAGGACAAAGTTTTGCAGATATTTTCTTCAATTTATTAGACAAAATATAATTCTTTATCAGAACTTGATCATTTACATTGATTCTACATGGATTTTTATTTCTCATATTCTGCTTGAATCTGCGAATTACTCCTTTATTTTTTATATTAATCAATACTCTTCTATTTCTCAAGTCCTCAGGTTCAAGCTCAAATTTATTATCAGGAGGAAATTTGATACTTTTAAAAACTAAATGACACAATTTCTTGTTCATCATCAATTCCATTGGAATCTGTCCAGTCGTTTCATGAAAGTTACAATTGATAATATACTCAGCCTTGCTTAAATGCTTATACCAAATATTATGTTTCTCCTTCGGAACATAAGTGCGTAGAATCCTGTTTACTTCCTTCAGTGGCCGTTCACTCAAATTTGTGAGGATGATACATTGAGATATAATAAGGTTTAACTCCAAGTCGCTCCATTTCAGATTTCCATATTTTACTTTGAAAGCAAGTTCCATTGTCGCTTATTATATACTCAAACCTACCAAATTCTTTGATATATTCTTGTACCTTTTCACTAAAGTTTTGCTGTTTGCTTTGACTAAAGGATACAATTTTCCATGATTTGTGAAACCATCAAGAATGATACACATCCACCTATAATGACCACCAGACAATTCACCATATACATCTATAAATATCTTACTGTTCTTTTTCTCAGAAATAATAGTATGCATATCCAATAATTTCTTTTCATTAGAGGTTTTTACTAATTGACAATATTTACAATATTTGATTGTTTTGGTTACCATTTTGTAACAGTCTTTTATATAAAAAGTTTCTTGTAAGAATCGACAAACTTTAGAAACTCCTACATGGCCTTGTCGAAAATGAGTCTCCATAATTAAATCTTCATACAATGCAGAAGGCACACACAATTTCCAATATCTATTCTTAGTAGTTTTTCGACAAAATAATAAATTTTCATGAACAGTAAAATATTTACATATCTGTACATTACCTGTTTCTACTTTATCTTTTACTTTGCTTATCCAAGGATCGATGTTCTGAGTATCTTTGATTTTCTTAATTAATTCATTCATAGTTTTGTCACTCTTGATTATATTGAAAACTTTATATTCATTGGAATTACGTATTTCAACATTACCTTCAAAATCTGTTCTTGAAATTATATCAGCTACTATATTTTCTTTACCTGGGATGTATTCCCATTCAATATTATAATTTTGTAATGCAAGGATCCATCGACCTAATCTACTATGCCCTACCTTGCACTTCTTTAGAAAGTTAAAGCACGATGATCAGTTCGACTATGATTTTACGATCTCCAAAATAATTTTGAAACTTTTGTAAACCAAATAACACTGAAAGACATTCCTTTTCACAGATTGAATAATTGAGTTCACTCTTATTTAGACTTCTACTAGCGTAGGCTATCACTTCATGTTCTTTGTCATTATTTTGTTGAAATAATTCACGTCCTAGACCTATATCACGAGCATCAGGGCTCATAATAAAGTGTTTATTATAATCTGATGCTTAAGTATTACACAATCAATAAACTTTTCTTTTATTTCTTGAAAACTTTACTATCTTTTCAGTCCATACAAATTTTTATTTTTATTCAAGAGGTGTTTGAATTCAGCTGTCAAATAAGAATAATTTTTCTGAAATTTTCTATAGTAATTACAAAATCCAAGAAAAGATTGCAACTGTTTTAGATTACTAGGTTCTGGAAAATCTCTTATCACTTTTAATTTTTCTTGATCGGGCTCAATGCCTTCCTTGCTAATTACATAACCTAGATATTTTATTTTATCAGCAATTAATTTAGATTTAGCTAATTTCAAAGTCAGATTACCTTCTTTTAGGCAATTAAACAAAAGTTCAAGTCGTTGAATGCGTTCTTCCAAGGTACTACTACAGATCGCTAAATCATCCACATAAGCTATAATAAATTTACATACATCTTCACCCAGTACCTGGTATAAGCACTTTATGAATTCAGAAGAGCTAATATTCAATCCAAATGGAAGATGAGTGTATTGATATACTTGTCCAAATACATTGAAGGCTACAAATTTTTTACTGCTTTCATCCAACTTGACTTGATTAAAACCTTGAGTGAGGTCAAGACTTGTAATATAGTTACACTGGTTAAATCTTATTAATATGCTATCTATGGGTTCAGGTTCGGTATAATCCTTAGGATAAATTTATTTACTTCTCTACCATCTAAGCATAACCTGATACTGTTATCTGGTTTCTTTACCACTACCATAGGATTAGTATATTCTGAGCAACCTGGTTCAATAATTTTTGTGACAACATTTTATTAAGTTCTATTCTTACAGCATCTCGTTGATTGTAAGGTATAGGATAACTTTTCTTAATTAATTTGATATCATCTTTCATACGTAACTTACAAATATATCCTTTAGCGGAACCTGGATAATCTGAAAAACTTGTTTATTTGAGTTGAAAACATTAATCAATTTCTCTACTAGATCCTGAGACTCATTCTGTAAACTATGCTTGATAATTTTATTTGGTCTTCCCAAATTTCATCATTATTCTTACTTTCATTATTTATTTTAATATTGAAAATTTGTCCATATCTACAAATAGATTTTCTAATGAACGGCAATTCTAATTCTTTTATTAAAACTTTTCTTTATTGAAATCAATAATACCTTTCACATCTCTTAAAAATCACAACCTACAATTAAATCAGTATTCAAATCTTCTACTATCAAAATACTATAGGCAATTCTATGTTTCCAAAGTTACATCTAGAATTACTTGTTTATTTATTTTCTATGTTTGATACTAGTTGCACTAACTATGGTAAGATTTTGTGCAGAAACTATACTCAGATTTTTAGAATGATTTATTTTCAAATGCATTAATGATCTTTTCATTAATAACACTCACTTCAGATCCAGTATCAATAATCAACTTAAAGTCTTTATTGCATATTTTAACATTGATCTCTACTAACTCATAGTTCTCTTGTATAGGAATATCAGGTTCATACATCAGTTCTTGAAAAATGCAGTAAGCTTTCTTTTTTATTATGTTTTCATTGCCTTCACTATACACTTTTTTATCAACAGAGTCATTTATTTCAAACCTAGAGTTTACTGAACTAACAGGAAAAATCTTTTTTCGTTGTCCATCTTCTAGTTTAAAGGATGTCTATTTTGCATTTTTTGTGGTACAGTTTGAACTTTATTTTGATTTCTTGTATTATTGAAATATCCTGGTGGAGGATAGTTAAACTGTGGAGGATACATCATATTACCTTGAAATTGTGGAAATATATTCTGCGGATATTGACTTACAACTTGTGAATTCATTGTAGGCTGGCACTCATCTTGATTACGCTGATAACCTGGTTTTTGAAAATTATTATGATTCCTATGATTATCATAATTATTCCTACCTCCATGGAATGGTTTTCTGTTCTCATTAAATCTCTTCCTATTATGATGATTTGAAGAATCATGATTTGGTTCATTAGAATAGGAGAATTTAGCTTGATTCATATTTTGATCATTATGTGACCTCTTATTTACTCTGTATTCTTCTAGAATTCCAAATGCATCTAATAATTGAATAAACTCTTCAGTATTTTTCACATTTCTAATGATTGCTGCTGTGGATATGGTTTCATCATAATGGTTTCTTAACATTTCAAAAATTGTATCTTTATCTACGGCGGGAATCAAATTTTTACAAATATTGAATTTAGAAATAAAATATTCAGTCAATGTCAACTTACCACCTACTATATACTTTCCAAATTTGAGATCTTGCTTTGCATTCTTTTGAATTTCTTGTGACCACATTCTAGAAATGAATTTACTTTTAAAACTTTCAAAATCATCTATTTCAGCTTTTACAAACTCCCACCATTCACGTTGCTGAGGGTCTGAGTTCAAATTATTGTCTAAAATACTCTTAATTTTGTTCCAATCAACAATGTGATTACGTTTCAGATAATCAGTTAGGCTACAGATGAAATTCATGGGATTCATTCTATCAATACTCATTTGAAACTCATATTTATCAAAAGTATAATGATTGTTACTTTGATGAACAATATTTGCTTGAGAAGATATCTTATTTTGTAATTTATTTACCGTTTCATTATTTTTATCTAGGTCAGTTTCAAACTACTGATTTGCATAGATTCCTTTTCAATTCTACCTTCCAAATTGTCTAAGTTAGTTTTCAAATTTGTTACTTGAATTGATTCTTTCTCAATCCTTACTTCCAGAGAGTTAATATTTTTATTAATTTTATCCTCAAGATTGTTGTGCAACATTACCTGCTGTTCAGTACTAATCTGAATCTTTTCAAGTTTTTCATTAATACTTGCAACTTTACTGTTAATAGTTTTTGTTTTATTCTCTACACTTGTTTTGACCTTTTTTACCTGTGTTTCCATTTTACTGGTCTTATCCTGTAATTCCTTTATTTCTTTACTTGATGTCAAGTAATATTTATCAAACTTAGCTTCTTGATGGGCAAACTTGTCATTAATTTCTGATCTTATATTGTCAAACTTACTGTTAATATCATTGAACTGTTTGTCTTGTTTTTCAAATTTGTTATTGAGAAAACTCAACAAACTGTTCATATCAATACCTATGTTAGAACTTGCATTCGTTTGTTCATTGTTACTTACTTTAGAATTTGAATTAGGCCTACTGTCCTTTTGTAATTCAGATTCATTGCAATTTTCTTTGTCTTGTCTGGGTAAATTTTCTATAATTGAATCACAAGAGTCTTCTATAGTTAAATCTAATTGGTCTTGTGATTCACATGAGTCTTCATTAAGTATCAGAGTGTCATTCGATGTCTCTGATTCTTGATTGCTTTCATTCATTTCTTGTATATCCATTTTGGTAAGTAGTTTTGTATTACTTCTTAAGTCATAAGAAGCCTTATTATTCATTGTAGAATAATCCTACTCATTCACAATCAATTCCTTCAATTAAATCCACCTCTGCACTCAATAGACTACCTAACCTAACATTTGAAATTTTTGTGAATTCTTCATCTCATTTAATAATAATAATATGTTGAGACATTTGTCCCACCAGGGGTACCATTTGTAACAAATCGGGCTCGGTGTTGAAATTGTCATAGGCCAACTTCTCACCCTGATTGTACCTTCGGAGCTGAAGATGATCCTTTAGGCTAATAGAGAAAAACGAATCATGTCTTTCTCTACTACCCTGAACCTCAACTCCGGAATACTATACTAAAATAATCTACTGAGTATCAGAGAATGGAAAACACATTGAAAAACAGAATGATTGTGAACAAGTATATAATTTTATTCATGATTCTATTTCATTATCATGTTCATTTCAGGAAACATTTCAAAGTATTGCTTCATTAAATACATAGCAGAGAATAGAAAGTATCTTAAAAATAATTCTTAAATTTATAATAAACTATAATGAAATAATATTTGTTCCATTTTGTATGGAATGCTCTCACCAAAAATGCCTCGTGCTATGTTCGGATCACTTTTCACAGTTCAAACTATAGAAAAATTTAATTAAAAGTTCAAATTTATATTACTTTAATACTTAAAATTGCTCTTCTCTCCATTTTTAATTCTAAATATTACACAAAACAATTATTTAAATGAAAATTTAACAAAAACTGCAGAGCTTAACCAAAAAGCATCTTGTTCGGTCAGAGTTGGAGAAGAAAGAGAAAAAGGAACTGACAATATTTATAAAACTCAAAATTACATATTACGTGGCATTACTTATTTCAACCTTTTATATAATAAAATATTATTTTAAATAACAAAATATTATTTAAGCTACAATGTATATTCAGTTTATTATTTAGAATCATTTATTTTGTATAAAAGTTTATCATTTACTTTGAACTCTGTTATATCATAACTAACCTCAATTATTATAATATTATTTAAATTATTTATTTCTGTGAGTTATTTATTTATCCTGTCTTTTCATATTTGTATACTAGATAATTTTATTACATTAAAATTGTTTCAAACTACGTGATTCAAAATTAAACAATAAAAAGATTAGGTTGGTATTACTGTGACAAACAACTACTTTGAATATGAGCGGCATTTTTTAATTCAAACTGAATATTGAACATAGATTTGGTTGCTTCATTTTCTCACATTACAGCATATATTGTTTGAAATGTATCCTACCTCTGAATAGACACATACCCTCATCTATAACTTCTGACACAGTGTCTGGTGAGATGTAGTGATACTTACTCATAATGAAAAAACAACAAGATATTGTCAATTATCACGATTTTTAATAATAAGAAACATACATGTTTCAGCACCTTAGGTGCTATCATCAGTGTTACAATTATAGCAATGAAGCTAGGTTAGGAAGTAGATGGTTAATTACAAAGTATATTATATTGAGGTGGCATAGGATGACAGAAAAAATTTGAATACAATGTGAATAGTAAATGAGAATAAAAAAGGAAATAGTAAAAATAATTTGGTTACATAGTTATAAAATGAAATATATAACTTACTAATAAACTACAAACTAATTGTTAAGACAGTATAGGAGATAGAGGGTTTAAGGAAAGTGGGAAGTGGGTGTAGGGCAAGTAGATAGTAAAGTTAATGTTGGGGTGGCAGTGGAGAGGGAGGTTAACTCTAATGAAAGCAAATATAGCTGAACTAACACTAACTGAGCTAATTTTAAAGTAATAGCCTAACATGAAGGTATGAAAAGTAAGTAGACTTAAGAGCTACAAAGTTTTAAAAAGAAAAAAAAAGAAATGCTTGATTGAAAATGGTTTAAAACAATTGAACTTAATTCTAGTGTATATGATTGGTGAAAGGTATGGAGTAGTTGATTAAAATGATGTGAAAATAGCTGCAAGGTTAGGTAGATGATGTGGGTTAAAAATGAGTGAAATTGGAGATGTTGTGATTAAAAAAGATTTGATCATTTAAGCATATACTATTTTGGTCTTTCATGGCATGGTTAATTTCTATTGTTTCAAGGACATCAAGGAGTTTGCCTTTTGATTGGAAATGAAGGAGCTGGGTGTTATCTATGTTGCTAGTATGGCTATTTTCAATTAGATGGTCTGCAAAGTTTGATTGACCTTGGCATCCTTTTAGTATTTTGAAGTGTTCTTTAACTCTGATTTTGAAAGCTCTGCCTGTTTGGCCAATGTAGGTGGCTTGGCAATCAGAGCAGTTTAATTTGTAAACCCCACTTTTGTGCCATTTATCTATGGGGTCTTTACTTTTACTGAAGAAATTTGCAAGGATTGATTTTGATTGGAAAGAGGTTCTATAGCCTTGTTTGATAAGGGCCTTGCTTATTTTATCAGAGACAGTTCCTAAGTAGGGGATTGAGATCCATTTTCCTTTTTCATCTGCTGTTTTAGCTTGGTAGATAGCTAGTATGGCAATTTTTCTATTGATTTTAGTTATGAGTTGGTCAATCATTATTGTACTGTAACCATTGATTGAAGCTAGATATTTGATTGTGTCTATTTCTTTTTTGAAGTTAGCAGGGTTTAGTGGTGTTTTGATGGCTCTGTAAATTAGGCTATTGAAAGATGCTAGTTTGTGAGATAAGGGGTGACAAGGTGAGTTGGGAATGATGAGGTCAGTGTGAGTTGGTTTCCTATATATTGTGAATTCATGGATGCCATTAGAATGTGAAATATTGAGGTCGAGGTAATTTATTGATTGGTTAAGCTCAGTTTCAATTGTGAAATGAATGTTAGGATGAAATGAGTTGAGAAAAGAATGAAAGTTATTCAGTTGCCTATCAGTACCTTTCCAGAGGCAGATGACATCATCCACATACCTATGCCAATAGACAATGTTTTTCAAATGAGGTGATCCACTATGGAAAAGGTTATGCTCAAACTTATTCATAAATAGTTCTGCTAGGAGTGGTGAGAGTGGTGATCCCATTGGTAGGCCTTTTTCTTGCTGGTATATCTGGTTGTTGAACTTGAAGTAGTTGTTGCTTGTACACAATTGAAGGAGGTCCATGATTTCAGTTGAAATAGATTGGTTGATCTGGGCTTGATCCATAGTAGATTTTGCTTCTGTGAGGCTTTCATTAATTGGTATGTTGGTGAACATATCTTTCACATCAAATGATACAAGTTTGTATGTTGAAGGTGCTGGAACTTGTTTGATTTTTTGAATTAGATCTATTAAATCACCCTCATCTATGGTGATTTTTTTCTCCAGGCACATATGCCTGCTGGAAACTGTGTTGGATGCAAGTAATCGAAGGTCGAATTTTATGAAGAGGATCTTGACCTGGCTCACCTTTTTTCATAAATTTCGAATTATCATTCAAGTGTACATTGGAAAGAATGAGAAGAAAACTCCTCCTGAACATAGTCGGGATCATCATAAAAAAAATCTAAAAAAATATCTTCATCACTATTCTCACTCAAATCACCTTCTAATAATGCATCGATATCAGAATCATTCAGATTATTTGCAGCCATCTTCCTGCACTGATTTTTTTTTCTTCAACGATAGATTGCTATCTAGTCTTGAGACTAATGAGCAACTTTTTTCTGACCTAAATTACTAAACACTTTTTACAAGAGTAATCCTCCTTAGGTTCTCTTATTCAAATTCAATCACACTCAAGTACACTACTGATGACTGTACTACTTAGCTAGGTTTCATTAATTCACACCACTGCTCTGCATTTGTACTGGACACAATACATTTGAATCAAATACTACACTAGTTCAAATGGCTTCTTCCTTTTGAGCCTCCTCACCAATCCTTCATTGTCCAGCAGCTGGATTGCTTTGACATTGTTGTGTTGGTGGAGTCGGGCCTTGTGTTTCTCTGCATGCCTCTGGATTTTGGTGGATACCAGGTCAACTTGCAGGTCTCTGTGCAGATCGCTGTTCCTGTCATACCAAGGAGCACCAACAATGTTTCTCAGCACCTTGTTTTGGAAACGTTGAATGACTTTGATTTTACTCTCTTTGGTACACCCCCAGAGTTCTATACCATATTTATGTCCATACAGGCTTATGTATCTGTTTGTACAGCAGTACTTTGTTTGAAATTGAAAGGGTGGAGTTTCTTCCAATCAGCCAGTAGAGTTTCTTGTATTTTATTCCAAGCTCCTCTCTCTTCTTTTTGACATGAACCTTCCATCAAAGCTTGGCATCCAAGGTCATACCCAAGTTCTTGGCATCATTAGCATGTGGAACAACCTGATTATTGATGGTAATTGGTATTGGTCCAGCCCTCTTATTGGTAAAATTGATGTGAACAGATTTTGCTTCAGATTCAGTTTGATCTTCCACTTCGCTGTCCAATCTTGACAGATCTGTTTTAATCTTGAATAAAAAATATTTTGGTCTAATTCACATGCATGCCCAGATGAATGAACAGCACACAATATGACAACATTGCCAGGCATTCTGATTGGATTAAGCACCAAGCTGACCAGTTGTCTTCAAGGATGAAAAGCACTATAGTAGACAATTTGGTAGGAAATGAAGAAGATAGGAACAGAGGAGAAATAGAGCAACTGTTCCAAAGCCAAAGCAGTGACAAAGTAACAGATTTTGCATTTTCTAGGCCACCTCTATTCACAACCCAATATTGGGGGACCGAGCTCAGCTCGGGAGTACATAGGTGGCACAGGAATGAAAATTTTAAAGAAAAAAGCATGAAATTTAACTATTTTTCAAATTACAGCCATCAGTCATATGCACTGAATAATCATTGCACTATCAAGAAAATTAATGTTGATGGCAATTTATTGGTTATGATCAAATTGCTATGGAAAACTAATTCCAAGAGTCCATAGTTAATTTGTTCAAATCTAAAGATTATTCAAGAGATTTTGCCAGAATTTTTCAAAAAATCTTGCAAGAAACAGATTTGCATTATAAAATATCCGGTTCAGCATTGGCCTTTTTATACTATGAATGGAGTAAGAGCTATACTATAAAGGAGTAATTACTCCCCATAACTTCACAAAGACTGGGTGTATCAAGAAAATCTTTTGTCTCAATCTCATACACTTGGTAAGTCGTACCAGTCTGTTTTGCCAGTTTCATAAGTCATCCACTGACTTGGACTGTAAATTGGTCCACTTTTCAATGCACGCTCCTCTTTTTAAATTTGGCTATGCATTGAATCAACTGAAATTTGAGTATGACCAGTTGTTGAAAATGTATGTGTTATTGAAGAAACATCACTATATATGTATAAAGTTAGGTTAAAAGACCGAATGTAATACAACTTGCCGGCTACCGACTTGAACGTTATGAGAGATAAGAGAGCAAAACAAACTATGTCCGTTCAGCTCAACAGCTCACTATCAACTCCTATATACGTATACAATGAATACATATATCTATTTCTTTGTTGTCCGAGTAGATCAGCAAATCGATTCCCTTCTCCACAAATTTTTCAGTGTATTTTAGAATACAACTTCCAATCTCAATTACAGTGTTCTTATATTCCTTGTAAATCGAGCACTGATCTTTTTTGGAGAGGAAAAAAGCTTATATTGAATCCATAATTAAATATATTTGAGTACAAGCTTTAGGAAACTGAGCTCAGTTCCTCTTCACTGCAGTGGAGTAAGTAGAGTCTGTACATCTCAGACATATTCAAGCTTCCATCAATAAATTCTCTTTTAGTCTGGCATCTCAAATAAAGAGACTCTATCCGCGGAAATTATTTTATATGCAAGCGGACATGTTCTTTTTCCATTTCACTTCAACAAGGCTGGTCCATATATTTCCCTCGTTTATCACATTCTGTGAGCCCGATTTCATTATGTTTTTCTTGTGCAATGCGTATTCTAGTATCATTTATATCAAGAGTGTTTTTGAAAAATATCTTACACTCTGTTATTTTTTCACGATCAGTGTCAATAGTGAAGGAGAACTTCAGGTTGTTTGACCTTTTTATGTTTCTTTCTTACATTAATACTTTGGTAAATTTTCTTCCAATTTTTGATTTATGTAATTCCTTTGTCGAGTGAGATCCCCCAATTTCCAGTATGCAGTAAAAATATCTTTTCTCTTCTGAACACTGATTTTTATAGTACATTGAAGCCTGCCTTTTTCACCACAAGGAGTTTTAACTTCAAGTTGAGGCCTTTGCCTCAACAGGCAATCATAAGACCAATATCGCCGTGTTCCATACACTAGCAGTCAACTGCCTGTAGGCGGCTGTACTGAACTGCAGATGATAGCCTGAAGATAGCACACACTACAGTCCAGTACCTGCAGATGGACTGTCGGTCAATGAATCAGGACTGAAGTCGGACTGTCGTGATTCTAGTTTCTTCATGGTCGGCTGTAAACAATAGCAAGTTGGAATACCACAGTGATGGGGTATACTTGTCATCTCCCAATGAGCCCGACTTTTGCTGTTTTACTTTCTTCAACTCTTTACAGAACGCACATCTCAAGTTATTAATATTATTTTTTTCACTGTGTCAACGGTGGCTGATGACACTCACCATACGTCTCATCCCGCAATCTTTTATTTGCGTAGGCATCGTCCTTGACTTTCCATAAACAGGGGTAGGCCCGATATAATTCAATAAATGTGGAAATGAAAGGTGGTTTCCTGTCCATCATTCCTTGTCAGTCCAATCTCGGCTGGTGAATGATCTCACGAAAATCATCTCACGCAAAACTGATGGAAACGGTGACAACAGATCGCTTGCCTGCAGGCTAACTGACAGTGAGTGGTGGGGGCCACGTGAGATCATTATCCGACAGGTCGCTGCCTGTCGCGAATCTCTCATCCTATCCTCGCCTGCCCGGCGACCACACACCTTCATTCCGGGCCAACTGCAGTCTATTATCTTCAGATCAACTGATAAATGTATGGGCGATCCCGATCTACGGCCTTACAATTATCTTCAGTTGAACTGACAGTGTATGGGGCGCTTAAGCCTAAAGTCCTCCAAGTTTTCTTCACTTCTCTCTTCAAAGAGGCAACATTGCGCTTTCTTTTTCTTGATCAACTTTTTTGTGGCGTGATGTTTTCAACAGCTGTTGTTGCTGCTGAATTATCACCAGGTAGTGTCAGTACTCTCTCTCTCTTTCTAGTCCTACAATATTGGCTGTTATAGGATCATTTTCGATACTTGCTGGATGGACCAGCTATATCCTTTTTTTTAAGGAGAGTCCAACACGCCAATACTTCACATGTTAAATTGCCAGTTTTTAGGTACCAATAGCTCAGAAACTAATGAAGCCAGGGCCCTAAATTTTTGCAAGCTTCTTTATGAGTATAAAACCTATCTACTATACTAGAAAGAAGTCCTTACCTCCAATATTTCAGATATTATGATTTTTTTTATCCAAACCAATTTTTTCCCCAAAACAATGTCCAATTTTATTTTTTTTTGTTGGACAAATGTTATCCTATCCTTGTTATTCTAGTACAGGAGTATGATATCAATCATATCAACATGCTGTGCAAAGCACAACTCTATCTTGAATGGTTTCCAAAATAAGTGTACCTAAATATTGAAAATAACTTTTCCGGAAATTGCTAAAAAATAAAAAGTGAACATAAAATGGAATATCAAAGTTTAATGATGAACTACTCACATCAAAATGCTCCAGCAGAGTAATCTGGATCATCTCCTTCCTCTAGTGACAGTTTTCTCCTTCTTCTCTTTACTCTTGCCTCCTTGGTTGCCTCCATTGCTGCTCGTTCTGCCTTCCGCAACTGGGCCATGTCTGAATTTTTTAGTGCTTCTTGAGTGTTCGCTCCAATATCATTGATGCCCAATTTCTTTAGGATTTCTATTCTCCCCATATTTCCATCATTGAAGGTCACCACAGAATCATAAACCCCCAATTCAAGTGTTTTTCTCCCAACAAAAACATTTTTTGGAATCCTACTCCACACAACATTATTAAAACTATCATTTACGTTCTGGGTTTTTCCATGAAGACATCTCCTCAGAAGACTGGGGTGGGACACGTCCTTGAAAATTGGTCTTGCTGCTTCCATTACGGCCTTTGGGATAGGCCTATGTTGGTATTGTTTGTTCTCAGCCTCTGCCTTTCGAAATTTGCACCATGTCTCTGGTGGTGAAGGGCATAGAAAATGGTTTGCATCTCCATCTGTTGAGATGCTATGGTGGTAAATAGCCCAAACAGCCTTCCTCATGTCATCAACACTCTGAACATTATCCCTAATAGCCTTTCCATAATACCCCTGCAGCTTGTCAATGATCACATCTGTAAGTCTACCAGCTCCTTTTATTGGCTTCCCATCAGACAGCTTAGTACTACCCAACTTTTTTTCAAATTCCTCAATCGGCAACCCATACGTTTTTTCACATGCCCTATACATTCAAGCTTGGTGACAACTACATCCCCATATGGTTTATTCTCTAAAACTGCATTGAATGCTTTTGAATCACCATCTCCAAGGAACTTCATATAACGAACACCACGCTTACTAATTGATCTCTTGCAAACATTCACTGCAGCAATTGTCTCCATGCCCCCACTGGTCCCTTCATAATTTTTTGAGCAGTTCACTTCGTGGATAATTTCCTTATCTTCCTGCCCTTTCACTCTCTCACATCCACACCAATTTTTAGTTAGTACTTCAACATCGATTACTTTGCCAGTGTCTACACTAGTAACAGTGCAGACAGAATTTTTGGAAACAAACCCCCTTTTCTGCCATGAACCATCATAGGCTATGGGAATATCTGAAGGAATTTCATCTTCATTATTTTCATCAATAGCCTCTTGAGTAGCCTTCTTCATAGATTCTTCTGCTACTTCATAAGCAGCATATCTCACTAAATTTGTATATTTATTTACATTGGTGCTTGGTTGAGGCAGTTTTTTTTTCCAATTGGGTTGGGCTTTGTAACCCTTAGCCACCGCGACCGCTATTCGATCTTTTGTGGCATCCCCTCTTTGGCTTATGCCATGTTCCATAATCCAAGGCCAGAGCAGAATTTACTCAGGGCCTTGAAGTCCAGTTCTCTTGCCTCCTCTGGTAGGAGGGTTGCCTTTCCAAGAAGTCTGTCTCCTCCTCATTTGCAAGAGTGCTGGACATTCCAGCAGCAAATGTGCTGCTGATTCTGCTATGGACCCACCCTTCCGAAGCTGTTCAACTTCTATCAGGGATGGGTCTGCACACTCCTCAGATTCCATTGCGGAATCTTCAGTTGTAGTGCCTTCCTCTACATGTACCGTTTCCCGGCAGGTTTGAGTCAGCAAACTCTGAAACCTGTTCCAGGTCGGTAGAGTTTGGGGGAGATCCCCCATCCTCGTTAGATGTTTGAGGCTGTTCAGCCTCTTTTACTCTTATTGGTATCCATAAGATTCCCACAAGTAGCTGGAGACTTATTTAGTCACCCTGGGCAGAGCTCCACGTTCACCCAGGGAAGGCTTCTTGAAACTGGAGGTCGCCTGGTATCCAGAGTTCGCATACTCAATGTCAGGCACTCCCCTGACCATGCAGCCGTCGGCATATGCTGTTCCACCATATGTTGGCTTGGCTTGCGCAGTTGATGCTTCAGGTGTTCCTACTTGAACACCCTACTTAAGCTGGGACGCAACGGTGTTAGTTGCCAACCAGCCTACATCTACCACTTGCATCAGGAAACCCGGAGGATTGCCACACCCCGGACAGAATAAATTCTGCCCCCCTGCGGTTATTGAGGCAGGTTCATAATGCCACAGAACAATTTACCTGCTTCAGCACCTTTCCCTATGCATCTTAGTCCATAAAAAAGCCTGCAGTTCACCTCAAACAGATTACTATTTACACAATTATTAGAAGACCAAAATTCAAATGAAAATTTACAACTATCACTATAACATTTCAACAATAACTTACAAGCTAGTCCATTGTGGGAGTCTTCTTCAAGGTCAGTGTGAAGTTGGAAGTACATTTGTCAGAAGTGCATACAAAATTGACAGTTATGGATGCAGAATGAATAGTTCTATAGTTCCTGATAGAAATAAGCAATAGTTCCGTGAAAATAGAGAAAAAAAATTAAATTGAAAAAATGTACTGCTAACTTCACGGCAAAATCTGCATTTTCTTCAGAAGTACACTTAAAACTAATAACAGGAGATGGAGAATGAGAGTTCTGTATGTATAAGAAGCCTCTGAACACAGAACTGCTGAGTTCCAATCGATAAATGCAACAGAAAATTTTTTATGGCCATTTGAAATTTGAAAATCTGAAAATTTCACATTTTTATCAGAAGTACACCAGCATCAGAAGTCAGACGTCATCAGCATCTTCCTGTTGCAAAGTTTTCTCACCTGAGATTCTCTTAGCTGAATCTTCCAATGAATTCGCCCACATCCGCCAACCTGTTATATTGTTGTAATGCGCCTCATCATCACTTCCATCCTCATCAGCCCCAATCAATTCATCTTCATCATTCTGAATTCCCAATTGCAACTCCAAATCTATTCCTTGAATCACAGAATTGACAAAATCCATTCTATTTTGGGAAGGTGTCTTGGCTCCTTTGGATGTTTCTCCTATGATCTCACTGTGACACACAACAAGAATCGACTCAATAAAATATTTTAATTCCTGCAAGTCTGACATTTGGCAGGCCTGTCCAACTAAAGAGTACGGCACGGCATTTTACTTATTTTAAAGAACCACAAGTCAAAAAGTATTAAAGATAACAACTCAATTTTTTTATTTTTACAAAATGCTACATTTAAAGTTTTGTTTGGTTCACTTACAAGCTTATTTCTTGAATATAATGTCTTTTAGGTGACCTCCACGTTGTTCAATTCATTTTGTTAGGCAAGATCGGAAGTTTTGCTCTACCTTTTCAAGCATATCTGGACCATTGTCGACAATTGCAGCGCGAATGTTGTTCTTTAGCTCAGCTCGGGTCCTCGGACGATTGGCGTAAAATACGGATTTCAGATATCCCCACAAAAATAGTCACAGGGGGCTGAATCCGGCGAGCCTGCTGGCCACTGGAGATCACCGCTTTGAGAGATGAGCCGTCGTGGAAAGTGTTCGCGCAAGATATCCATTGACGCCTGCCGTGTGAGGAGTGGCACCAACTTGCTGAAACCACACATTTTGTGAAAAAACTCTTCAATCATCCGCGTGTACCGTTCCGAAGTGACTGTAACTGCCCTATCGTCTCTGTACCGCCCTATCTGCAAAACCACCTGCCTTACTCTCTCTACGTTTTCTGGTGTTCTAGTGGTTCTTGACGGACCTGGATTTGGTTGCCAAACACTACCGGTATTCTTGAAAATATCCTCCCACTGAATGACTGATGTTTGACCAGGAACACGTCCTTTGGGCGCGACATTAAACTGTTTCCTAAACGCACGCTGGGTTGCAATGATCAAACGACTGTTGGAAAAGTATGCAGACACTGCAAACGCTCACTCCCCTCTTGACCACTGCATGGCTGCAACTAACCTAGACTGAGTTGAATTTTAAACTCCACCCATCTGATTGCAAATGGCCCCAACCTCCTATGACTGATGGCAGCTGCGTAGCGCGTAATTCAAATAAGTAAAATGGCGAACAGGTGACCCTCTGCCTCTCAAGCACTTCCAACGTCCCACCATTCGTATTACATGACTAACATCCAGTCTTAAGAAACATCCCATGAAAGCGTTCTTGTTGTTCACTACAGTATTGAAGCATTTTTGTAAATAATCATTTAAATTCAAACACTTACAAAATACTTCAGCCACAGATAAAAGAATGGCACGCCCAAAATCACTCACAACAATTCTTGGAGGTGGTAAACCTTTCGAAAGTATTATTCTCAAAAAATGAGAAATAATGAGTGACCTCTTGTCACCACTAACCATTTGGAATACAGGAACTGTTATAAACGCGTGTTTGAACCCTGATTTTGCCACATTATTCAAAAAGCAGCTTTTATATTATTTGCCACTCTGGACTGGTTTGATGAGGCCCTTCCACAGACAATCGACGCTCATAGCAACCTCCTCTGCAGTTGAAGCTGAATTTAGAGACTTGAAGTCACTTTGTTTTAGAGGACAACTACCCATGAGAGTGGATAAATTTGTCCTCAGTCATTTGCATCACATCGACGGGAAAATAAGATTGAAAAGCAACAAAAACGATTTATCATCCAGTTCCAGTTTCGGAGAGGAACTTATCAACAATCAAAGAAATCGGATGGAGTCAGTAACTGGAAATTCTGATGTGGAAGTGATAGAATCTAAAAAATATCATTCATCATCGAGTTGCAGTTTAGAAAGAAAAACAAATACCGACACAGAAAAAAATTCAAGAAGTAGATTATTGGTAGAAGAAAATGTTGAGGTTGGATGCGAGAAATTGAAGCCTCAAATAGATTGCATATCATTGAATTCCAGTTCAGACCACGAAAATGATTCCAACACTAAAGAGAATCGAAGAGGATTGACAGCAAAAACAGAAAGTCATGAAATGCAGGACGTCAAGAAAGAGACAGAACAACAGAGAAAAAAGAAAACTTACTTAGATAAATGTCCAGAGTGGGATTTTACGAAGGATGTGAAAGTAGCCAGCCTCCCAATTTTTGTGAATGGGATGAAGTGTCCTGGTGTGAAGCTAGGTGCTCAAAACATAAATGTTACTGAGACTTGTGCCTTCGATTCAATTTTCCAAATAATTTTAAATACCATAGTATGTAACAATACCTATAAACAACTCATTCAGAAATCTTCTGCTGCAATAGTTAATTTAGCCTTCATGGTAATGGAAGACAAGAATATATTTAAAAAACACTACACAAAGAGAGCCGAAATTTTAATTAATTTGAATCTTTTCCGAAATTCTATTTTCACATATGAAACAAACCTGAAAACCTTAAATGCTAATTGCAACGTTTCCCATTTGAGTCAATATTTATTTGAAAACGAGCCAAGTGTCATTTCAAAAATCAATTGTGATTGTGGGCTTCACAAAGAAAGGAAGAGTGTTATGGTTAACGTGAATGTTGATATACTATTGGAGAAATAGTATAATTTCTATATATATTGGAGAAATAGTGGAGAATTAGTATTTCTCACTGCTATGTGCATAATATCATAAGTATATTGATGTTGGTGAGATGAACGTATACTGAAGTTTTGTAGAATTTGTAATTATGTTGAAAGTAGTAGAATTTGTCATGTTCATTATAGTTTTGGCTTTTTTTTATATTTTGGCCATTCGCCTTGACAAAAGAGTTAGTTTCCACTTCTATGTAGGCTACGTAATATTGTAAGTTCATTTATGTTGGTTGGATTAATCCACACTAAAGATTTCAAAATACAGAATAATTGTAGGATTTTCAATTATAATTTTTTTCTCTTCACTTTTTGAGCCATTGGCCTTGAAAAAATTTTCCTTTTCCAAAATATATGTACATAATATTATGAGCTCATTCATTCCGGTGAGATGAACCGAGACTGAAGTTTCATATTATAACACCGTAATAGGAGTAGGATTTGTGATGATTAAATGTTTTATTAAATGTTTAGGCCATTAGCTTCGGAGAATGATGTATTTTCACTTCTATGTACATATACGGTAATAAGATCATTACTTATCACGATTTGGTGAGATTGAACTATACTGAAGTTTTATAGAATATATGATAATTGTAGTAGAATTTGTGATGATCATGTATTTTTGGCTTTTTTAAATATTTTGGCCATTGGCCTCGAAATAAGATTTATTTTTTACTTCTATGTACATAATATTATAATTTCATTGATAGACAGACGAGTCTACACTAATGATTATGAAATACAGAATAGTTGTAGGATTTTCAATTATCATTTTTTTTATTCAATATTCAGGCCATTGGCCTTGAAAAATAATCTAAAATGATCTCACTGTTATGTAGATAATATTATGTGGTAATTCATATTGGTGAAATGAGCCTAGGCTTAACTTTATATAATACAAAATAGTTGTAGGATTTCCAATAACCATGTTCTTTTTTCAATGTCTTGGCCACTGCCCTTACAGTATTGTTTATTCTTCATTGCTATGTACTTAATATTATTATGAGCTGAGTTTGATTATGTTAGTGAGATATATGTAGACAGAAGGTATAGTTATACAGACAAATTAGTTGTATGATTTCTGATAATGATGTTTCTGATCAATTTTCTGTGTTGGTTGGCCAATTGCGCTCGTGATTAATTTTCAATCAATTATCAACTGCAGCTATTGAATTTATCTGAGAGTGATTTAAATTATACCTCTAAGACTAAAGCATTGACGCAATTAGGTATTAAGTATAGTATTAAGTCGAGTGCAATACAAGTTTCTTGTGATCATCATGTTGAAATCAGATAATTATGAATATGATAAAATTATGTATTGCTTTGAAGATAGTGGAATAAATACTGTTGTAATATATCATTTAGATACTTCTTTGCTCATTAGAAATTGATTTGCATCCTATGTCAGGTGTTTAGAAGAAATATGTATTGAAATATAATTAATGTTTTACACCTTCCATTGTAACCCATACCATGGATCTCAACGCATTGGAAGCATGATTCGGGTAATTCGGTATCCTCATCTATTCACTCATCACAGTCCCTAAAGTATTCACGAAAGTAACAATTATGCCATGTATACAAATGAGAAAGGAGGGGCGATATTTTACTTAACTATTCAACCACTTTGTCCAACCTTCAACAGCGGTCCTTTTCAAATTTTATTGATTAGAACTCAGCAGTTCTGTGTTCAGGGGGTTCTTATACATATAGAACTCCTATTTTCATACCTCAAATATTCAAATTAGGTGTACTTTTGATAAAAATGTGGAATTTTCAGATTTTCAAATTTCAAATGGCCATAAAAAATTTCTGTTGCATTTATCGGTTGGAACTCAGCAGTTCTGCGTTCAGAAGGTTCTTATACATATAGAAAACAAAATGATCTTACGTCTGATTAGATGAATGAGTTTTAAATTCTTCATGCTTCTTTTTGTACCTTCTCTGCCTTTCCAACTGAACTCCTTTCCCAGCTTGTTGGTGAAGATGTGTACCAAAATTCTCCTGGTAGAGTCCTCTACACCAAGGTTTGTAGAGACCCAAGGTTGGCCAATCCCCATAAGAGCCCAGTAGACCAATTTTCTCCGATTGGTCTTGCTATAATGACGTCAAGAAATGACCCAGTTAACATAATTATCACGCCTTGCTTGCCAAACAGTCAACTACAATTATTCAGATTTTCCAGCTGTTTTCTAAGAATTTGAAATTATCACAAATCTCTAGCACAACTCGGCTGGAAAGCCGAGTAAAAGTTGATGTTTATTTTTGATAAATTCATAATTTGATTCGATTTTACTGATTTCAACCTACAGTAATTATATAATCACAGTAATTATTGATTTAGTATTGTACAATAATTGTTATTTAACGGAAGGTACAACAGGCTTCCGCCGAAAACTGTACCTTTTTTAATTTACATTAGCTATGAAAACAGTCGAAATCTAGGTTATAAGACATTTTCACAAAGAAAACACTAAAAAAATTTCTAATATTTTAAATGGTAGGCCTAATATGAAAGCTCTGAGCCAAAAATAGCCAACATATCAGTAATCGAAATTGTTTGTAAATTTTAATTTTGATAAAATTCATCAAAAAAGAGATAATCAATTACAGGTCACAATAGTGAAGTATTATTTTGTTTTTCTAATCAACTGGGTAACCTCTGAGTTTGAAAACACGTTTCATATTCTGCCCTGCAGAGTGCATTACTGGTGGGTCATTCGTTGACGTATTTACTCGTCACGGCTGTTGACCTCAAAAACGACATAATTGGCCTACCTTGGAACTCTACATACCTTGCTCTACACTAGCTCCACCAACTAATTATTGAAGTAGGTAGACTTTTCTGCATTTTCATAGACTTTTCATTACAGTAGCTTATATGTAACTATTAAATATTTCATTGTTCACTTGAGAGGTTTATCAAGCGCAAACTTTCATTTTATTCAATTCAATATTTTATCGTTTAAGATGAGGCTCAGACCTCATTCTAGTTCCATAGTAAACATCAGTATCAGTGCGTCTAAAGAAATTCGATTCATTGACGTGGATAGTCTACATGCAAAGACCTGTTTCATACCAATTTAGGAATCCCTCAACACAGGAAAAAGCACACTTAAAGCAAATAGTAAAGTTTGTCGTAGAAGAACTGAAGAACATGTCTAGTGTGTGTCTGTTTCCTGTTCAATAGGACTTATAAATTTTTATCAAACATAGTCCAGGAACCCGTTTTAGTTTCATAAACCTGTTCCAAGTCTTACAATACAGAAAAATTATCAATATTATACATAAAATGTCAGTATTTTCCTTAGTTTTCCATTATTTTGGGTTTTTTTTGCATCAAATTTCGTTATCAGATCCATATGTTTCCATTAAATTTGCTAAGTCTATTGATGAAAATTGGAGTTCAAAATGGAAATATAAAAATTTCACTCGAGAAATGTTGGTTTTTACAAGAATTGTATATCTCAACAGGAATGTAGAATTTTTCATTCTTAAGAAAATTACATCCGATTTTAGAGAATTGAATAATAAATAACTCAGAAATAGCGATATCTTGATGTAATCCAGTTTTGTCGGCAATATCTCCAGACTTCAATGCACTGGATTATTCCGCTAGAAATCGCTATATCTCAGTAGCCTAATTTTTGTGGTTTGATTCTTTAAAACTACACACTCAGTTCAGACCCATGTGAGATCATTGGAAAAAATTGAAAGAATAATAGGCCTTCATATCATTGTAATTGTCTAATAGTTTCTTCTACAGAGAGTGTATAATATGACTTTATACTCTCTGTAGTTTCTTCCATCTAAAGATTTTTTGATGATCCTTTTTTTGAAAAAAATTCATCATTCTTTGTGATGTCCACATAAGTCTATGCCTTGTATTTGGATAATACTATTATATTAAGCGAGCAATTTCTGTATGTTTATATTTATTTATTTATCTATATTTATAAAAGGCTGAATCTGATCACGGGAATCACACTACAGCCCAAACTACTTGACCTACAAACTTGAAATTTTGCACAAACATTCTTTATACCTACTAGATGTGGAATAAGAAAGGATTTCAAGATCTTTTGCCTCTAAGGATCCCAAAGGATCGCTTACACAGAAATTTAAGAAGAAGAACGGGAAAGATGAATGAAATCAAACATACAGGTACCCGGTTCAAACAGAACACATGGTTATGAATACCATTGATTTGAAACATGTGTTTTGAGCTCCTAATCTCTCTAACTAGAATGCTTCCTTAGAAAATCTTTCCCTAAGGCAGCTCGTACACCGGAGCAATAAGCAATAGGCAATTAGCAACATTTGGATCATATGATCGTCTACTCTATAGAAACAAATAGTCCAATGCACACCTAAAGCAGCTGTTTCAGTGTGCATTGAACTATTGGTTTGTATAGAGTAGACGATCATATGATCCAAATGTTGCTAGTTGCCTATTGCTTATTGCTCCGGTGTACGACCGGGGTTATGGTTCTGTAGAGTAGTGGCTAGCATATAGGGCTACCTCAGCTATCGCTTTGGTCAAATATTTAGCTCAGTGATGTTAAATACGGTACGCGAAAAATCCGCGACTTCACCAAAGTCCTTCGTAAAAGCAGCGGTTCAATTCCCAAAATATTGAGAAAAATATCGAAACACATCAGCCGCTCTTATTTTCTTCCCGATTCCAACCAAATAATTAGAAATTAATTAAAAATATTCCATATTGTATGATTATGTTCTAATTTTGAAGAAAAAATTGAACTATGTTATTTGTTCCTTCTATCTGAAAGAAAAAAACATCAAGAATAGTTTTAAAAATTTTCTCTTCAAAATCCCCATTGTGCCTTTGTACACCCGAGCAGAGCTCGGTCCACCGATAATAATAGGTGAATTATACACACACAAAATTCAGATGGGATAGGATCCTTTGTTTGGTTCAGCAATAGTAGCCTACACTGACATTGTGATGCTCCAGTACACCAGGCTACGCCTCCTTGCTTCTACTTATAAATTGAACACAAATTTTCAACCTTTTAGTATAAATATATTATCAAACATTCAGTCTGATGTCAAACCAAGGCAAACCGCTCGCCAGTCGTTTGAATTGAAGTATTTCTACTTGGAAGGTTGAAATTTAATTAATTTATCAAGTGGATGTTAATTGAAATACTTGCTTATTTTACAGAGAATTTATTTAGTTATCAGGGATCATAAGTATGGATTATGGATGGTGAGGGGAGATTGTCTGAAAGGTCTCAAGGTATGGGTGGAGTTAGGGCTGCTGCAGCTGAAGCAGAAGCAGAGGCAGGGGAACGACCAGTAAGTGCTGATGTGTACTGGTTAGCTTCCTGAAGGAAATTGTTCATATTCTCCAGCATATTGAGGGGTGCAAACGATTTCTCCCTCATGCCCTCTGTGAAGCTGCTCGTCTTGGAAACGATACCAGCTCCCACTTGTCGCTTTTTTTCTGCCATGTATGTCAATGTTTTCTGAATAAGTTCAGCACTCTTAAGTGGTCCCCCTGTCATTACATCCCTCATAATTAGAAGCATTTGTTCAGTAGTAGCACCAGTTAGAGTTGCTATTGATTTGAGCATAGGTCCCAAACGCTCCAGAATCTCAGCATCTACCTTTAGTAGAGCATTCACTATGTTAGCGCCTCCATTCAACTGTGCACCTAATGCGTTTTGCAAGTTTCCATTGAATGTTTTTGCTTCTTTGATCATTCGACCTGAAATGGAACCAGCAGCTGATGTGCCGGCTGCCATTGCACTGCTGCCCATTCCCATTGCGGAGCCAGCCATATCCATTCCTGAATTCGCCATACCTAATCCTGCTGAAACGCCTGAATTTGCCAGGCCTAATCCTGCTGAAGCACCTGCACCAGCCATACCCATTGGGTTAGCTGGTAGCACAGCCGCACTCTGCAAATAACAATATATCATAATAAATAGACAGTTCTCATTTTTTCATGATTTTAAAACACTGTATACTTGAATAGATGTTACTTCTGTATCAGAATACATTGTATTTCCTATCTTATAAGTGCTATGCCAAAACCGAAGTTTCATCTATTAAAGTGTAATATAATTTTTGTCTTATTAGTCCAGTGTAATTTTGATCACACCTAGATGAAAGAAAGATTAGTTATGTGAAGTAATGGTCGCCACAGTGATTAATTATAAAGGTGCGAATTCACAACGCCAGTCGACTAGCGCAAGTTAATTAATTTTCAAGGTTATTTAAGGTAAGAGAATGCTTATTTTCCTTAAAAAAATGGTATTATAAGTGACACCTAAGTATTGTTGTTTCATAAATGTCATTCATCCTTATAAATTATTTATCAAAATCTTGTAATATTAAACCTACGGTACTAGTTGCTTGCCAGTCGACTTGTTACTAGTCGACTTATTTAAGAATTATAATTACATGATATTGAGAATAAATGATATTAGAATTAATCTCATTTATGATATCATAAGTCTCTAATGTCATTTTTAAGAAAAAATGAGCGTTCCTGAAATTTGAGAAATAACCATAAAAACTATTTGACTGACATCGTCTATTTGCACTTTAGCCCATATGGGACCAAATTTTTTTCATAAAAAATCTAGATATTTTCCAGCAATATCACTTCATTTATAGCTAACAATGGCTGTTCCATTGTTTTCTCATTAAAAAATTATTTAGTTCAGCTGGAAAATGATGTTCCAAAAATGGAACAGCGGTCCCTAATGCCTCCATGTAGTTGATACTTTGAAATTTATGAGAATTGAAGTCAGTTTGGGATAATGCCTTCATGATTTGATTGAAAATTTGATCAGAGAATGTGATCATTTCCTACTTCTACAATATTTCATACTTTTTTCACAAACATGTAAATATGGTGTTGTTTATAGATATTCCCGAAACAAAAAAAGGTAGATAAGAATGATAAGAGAGAAACACTGTAACTTACATTGCTAAAAAATATAAGTTTATTGTGTGAACAAAGTCAGAATTATAAGTAGAAAAGATAAAGATATTATCATTAATCAATTATTATCACAATTCAAAATGTTTATCAGTTCTAAAAATCAATTCTTTCTGGTATGAAACTCAACAAAACAGTTGGAATGGAGAGCAACCCCGCATTTCAAACATTTTTTTGTGGTATTTTTTTTACATTGTCCACACCTTGTTTGTTTATCACTTTTCGAGATGAGATGTCCCACACTGTCGAATCGAACTGCAGCTGTTACGCGTTTATCAACTGCAAGAACATTTCTGATAGGTCTTCCCAGAGATAATCTTGTGGAATATTTCTTCAGGTATGTCAGAGATACTTCTCTTGTGAATGAAAGAAGGTCCAAACGATCATCCTTGTATGCATGAGTCCAGCGGTAGAGGAGCCAGGCATTATTCATTGAAGCATTTATTGGAAACATCAATAACTGCCAATACCACTTTTTTCCACGGATACCAATCCTGAGTTTGGAAACATTTTCATCAAGTCTGTCAACACCTCCCATGTATTGATTATATAAAATGACACAAGATGGTTGGTCAATCATCACATGTTTTTTCTCTGCTGCACTCCAACGCCGAACTCTACCAACAGGGTTCACTCCATATGCCGTTGAAGCAACAGTCACTACATTATTATCATTGTACCTCACCAGAGTCACATTACTACCTTTTTCAGTGAATTGCGCAAAAAATCCTCTGGGTAATTTTTGAATTGTTTTCACCTCAAGAAGTGTGGCCTTCTCAATGGTATTTCACAAGTTTCATTCAGCTTCCTCCTTTTTTTATTTCTCTGACAAGGATGCTCAATAGTTTCTTCATCAATTGTAGGTGGACTGTTATTACCTGTTGACTGATGTGCAGTGTTGTCTCCAAAGTCTTCAGTTGAAATTGTTTGGGAGGTTATTCCACCATCATGAAAAATTTCCAGTTTTCCCTCAGTCTCTGCTAGAAGTTGATTTCTTGACAGATGATTGATGTCTGCATCGTCTTCCTCTCCACTGTCTTCATCTGAATCTTCATTGTTCAGAGGAGGTGATATGTAGATGTTGGCTCCAAACACATGAGACTCTGATTCGATAATGTTCATGATGTCATCTAGAGAGTAGAATCTGTAGAAAAAATAAATCATTGTGATAAATAAATTTGAAAACAAGAAATACATGACAATGAGATATCTGAATCAGCATTGAGAATATAATACACTTGAATAATGATGTAAAGATGAAATCTGCATTGATTATCTAAATGGATATTATTGATTTATAAAAAATACATTGCAAAAATTGAATTATGATTCAACATAATAATGTTCATAATTTTTTTTACATGAACTGTGTCATCATAGAACTGCTAAGTAATAATCAAAATCATGAAACATATGATTTGTATTGATGCAATAAGAAGAAAACATCATGTAGTCAATTGAGACCACTGTTCCATTATTGGAACAATGCATCTTTGTAGGTCATAAAACTCTAATTAGTGAACAATTGCAAAATATCTGTTTACATAGTTCTTCAATGACTCATTGACAGTGAAAACCCATAAGCACAAACAATTTAGACTAAAAGATTAGTAGAAATATACTTACTTCTCATTTGAAGACATAGTGCTGTTGAATTGTCACATGCAAATAAGAATTGTAGACCAAAACAATAATGCCCAGCACCAGAAATCATGATGGCTGCTACAGGTTGACCAACTTGATGTTCCAGAACGAAAATTTCCCTTGCTCAGAGGATTATAAAAATAATAAAAATAATTGAAGTTATGTTCCAATTTTGGAACAGTGGTCCCAAATGGGTATACATGAACTCGCGCTTTGCGGCGCTCGGCAGGGGGGTTGCACCCCCCTGCACACCCGCCAGGTCCACCTATGTTAGATAATATTATGTTGTAGAAATTTTAGATGGCTGAGGAATTATTTCTTTAAAATATTGAAAAATGTCATTGACTCTGGAAAGATTGACATTTTTTGGCATATACTCACTCCCCTCATTCATTATTTCAGAATTAAATTTAATAATTTGTTCAATCAATCACTACATTATTTGGTGAAGGCACAATCTTTAATAAATGCTCTTGAAAGGTTTTAGCCCCAAGGTATATGGAGAGAGTACAGCCACTATCTTGGTGACTCCCTACCTCCTAAAAAATGCGAATAGCTCATGAAATCACTAGTATTATTATAAAAACACAAGTTTTCAACTCTGAGTATATATTGATCCACAAGAATCCTGATAGCTTGGAGTTTTTCTTTCTAGTTGACATAATAATATTGTTGATGAGAAATTAGTTAGCTACTAATACTGTTGATAGAATATCATTTCTTGAAATCTGATTCGTTTTTTTTTATAGAATTAATCTCATATTACACAACTGACTGGTTGATGCATTTCTTAGATATTTATAAATTCTTATATAGCACCGATTTTTTTATTTCGAAATATGAACATATCTTTACTAAAGATGGGAATATCTTGAATGCAACCATTAAACATGCGATCAGATAATGTTTCAATAAAAATTGAGAAAATGTAAGAATTAGTACAGTAATAATCTTGATTCACAGAACAATATTAGCGAAAATCTACCCGTGATTTTAAAAATCACTAGAATTTCTAGAAGTAGCAATTTTTAGGAAGGCGGATGGTGAATGACTGTTATTGAACGTTTTCATGGGTAGAATCTTTTAGAAAGGCGCCTGAATCAATCGAACGTAGTGAGGAAACCCCCCTATTCAGCCGCAATCCTAAAAAAATCATGGTAGCTATGGTAGCTTTAATTAATAGTCATTCGTAATCGTAATGATATTGGATGGAGTCACTATTTTTGGGACCCTCTGTTTATATAGGATATATAGGTATGAAATTGTGGATTCGGAAACCGCTAGGAAATACATAAAGAGCATTTCAGCCAGAGGGGGATGAAAAGGATTCCCTCTCTCTTTCAGAAATTTTGTAACTACAAACAGGACTGTGATCTATTTTCCACTGCGGTATATCCCTCTACGAAAAAATCCAACAATCTTTTAAACTGAGGCCCTATGATTATGAAGAATCTGTTTTGCATTTTCATTGAGGCCTGCATGAGCATGCCTAATTTCTGTTTAAATTCCTTTATATTATTTAAATCTATACTTACTATTTTCAAAACAGAGATGAATTATCTACTGACCATCTCAGAAGAGGTTTCCTTGTTTTTAAATGACCTTAATAATAGATTTTATAATTAGACTTTCTATACAGATCAATGGACTTTCTGGATAATGTGATTTACCAATACATTTTTAAAAATGAAAACTGAACCAAACAACCAATTCAATACCTTAAAATTGAATACCGTTAGTATTTCATAATAAATAGACATTTGCATGACAAACTATAAACGAAATTATGCATCACAGAATACTGATTTGATATGACATTATTAGGCCTATCAATTTTGTTCTTTGCAGAAAAGGGACATGCCCAGAAATTATAATATTTTAAATAAGGTAAATTATACAAATATATATTAGTGAAAAGTAGATTCTATACAGAAAGTATAGTACGGTATTTTATATGTATTATTTGTCAGCTATAAACGTGTGTTCAGGAACTACCATTTTCGACATTGTACCAGACCTCAATAATAAACTATAGTGCGATTCACGTCAAGAAGTCAGCATTGCTTAGATGGGAGTTTGCTATCCTTGTTCAGCACAAGGCAGTTGCTGATGTCTCTATCCTATTCGCACTGTGCATTGTTGTCGCACACAGTCCCAACAAACACGATTGGTGCAGTTTTTTCTTCCTCTCTCAATGAAATGGCATTAATGCTCCTCATATAAACAATGCTGAATTGAGTGAATCGGACTATAGTGATGAATATGAATAGTTTATCCTTACCTGTGCACTGGCGACTAGGACAAGAACAGATAAAAGACCTTTGATAGAAGCCATGATGCCGAGATGCTAATGCTTTGACCTGAAGTGTATTCGAATGTTCTGATCATGCTTTTTTATAAGAACGATTCTGACAGGAGGTATGATTCATTGTCACTATCAAAATCACAATTCCAATATTACCATTCGTCTGACTGATTTATAAGTCAAATATTGTCTTAAGAGTAATAAATATTATCTTTGCTTATTGTTATTAATAAAAAGTTGAATAAAATTTGCATTGCTAGAGAGGTAGGGTACTAAAATACATTATTCTTCAGAACTATGTCTGTCTTAGAATTATTTTCTGTTTCTAAAATAGGCTATTTGAATGTCAGTTATTTTATTCGTTTTCATTCCTCTAAGCCTGTTTCATGAAATTAAAGAAGTCAAACATGGAAAAGACAGATATACGCGCTAGACATTACACGGCTTACGGTACTGATACATACAGAAAACCAGGGCGGAACGCAACGGTACATCTGAGAGGAGGGAGAGGGAGAGTGTGTGTCTGAGAGAGAGAGGGAAAAAATACTGCTTATTAATTTTAACAGAACGTCGTTATAACAGAGCGGCAATAGGCCTATCAATTTTTGCTGAGGTTGTACTCGTGCGTAGTTTTAAAAGTCGCTATTTTAATTTTATTTGTAATAAAAGTCGCTATTTTTAAACCTACTCGCTACTCCTATAGTAAATAATTTTAATTTCTAATTGAAAATATGGCAAATAATGGTAAAAATACTCATACAACTAATAAGTACATATAAATATATATTATATATTTATAATAACAACTGAAAGCTTTAAAATTACTCTAAAACGAGTTTTGAGAAGTTAAAATTTCTTTTTTTTCCGGGGGAGGACCCCCCCTTTGGCTGGGGGCAAGCCCCCCTCAGACCCGCCCTAGGTTCTCCCCTCCGTACCGGAACCTTCAATTTTAGAGCACTGCAGAAAAAATATGTCCTAGTGTGCTTTCGCCTTTTTCCTGTATTATATAGGTTTAAATTTCATAAAACATGCCCAGTGATCAGATCATAGAAATTATAAAACAAAACCTGTGATTTTAAAGAACGTACATTCACCAAGTTGCAAAACTCCTATTATTATTTTTTTTTTTTATTCAATCCAAGAATAACGGACGGTTGAGTCTGTGATAACCAGGAGTTTATATTTTTGGTTGGAATCACAGTTTATAACGTCCAAACCATTTTTTTATATTAGTTTGCTTTCAATTTTTCCCCCTTTATTGTCTCTATAGTTTTTGTCTACATTTTTGTGTTATTTTATTAATAGCACATCGGATTGTATATATATATATCTTCTTTTTTAAGTTGTTAATATTCCATTTATAGATAGCGTGGTATTTGTGTTGTAAAATATAAGTGTAAGACTGTTAATATGAATAAGTATAATGTCAAAGTTGTATATTGTGAAATGTAAGTTGTAAATGTAAAGTTACTATTGTAAATGTGGAGATGATGTGAAGGTACCTCCTCGAGACACATTTATATGTCGGGTGTCCCTGGAAACAATGTTACTAGCAATTTCAATGGAATATGGAAAAATAATAGATGACATGGCACCTTCATAATATACCTACCTACTTTTATAATGGCCCTTTGAAATTATATTCATGAGCGAAAATACTAGTAATAATAAGAATAATAATAATACTGTTGGCCAATAATAATATTGGCCAAATGCAGAAAGCAGTAATTTTCAGTTTACTCCGTTTGCTCACGTGTTCAGAGCAAATGATTTGTGAATCACGGACATGGCATGATTGTTACCTCACGGATGTGATTAGTACCCAAAGATGTATAGAATAAAGGTAATAGATAGACCAAGCTAAGCTAAAGCGTTTCTTCATTGAAAGCCAAAATGTTTAACTTAGTTTGAAAGTTAAAATGTGTGTGTTTGAAAAGTTTTCAATGTTTGTAGAGCACGTTACACACATTAACACATGTACTATGTACGGTAACTGCATAATTTTATTATTTGCCATGAATTTTCACAATAAGAGATAGACCCTCAACAGGAAATAGGAAAAATTTTGACGGTTGTGAAAATTCATGACAAGTAAAATCATGCTCGGAAAATGTGTGGCTCTTCGCAGTTGGTGACAAGGACGGGACCTGGAAACATCTACTGCAGATTATCCAGCCCGACTTCTCCCTGCTGAAAGGGTCATCCATTTTCAAGGATCGGTAGAGTGAGTAATTCATAATAATATTTTCTTGAGGGTAAATCTTGTCCATATTTATCAGTCTTGTTGTTTTCATATGTTAAATTTTTAGAATTCTTGTATAATAAACTCGATCATACTTTCCAAAAATCTTTTATTATTTTAATTTTAATAACCTTTCTCATCAGATAAAGAGTAAGATCTGATTAACCTCTCGCAGGCCAAGCTATAGCTACCCCCATCAATTTTATAAATTATTTCGATATTTTTGAATATAAACCAAACCATATTTATCTTTAAATTCATCATATAAGAGGCAACCAACCAACACCCACTCCAAACCTTAAAACCATTACAACTTTAACATTTTTTCCCTTTCGCTAATACAATTCTGTATTAATACCTGTAGATTGTTTGTAAATTTGTATTTGTAGTAGTATTAGTTTTTTGGAAAATTAATTATTCATTTAGCCTAGTATTTTAATTAAGCAAATGGTAATTGGCTCTCACATTGAGGTTGTATTT
This sequence comes from Laodelphax striatellus, assembly GCA_017141395.1. Taxonomy (NCBI): domain Eukaryota; kingdom Metazoa; phylum Arthropoda; class Insecta; order Hemiptera; family Delphacidae; genus Laodelphax; species Laodelphax striatellus. The sequence goes on from CM029534.1 coordinate 22,797,893, forward strand.
TGTTGGTCTGCTTTTGTAATTTATTTCTCAGTAAGGGCCGGCCCTAAGTCTGTAAATGAACTCTTAGATATCCAACCGTAAAGTGTATTTAAAGTCTTCAAATATTCTATCATGGTCATGAGAATGTGATAATACAATAGATTATTACGATTGATTTATTATATAATATGCCATTCCGAACCAACAATAAAGTTCATACTTGGCGGTCTCTGTGTGTTTTTGTTATGGGGTTGCCATGCCAACAACAACACGACAGGACATCGACCAGCTGTACGGAACAGTTGTAATGCTGGTTATGCTGCTTGCATTTTGCAAAACAAAGAGTTGAAGGATGGGGATAATTTTTGGTATTCGTTTGTTAGTAGAAGTCTTATTATCACGGTTTACTGTAAAGTTATGGAATGGAAATTAGTTTTATAGGCTGAAAGCCGTGTTGGCTACTAAAATAGCCAAGAAAAAATTGTGCCAAGATACTGCACTTAAACCGCTGAATTCTTTGAAATCTCGTAAGTAAAGTTGTTCAGATGTTAATTCTGCTAGTATAGTTGACGGTTGCTACATTACAATTAATTAGCCTATCATTCAAGCATGCAATTATTTTAAGTTATTTTAAAATTACACCGTAGCCTTACTTATTCTGAATTCAACTTCATTCTTCAGGTACCGTAGATATAAAGATGAATATTTAGCATATTATTTGGTCATTATCAATTTACCTACTCCCACTGGTTTGGAAAACTTGATGAATAGCCAAATTTAGAGAACCTACAAAAACTCAAATCTATTTGAGAAAGATCCAACTATTATATAGATAGGTCTATCCAAGTTTGAAAATTTCTGATTAATTTTTCAACACTATCGCATGCATTTTTTTGATTTTATAGTTATATGCCTTTACATTTAACGCAATAAAATTGAAATGGCTACGGTACAGAGATTAGCATGTCTTACCAAAGTTGCTCTGAGCCTATTTAATTCAGCATGAATTTATGTTTAGGTAGGCCTATGCTACGGTAGTAGCCCGTGCCAATAGGCTACCTTTACAATAGCCTATAGTTAAGTTGAATGAAGGCCAAAAAGTGACAAATGTCGCAACTAATTGAAGACAAGCAGGACTATTATATGGGAATCGATTGTAGCCTATATTCTCAAAAAATTACCCTAATATCAGCTTGGTTCTACCAAAGACAATTAGAATACTTAGTTTCCTAACTTAATAGTTTACTATCGTCTTTGGTTCTACCCTTCCGATCCACCCTCAAAGTTAAAGAAATCTAAATTTATAATTTCTGGAAACCATATTGCATATATAGGCCTAAGTTACTGTATATGTTACTATTTATCGCATTAAGTTGAATTTTTCCCAAAATGTTGGCGATTTTATACTAATTATACTAATATTAATTATCCTACTAAAAATCAAAACATCCAAAAAAATTGAATTATTTGAAATTTTTTTTCTTTTTCTCTTCTTCCTTGTAGGCCTATGTCATTGTCATTTTATTGAAAACCCGGTCCCTTTAGTAAAAGGTGTAGATATATTCTTTCTCGATCTAGTAAAGTATAATTTCGTGTACCGGCATTAAAAAATGGTGCTGTGGTAGGGGGAGAAAGCAATGTGCTACAATTTGACGCCGTCCCCTCATTATTAATATTCTATGCCTCTCACATTAGAAAAAGTATGTTGAAAACAAAAATACTATTCAAGTCTTCATGTATTTTTGGGCGCTAAACTTAAATTTCACTCTCCCAAGTTCATAAGATCATGAGGGAAGGGTATACCTCCCTGATAAGGGTACTACCCCTTCATCACTTATAATTGTCCCCTCAGTAGTTTTCTCCCTATCATGTGATAGCTCATTCTCTTCAGCTTCTCTTCTCTTCAGAAATGCGATCCAAATTCATGCATCAAAATAATGTTTAAATCGGTCCTTAACGGAGTGTGTTAGAGGGGGTTTTAAGCATCGGAGCGAGCCCCATCGCTCCTATTTCCTAGGAGAGCCTGGTTTTCATTAGTAGAGTTAGTGGTCGAGTAACTGGCATACTAACTCTACCGAGCTAACTCTACTCTACTTACTTGGTCGAGTAACTGTTTTCACTTTAATTGAGAATAGTAGGTAAAGTGTGTTGTCTAGTAAACAGATCCAACCTTAAAATGTCGCCGTTCAGCCTCTACTCTTCTCTACTAGCTCGAGACTGTTTTCATTAGAATAGTGGTGAGTAGAGTGAGAAGCTTTGGTGGGGGAAGGCAAGTGGTAGAGTACTATCCCACGGTGCTATCCCACTCTACTCTACTAAAAACAAGTACTCTACCATAACTCTACTCTACTATGAACGTTTTCATTGGGAGAGTTCACAAGATAGTTAGTACCGTACTTGTCCCGGGAACTCTACCACTAACTCTACTATAATGAAAACCAGGCTGATCCCCCCCCACACTTGAACGTTGATCAACTTGAACTTGAATGTTGATCCCCCCACACTTGATCGGTAGAGTGTCTTTTGTTATTCAATAGTTTTAGTCTCAATGTATCCAATTTTCAACGATTCCGTATATTTCTGAATTGAAATGTTCTAGGGAGAAATGAAGATGGAGAATTACAGTGTGGAAGGACGCGTGGGTGAAGGAGCCCATGGCCTTGTTCTCATGGCAAAGCATCTTCCGACTGGAAAGCAAGTGGCACTCAAGAAAGTTCTTCTAAAGAAAATTGATGATGGCATTCCAAACTCTGTTGTCAGAGAAATAAAAGCTCTGCAAGAGATAGACTGTAAATTTGTAAGTATAAGATTCATTTGATTTGGCGTATGGCATTAGGATTAGATAGATGTCACTAGGTGTGCTTACAGTTGTAAAGTATATGAGATATAGAGATGTTATTTCTTGACGTTGCTGATGACCGTAGAGTCCGATGGTAAAAAAAAATATCTATCTATCTTATTATACCTTCTTATACATTGTGAAATTAATGCTCTGTTTTATTAGTTGCTCACAGTAGCGAGCGGTGCTGTGAAGCACAAGTATGCTGCATTTTAGGAGGGGGGATAGAAGAATTTATAGTTTTTCACTCTTCTGGATACTATTTAATTAAAATAGACATGGAAATGGTAAAATATTGTTTGAAAATATCTGAAAAAATAACCTTCATCTAAAAATTTCGATTGCTCTCATTTTTAGCAGTGTATGAAAAAATAAAAATTTATAATCTTTGAAATAGATGATGAAATTATTAGTGAGTTTGCTGATATGAAGATGTACTTTCTAATAAATTTGAATTCATTTTGATGGTAGGTAATGAAGCTATTGGATTTCTTTCCTCATGGGGTTGGCTTCATTCTGGTCTTCGATTTCATGCCATCTGGACTGTGGGAGATGATTCACGATGTGGATAATAAGCTACAAGATGGCCAGATCAAATCCTACATGCAAATGCTACTAAAAGGCGTGGCATATCTGCATGACCATTCAATAATGCATAGAGTAAGTTTTCTTTAAAATAATCTCTTTTCATATCTCTTACTACAACGAAGATACTAAAAATAATAATCATTCAATGGGACTAATACTAGCATATTATTCGCATACTAGAACGCCGAACATTGTGTTGCATCAATATTCCAAACAAATACCAGATGTTAAATTGAATGCAATAATTCATTTGAATAGTTGAATAAGCTCTTTTGTTGTATTTGTTTTCTTATCTGAACATCCCATCTTTATTTGTGCATTCATTACAGTAAAAGGCCATTCTCATCAATATTCCAATGTGGCGTAAGTGATTGATGAGGCAATAATTTATCAAATCTTCTACTATATTAAAAGAGTTTGGTGCCGTGTAGAGTAGATTTTGGAAAGTTCGTACTAAAAATAATGTTGAGATTGGATAATTTAAACAATTTAGAGAGATTGGATGTATCAAATGGAACAATATACTAGTTAATCAATCGAATATTCGAAAAATATTAAATTAACATTGAAATTTGAAGCTATAATAATCACACAGACTCACTCAATTAGAGTGTATAGCAGGATTAATTCAACTTGTCAGAAAACAGCTGTTTCGTCAATAAGTAAACAGTGATTTTACGCAGCTTTGACACAATAACAAAAATCTTAAATACCTTTAAAATCTTTAAAAGACCTTTCCAATATTCTACGAGATTCAGCATTTGTAGGTTAAGTATTGTGATATTGATTGTCGAAATAGCTGTTTTATGACAAGTTAAATTAATAACTTAAATTAAACTTATTTCATAGTTCTGAGACTACATATTAGTTAATAATTTGTTTAATTTATTTCCTATGTAAGTCGCAAGTTATTTATTGTATTGTCTGTTTTTTTCCTGAATAAATTTCTATTTCTATTTCTAATACTGCTATAGCTGATCTCTATTTAGGGATGCTCATGCAATCAATGGCCATAAAATTGTAAACTAACATTCTTTAAACTTGAAGTACATTAATAGGCCTAAGCTTTTCAATGTTCAACATCTCGCTATCACAACCTTCAATTTGTGTCAGTTTCCAGTGATGAAACTATGATAATAGAAAGATCTGAAATCTATTTTATTATTTAATGAACGAAAAACAAAAATTTATTTTGTATGTTTCTACTGTATTGAGGATTTGAAGCCAGCTAACCTGCTAGTGAGTGCTAGTGGTATTCTGCGAATAGCTGATCTGGGTCTGAGTCGCGTGGTTTGGAGTGGAGCGAACAGTGGACACAACAGCAGGCCTTACAGCCACCAGGTGGCTACCAGGTGGTACCGGGCGCCTGAACTGCTCTATGGTGCTCGTCAATACTCCTATGCTATTGATTTGTGGGCTGTCGGATGTATTCTGGCCGAACTCAACAATTCGTCTCCTCTATTCCCGGTAAGTGGTCACTTGTATGGCAGGATTAATTTAACTTGTCATAAAACAGCTGTTTCGACAATCAATATCACAATACTTGACCTACAAATCTCGCAGATTATTGAAAAGGCCTTTTAAAAGGTATTCGTTGAAAGGTCTTCATTAAAAAGGTCTTTCAAAGACTTTTAAGCCTTTGGATTATTGTGTCAAAGCTGCGTAAAATCACTGTTTACTAATTGCCGAAAAACAGCTGTTTTCTGACAAGTTAAATTAATCCTGCTATATGTGACACTTTAAATATCATCTCTTGTTGGAAGATATGCCTCGTTCATGGAGTTGAGAGACGGCCAAAACAGGCTGCTTACATTTGTGTGCTTATAGAATTGATGACTCACAGCTGGTTTCGATAAATTTTGTTTCCAATTCCAGTTCACAATACGTTCATTCAAGGTCAAACCGGAAACACGTACTGCTGATAATAATAATATTATTTCAGTAGTTCTACTGTGAATCGGTCTAGCTGCTCCTAGCTAGACTCTTGCACGCACAGGTTTATTACATCGTCTCTCCTTTCCCTGAACAGACTATAGAGTTTTCAAAACAAATATTGCGAGAAACATTGCATGAATGATGAATCAATGAATTAATATGAATGAAAATGTCTCTGTAATTTGAATGAAAATATATAAATTCATCACAATAAATGAAAGAACATTGCATATTATGTGTGTTGAAACAATACAGAATAATAAAATGAAACTGAAACAATACATTTCATTCGGGTGAAGCTTTGATAATTCATTCCTGATGGCTACGATGTTTTTTTAAAATGTAAAACTTTCCATGTAATTTACTCAATGTGATCTTTCAAATGAGACGTGAACGAACAAAATCTGTTGAGAAATTACAGAGGAGTTCTAAGTCAGAAAAAACATGTTCGCCTATTTTATTAAATAAAGATTTAGAAACTAATGACTTGTGATTTTTCTGTTCAGGGAGAAACCGACATAGATCAGCTAGCCATAGTTCTGCGTGGCTTAGGAACGCCAACAGAAGCAATTTGGCCTGGACTCACAACTTTGCCCGATTATAATAAAATTTCATTTCCACCGGCGAGACCACTGCCCTGGTCAACTCTTCTTCCCGATTCCTCTTCTGCCTTAGTCGATCTTGCTAAGCACTTGCTGGTTTATGATGCGGATAGAAGGCTAACTGCCAGTCAGGTATATTGGGTTGTATTTTTTACTTGTTAAAACTAAGTTTATGATTTGGTTTTTGAATATATTCTCAATTTCTCAAAATTCACAGATATTTTATGTTATAAAGATACACATAGTAAGCCCGCTATGAGTAGGACGAAGTTGGTAGAGAATGTACAGAGATTCAAGATGGCAGCTGCTACAATGCTATCAACCAACATTCCAAATGAAAATAGGCCTACTCTAGACTACTTTCGACATTTTGTAAAATAATTTAAATTTTTTCTGAACAACGTTCTCGCTTTCACGATCCGTTTATCTTTTGAAACAAAAGTTTCTAGCATGTCAAAAATTTTATGTTTCCTGACTTGACATTGATGAACATATTCATTAATTAAAAAAACTTTTGGTCGGATAAAAAGCCTCTAAACCCCGTTAGAAAGGAGACATTTCCCCCGTTATTTTGATATAAAATAATATCGACTTCATCAAAGTCCTTCGTAAAAGCAGCGGTTCAATTTCCAAAATTGAGAAAAATATCGAAACACATCAGCTGCTCTCATTTTCTTCCCGATTTCAATACCTATTACAAATATTTAGAAATTAATTTAAAATATTCCATATTGTATGATTATGTTCTAATTTTGAAGCAAAAAGTGAACTATGTTATTTGTTCCTCTTATCTAAAAAAAAACATCAAAAATAGATTTAAAAAATTTCTCTTCAAAATCTCCATTGTGACTTTGTACTCCCGAGCAGAGCTCGGTCACCCGATATCGGGGGTGTGAGTTATAGTATATCAGTTTGCTCTCTCTCGATATTATGGCAAGCTAATGAATCTGTTTTTATTTTTATTAAGTTGATATAAAAGGTTTTGATATTTAATTATGAGCGTGTTAAAATTGAGAAGACATTTTAAAATATTCAACTTTTCATTTCAGGCTTTGGAACACAGCTACTTCTTTACGGCCCCACTGCCTGTTCCATTGAGTGAGATGCCTCATCCTCCATCAGACCATCGGCAAAGACTGAAGGCTAGAGAAATATCTTCATATTCTGTTGACAAACCGATGACAAATGACTTGAAAAGTCTCCAACTCTACCTGAGTGATTGATATTAATGTGTGATGGTCTTCAAGGCGCAAGAGCAGTATTTATTTTCTAGTTTGTATGGTATTCTGTTTTATGAAATTTGTTTATAAGAGGTAGTAGGGTTTTTATAGGATGTTGACTGTTGAATTTTGTGTTACAACGTTCCATTGCTAACGATTGATATTCAGTCAGTTGTTAACGATTGACTGAACATCGTTAACAATCAATCGTTAACAATTGATTGATTGTTAACGATTGATTGCTGCTCAGTCTACTTGAGGTTGTCGGTCCAGGCTGGTGTGTAGACTGTATGTGCATCTATGCCCGTGACCAACAAGCCTTCTCATTTCTCCACTATACTTATTCCATTCAGGCGCCATCCATAGAAATGATCTACTCAATTTGTTGCAATATTTCACTTGTTCATTGTTATTTATTTTTTTAAGATCCATTTCGAAATAGTGTTTACCATAGAAAAAGGTGACGATAAGTAACTTTACTCTGTCGAGTGGATTGTAATTTGATATTAACATATACAAATAATAGGAGTAGATGACTTTTCAGAAAGGGCCAGCTGTTTAAGTTTTTACTGTACGGCAAAAATAGTTTGTGTCAGGCGAGTTTAGAAGTCTCGCCGATCGCTCACGTGATTAACACAGCAATATTGTTTTAAGTACCGTCAATTCCCCAGAGATATCAACTGTATCACGTCGGTATTCCGTTGTTCACAGTTTAACGCAGTGATGAATTATCTACTCATATTCTTTGTCTGTGGTATTAACTTACTTACTTACTTACTGCTGGGGCGTCACAAATCTCAGTCGATTTTTTGCCTCGTAGATAAGCCTCCTCCATTCTTCTCTGTCCTCTGCCATTCCAATTGTTCCTCCGCACCGGACAACATCTCTCCCAACTTGGTCAAGCCACCTTAATTTAGGCCTTCCTAATGGTCGCCTTCCTGCAGGTACGGCCTTGCACACCTCCTTCAGCCTTGTTCCCTCCTCTCTACGAAGTACATGACCTAACCAGCTAATTCTTTTGGCTTTTATGAGGGCTATTATATCTGGTTCTTGGTATAGGGCACGTAATTCCCTGTTTTTTCTTATGCGCCAAACTCCATCTTCACATACTGGGCCAAAGATTTTCCGCAGAACCTTTCTCTCAAAAATTACTAATCGTCCTTCATTTCTTTTGGAAAGGACCCATGTCTCACTGCCATACAATAACACCGGCTGTATGATGGTCTTGTATAATCTTAACTTTGTACATCTTGATAGCAGTTTGGAAGATAGAATTTTTGTACAGGCTCCTAAGCTCTTATTGGCATTTGCTAGTTTACATTGTATCTCCAAGTCTTCACAATTTGAACTATTTACCGTAACTCCTAAATATTTGAAGCTGTCTACACAATTTATTGAATAATCGGCAATGTTGAAATTTACGTTTGTATTTTGAGTGTTTCGCCCAAAGTGAATAATTTTAGTTTTCTTCATTTAATTCTAATCCTACTTTCTTACATTCTCTTATTAGGTTTTCAGCTAACAGGCAGAGGCTTTCAGAATTTTCTGCTAGGATCACTACGTCATCAGCAAATGCCATTATGTTTAGGTCTACTCCCAGTTTAATACCTCTTTGGAGGTTCTTTGTTTTTTGTAAGGCTTCCTCTACAGCTATATTAAAGAGAGTGGGGGAAATTCCATCTCCTTGCCTTACTCCTGTGTTTATAAGGAAACTGTCAGATATTTCTCCGTCTATTTTCACTTTAGCTTTGGACTCGTTTATGCATAGTTTGTTAATCTTATCAACTTTTCTGGTACGCCATGTTTTTCCATGTTCTTGAATAATGATTTCCTGTCTATGCTGTCATATGCTTTCTTAAAATCTATAAATATTCCAAAAAAACTCTTATTAAATTCCCAGTATTTTGAAATTCCCTGTTTAAGCAAAAAAATTTGGTCGATGGTTGATCTGCCTTTCATAAATCCTGTTAGTTCCTCTTCAATTATGGTTTCTGTGTATGGATTTAGCCTTGATAATAAAATTTTGAAAATATTTTATAAACTGTGTTTAGAAGGGATATACCTCTGTAGTTGGAGCACACTTGTTTATCACCTTTTTATGAAGGGAATTATCACTGCTTCAGTCCACTCTTCTGGTATGGTTTCTTTTTTCCATATATTCAAGATTAGACTGTGGATTTCCTTACAAGAACTTTTCCACCATTTTGATTGTCTCAGTTGTGATTTCATCTTCTCCAGGAGCCTTATTGTTTTGTTGATTTATGGCTTCTTCCCACCTCCTTTTTCAGTAGGTGGCATAACAAGGGGCTGTACATTGTGGTAACTTGTCTTCCCTATCACCATTTGTAGAACATCACAGTTTAACAGTTCTCTAAAGTATTCTCTCCATATTTTAATTCCTGATTCTTTGTCCATCACTAGGTTGCCATCTTTGTCTTTGACTCCATAATTCCTTGCTGAGTATCCGGTTTTGAAGAAACGAACTGTCCTGTAAAAATCTCTGGTATTATTTGCCGTTCTATCATTCTCTGCTTTCGTCAGCTTTCCGTTTAAGAATTCTCTTTTGCACCTTCTGAGCAATAGTTTTGTATTTCTGTTGATTTCACAGTATTCTGCTCTAATTTGTTCTGACTTTCTCTGTTCTGTTTCATTTGCCGGTACTGCTTTTTTATTTTCCAACCACTTAAGTTTAGTGTCTTTTCTTTTGTCCACCATAGCCTGGCATTCGTCTGTAAACCATGGGTTCTTTTTTTTCTTTGGTTTTTGACCACATACTTCCTTTACTGTACTTTTAACAGCAGTTTGAATTCTCTTCCATTGCTTATTGACTAGATTAGGTTCTGCTTCTGGTAACTCTAAGACTTCATTTCCTAATACTTCAAACCTATTACTAAGCTTAATTTTAAACTCCTCTTGTACTGCTGGTATCTTCATTTTCTCAGTATCTAACTTTTCTATCCTAGCCGCTTTCTTCTTCTTCAATTCTATTCTTTGCTTTACACTAATAAGCACCAGGTAATGGTCTGTTCCAAATTCTGCTCCTCTTACTGTTCGTACATTTGTAATGCTGCTTGAATGTCTACTGTCAATTAGTACATGATCTATTTGATTAGCAGTTTTCCCATCTGGAGATGTCCAGGTCGCTTTATGAATTTGTTTTCTGGGAAACATTGTGCTGCAAATTTTCATGTCTGTTGAACTGGCTAATGTCAGAAGTCTCAGCCCATTGTCATTTGTTGATTCGTGTTTCCTTTCCTGCTACTTCTCCACATCTCTTCCCTTCCTACTTTAGCATTTGCGTCACCTATCACTAGTTTTACATCGTATTGTGGTAATTTGTTTATTTCGTCTTCTAAAGCTCCATAAAAATGTCTTTATCTTCATCTTCTGTTTCTTCTGTTGAGCATAGATACTTATTATCGATAGATTCTTAAATTTCCCTCTTATTCTAATATTGCACAGTCGTTCGTTTATTGGCGTGAAACCTATCACAGATTCAGCTATAGATTTCTTAACAGCACACCCTACTCCTCCATAATACCGACCATCATCTGTGCCACTATAATATATCACATAATCTTTGGTATTGATTTTCCCTGCATATGGCCATCTAGTTTCTTGTAATGCTACTATGTCTAATTTATACCTACTTAATTCGTCTGCTAATAAATCACTTCCCCCTGGGATAGCTAGCGTTCTAATATTCCATGTTCCGATTCTCAAGTCTTTTGGTCTGATCCTATTATTTGTCCTTTGTTCCAGTCCGTCCGAGGCATTTAATCTACGTTTCGTAACAATAGTTTTTTAAAGAGTGGGTTGTTAGCCCAACGTCCAACCCCCAACCTGGAGGACCAGGGGGTTTTTCTTCAGAGCTCCCTACTCTTAGGTGGACTGCTTTCTCTACAGCTTGCAGAGTTTCACCTACTCTGGATTTGGTTCGGGTTGTCTCCCTAGGCTCTTCCGCCCTCTCCGCCGTTGGGAATCTCTTCCTCCTCCGCCTTCAAGGTCGTTGGCCGGTTTTCACCTAGTAACCCTAGACAGGGACCCTTACGAGGTACTACCATCCGGGTCAGATGGCCCAAGGTTTTTTTTCGAGGTGTTACTCCTCCTGCTCCTCCTTCCTCCCCGCTTGCAAGGGCAGGCCCCGGGCTTGCAACCGGCAGTGCTAAGAAGCACTATTGGCGGAGTTGTGGGGTTAGGTTAGGCATACTAGGTGGTATTAACTAGTTGCACAAAAGTCTGTTGAGCTTGATCTCCAATTAAATTGTAGTTTTGTGAAAAGTAGACCACGCTCTCTGGAATTACATTGTTGTGTGTTCACGTTAACAGTTTAGCATATATTTTCCAAGTCCATTCATAATGAAGGTACAGTAAGATTCATTTAATTTGATGCTTGGCGATAAGTAAACATCTGATTTTACGCAGCTTTGACACAATGTTTAACCTAAAAATCCTGAATCTTACAGATTTTAGCAAAGACATTAAAAAGGTCTTTTGAAAAGGTCTTCTATAAAAGGCCTCCTTTAAAAAGGTCTTTGAGACTTTGAAAAGTCTTTGGATTATTGTGTCAAAGCTACCTAACATCAGCTGTTTACTGATCGCCAAGCATCAAATTAAATGAATCCTACTGTATCAATATTCATTTATTCAGTACAAAAATGATACTTGATTGAAGTTCCAACAGACTCTCGCCCAAAACTGTCTAACAGTGGCGGATCCAGGCTTCGTGGGGCCCTGGATAATTGATCTTGGCGGGGCCCCACTTAAGGGGGGGGGGTCTGGTGTCCTTTGTCAGCTTCAAATAGTGTGGCTTACCATGCACTTTTTTAAATTATTTTATACTTCAGTATGAGTTGAATTGATTAGATAAAAGATGATTAGTACAATCCACTCTCCATATTTTGAAACTAAGGGAACCACCAAAAAGAAGTTTGAAAAAGTATGTTCACACAATATATACAGGCCCACAATCAAAATCACACAACTTACTTACTCACTTACTTACTCCCAGGGCCATTTGTATCGGAGTTGATATTTGGGCGCACCACCAAACTGCCTCCATGTGGGTCGGTTTTTAGCGTCTTCAACTGTGGCTCCAAGCTTCCCCATGTCGGCCTTCACTTGGTTCCACCATCTCAGTCTGGGTCTTCCACGGGGTCGTCTTCCAGCTGGGTTGGCTTCGACTACGTTTCTCAGCTTGGAATCTTCGTCTCTCCTCAGTACATGCCCAGCCCACCGGATTCTTTTGCTCTTTATGTCACTGACTATGTCTGGGCTGTCATAAAAGTCTCTAATCTCCTTGTTATGTCTTTGAGTAATTGTGAAGGTGATATTGTGGTAGTTATCCATAAAGGTCAATTCCCACATTGACGACGACGACATTCTCATTTCGTTCTGCGCATGCGTCACCAGCCCATGCTCTGATTGGTCCATGTCTATCTTTGTTTACAAATGATAGCTCTCAAGTCTCAAAATTGCAGTACCGGTATGACTTGAAAAGGTTTGTATTATAATTTTATTTACTGATTATTATATTTATATTGTCGTACTAATATTATTAATATTAATTGACAATTGATTCCGAACAGCGAACATTCAAACTTCGTACCTAGTCACTTAACCTAGAAATTCGGCTGGTCAGAAGTTCTAAAAGGATGGACCAATCAGAGCGCGGGCTGGTGACGCATGCGCAGAACGAAATGAGAATGTCGTCGTCGTGTCGTTGTCGTCAATGTGGGAATTGACCTTTATAAATGAAAAGAAAAGATGTTATCAAACCACTGATTTATTAGAAAATCGAGATTCCGGTTTCGGTTGTTACACCATTATCAATCTCTGGTAAACTAATACTTAACGTACAGAGCAGCAGTATTTATACTAACGGTAAAGCACCGCTATTGGTAGACGCTCTAGCCAATGACCGTGAACTGCTGCCATTGGCCTAGATAAGCTCCTCCCCGATTAGCGGTTCATTCAAACATTACAAAATGGCGATTCAAACAGAAAACACAATTGAAGATCAATAAATAGCTACAATAACCTAAGAAATAAATGAAACAGTATTACGGAAGAATAAGAAAAACAAAGGAATAAACTAATACCGTAATATCTGCCTAACAAATTATGATTAAATGAGATTTGTGGTGTTGTATTGATTGAAATGAATTTGGTCATTCAAACTCAACTGTTGATCATCTTTCGTTACCCTAGTTATTTCTAGAGCTTCCAGTATGTTGAGAATTCTGCCCTTGTTATTAAAATGCAGAAACTTAACATTCTCCTCGGCCTTGAACTTGTGATTATTTGTTATCAAATGTTCAGCAAAGTTTGAATCTCCATTACACTTATTCCAATCTTTGATATGTTCTTTTACCCTGATTTTGAAACTTCTACCAGTTTGACCAACATAGGTCGCATTACAATCCCCACATTTAAGCCTATATATACCCCACTTCTATCCCATTTATCAATTTTATCTTTACTGCAGCTAAATAGATTCTTTAAAATCGGTTTGGTTCTAAAAGCAACATGAAACCCATTCTTTTTCAATTCTCAACCTATCTTATCAGAAACAAAGCCTAAATAAGGAATAGTTACCCAAAGCTTTTCCTCATTGTTTGTCCCTACAAAGCTGGAATTAACTGAGATTCGTCTGTTGATTTTACTTAGCAGCCTATCCAGCATAATTTCCTCATACCCATTTGTTACAGCTACTTGTTTGATTGTACTTATCTCCTTAAGAAAATCGTCATGGTTCATAGGTATTGTTAATGCCCTATGAAACATACTATTAAAAGCTGCTGCAAGTTAGTGAGAAATGGGATGACAAGAATTAAGAAGGATGATAACATCGGTATGAGTTAGTTTTCTGAAAATGGAGAACTTATGAAAACCAGTACTATGATCTATTTTCAAATCTAGAAAATTCAATACACAATCCTGTTCTACTTCTACAGTGAATTTGATCTTACGATGCAATTCATTTAGGTAAGAAAGAAAATTGTCCATTTGTCTATTACTTCCCTTCCATAAGCAAACTACGTCGTCTACATATTATCTAAAACAGTAAACAATTTTATCTTTGAAAGGACTATTCTCAACAATGCTACTCTCTAATTTATCCATAAAAAGTTCCGCTAGAAGAGGTGAGAGTGGTGATCCCATTGCTAATCCCTCTTTTTGTTCAAAAAACTTATCATTGAATTTGAAATAATTATGCTGAGTGCATAACTTCATCAACCTTAACAGTTCTTCCCTAACAGTACAATCATTTATTGAGGTTCTCATTATTTCTTCAGCTCTATTTAGACTTTCTTCTACCGGGATATTGGTAAACAAATTAGTGACATCAAATGATACAATTTTGAAAGAAGATAGAACAGGAATATGTTTTATTTTGTTGACCAATTCCAATGAATTTTTGATGCTGTATTTTGGTTGAAATCCCATAAGTGTTCTGAATCTACTATTGAGTTTGTGAGCTAATTTGGAACAAGGAGAATTTACAAAAGATACTACTGGTCTTATCGGGATATTCGATTTATGTAATTTAGGTTGGCCAAAAAGTCTAGGAGGATATGGATTCATGACTGATAGATACTTGGTTTCTTTCTTATCAAATAATTTAGTGGTTGCTGCTAACTTGTTCTTGATTAATCTATTAATCTTGGTAGTAGGATTGGAGTTGATCTCATTAAAATTATTATCAGAAATGAAATTGTTGACCTTACCCAGATATTCTTTCTTTTCCATTATTACTGTAGTGCACCCTTTATCAGCTTTTAAAATCATGAGGTCGTTGGTTATCATCTTCTTCTTTAGCTGCTTTACGATGTCTTCTGTTTGAGTAGACTCTGGTTGAAGCTGTCTCATCTTTTCTTGAAGAATAATGTCGGCACATTTATTCGTCAGGATCTTGTTCTGAGAGACTCCCCAATTACTGTCGATGCTGCATGCAAGATTCTCGAGTTCTTTGCTGCCTAAATAGCTGTGGCTGCTGAATTTGTTACCTTGGCCAAGTAACTGTGTCTCCGATGTTGTGAAGGTCACCTTGGAGAAATTTGCCACCCTATCAGCAAACTGGTGGTGTTGGAGAATCTCAGGTCTGCTATTTGGCCTTGGACGTTGTATTTCGATGAGATGTTGAAGTTTTCTGCTCTGTGACCGGGTTTTCTCACTCAGTCTCGTATAAAGCTGCCCCCTGCATTTTTCGTCTAGTGAATCCCACTCCGCCTTGTGTAATTTTCCGGTTATCTGTGTGTGAAGCAATGATTTTGGGGACAGTAACTTGTTGCAGGCATACATGCATCTTTCAATAAATTTAACACTGTTTTCAGAAATATTGTAGAATTTCTCCATAATGAAATAAAAACACAGATGTTGTCTTCTTCTACTTCCAATCTTCATAATTAGTTCCTGTGCATTCTTGACTCCATGAGTGGGTTTGAAGGAAGTGAAGTTTCCAAATAGTGAGTTTAGCTTGTGTGCTAGTTTTGATGTGGGTGATGCTATTCCTGAAACTACTGGTCTTATTGGCATGCCCAGCTTGTGTGTCTTTGGTAGTCCAAAAAAACGTTCATTAGTTTGAGAGAGTGGTTTAGTTTAGAGTTTGTGGGTTCATTATTATTAGTCTTCTAGTTTCCCACTGGTTGTTAAACAAGGCTCCTGATTCATTCAATGTTTTCCTTACTAATCTATTGTAATTCACTGTTGGATCTGTAGAAATCTTCTGAAAGTTGTTATCTTCCATGAACTGGATTACTTTGATGTTGTAGTCTTGTCTATCTAAAATCACTGTAGAGTTTCCTTTGTCTGCTTTGGTTATGACTTAGGCCGGATTTCACCAAACCACGCTAACGATTTGTTTCATTAACTATTCGTTATTGCAATATTAAGGTAAGGGAGCGGTGTCTCGATCTCATTGGCCGAATTTACTTAGACTGAATTTTGGCGCTGTATTTGAATTCAGAGCCTTTATGTTATATTCAATTTTCATGAAGAGTTTTGAAAGTTTTTGGTATCTTTTGCGGTATAAATCAAAACTGTTGTGAGAATGTGATTAATATTTACGGTAAAATACAACATTTTTGCTATATTTTTCTTTCTGCTTCTTCCCAGAAGATAATATATAAGGTTATGTTCGTAACTACATTTCATTAACTATCAGCTGGCCCTTAGTAAGGTGACCAGATCTTGAGGTACTGAAAACGGGACGGTCACAAAATCGGTGGGGGGGGGGGGGTTTCGCTCATTCATACTTTCATACACGGTTTTTTGAAGGAGACCAAAAAACTTAATGAGGTGATAACTTGAATGAGGCAGCGACAAAATTATGAAAATTTGAAACCCTCTGCCTTTATTATCTCGGTAATAAAGCATTTTAGAAGCCATGTTTACTAAAACTTTTATCTTTATTTTGATGTAAGAAAAACACCTCACTAAGTTTTCAGGTTTTTTTCAGAACACCCTGTATGTATAGTGTTTTACTAGACCATACAAAAACAAAATGAAAAGCAACATTAAAGATATGCACTTTAAATTTAATTAATATGTAGGTCTACTCACATGTCAATACTTTTCAGATGAATGAATTTTCTTTAAAAGTTCATGATTTTTTTTGAGGAGGTCTGCAAACTGGCTACAGGACAAGTCAATGTTACATTTGACTAGCAACATTGCTTTCAACGTTGAAATTTTCAGCTGCGACTTCTCCTGGGTCCAAATGTCGTTAATAATTGAAAATATTCGTTCAACCGGAGCATTTGTTCCTGGTAAAGACAGGAAGAACGAGATCAAAAGTTCTATGTTTTTCACTGGCACATGATTATTAGAAAAATGACCAAATATTTCAACCCATCTTTTATCTGATGGGGTTTTATTCTCAACCCATTTGGATATCTTTTCATCAGTCACATATTTTTTCAAGTAAGTAATTTCATCGAAAAGTTCGCTGTCGTTAATTCTTAGCTTACTCAATTTATTTACAACCAAATCCATCCCCTTTTCAATTTTTTCCCACGAGGGAACTTCGTTGAGACAAATCCAGTGGAAATTTTTCATTTCATCGAAATGCCAAGCCCACAAGTTCAGATATTGTAAACAATTTTCATAGAACATCAATATAGAAGTCACAATGTCCTCCTTCTCAGCTGATTCTCCAATTTTTGTAATTGAGCTACGAACTATGAGGGGTATGAATTTATTGGACAATCTCTCTTCATATTTTTGACGCAGATCAGACAACACTGCAGCAACTTCAATCGCGCTGATATTTTGCCCCTCAACTTGCAAAACTGTTGCATGAAAAACTGCAGCTTGGTTGTGTATGAATAGAAGCCATACTTCTGCACACGGATTTAAAAAAAAATCTTTAATGAGCTTCGGGCTTTTTTCATGGTTCAGAAAGTAATTTTTCAAAGGTTCGAAAAGTTCTAAAAGCCGCTGGACCGCCGGCATGAGTGCCAGCCACCTGGTTTTGCTGTAACCCAATAGTTTTTTATATTCCACTGCAGCTTGCTCACAGAATTCTTTGAATGACTCGACTCGCACCGTGTAAATGTAAAAGTAACTGTAAATTTTCACTACAATTGTCTCTATATCAATTGGGAGACTGTCTGCTGCTGACTGAATTGTGTTGTTGATGATATGGGCAGCACAACCGATTCCAATAACATCTTGTCCTAAGGCATTTTTTAACTTGTAAAATACATTATTCTTCCCCACCCGGGCTGCACCACCGAAGTTTGTATTGGTATTATCGGCTGAAAACCCAACAACTTTATGAAACACGTTGGCCTCCTGCACTACAGTTATTAAATGTTCACATACAATGTCAGAAGTTTCTCCAGGAAGTTCTTGTAGTTCAAGAAGTTTAACCTGAACTCCTACTTTGGGATCAAAGTATCTGACTAATGATGGGAAGATTTTCAATTCTTTGTGATTTGAAGAATCTAGAGATACAGAAATAAATTTAGCTTGATGATGATGCTGCTGTAAGAGCTAACTTATGTTTTTCACTTTTGAGATGTTGATTGATGTCTGATTTTCCACCATGAGAAACAGAAACGTTTGATTTAAATCTGATTTCAACTCGTTCTCGGCAAAAGTCAAAAGACATTGACTACCACAGATTCAACTTGAGTGCGTGCACAGGTAAATTTTGGTTCAAAAAGTTTTTGAATAATTTTGGAAGTGCAGTCCATTGATCGGAAACTCTGACAATGATTGACTGTGTGAAAAGCAAATACTCCTTCGGCAACAGCTAATTCCATTTCTTTAGCTCCACAAGTTGATGACTTGAAAAACGTTTTCACAGAACTTGATGATGATGCTGCTGTAAGAGCTAACTTATGTTTTTCACTTTTGAGATGTTGATTGATGTCTGATTTTCCACCATGAGAAACAGAAAAGTTTGTGTTGCACAAATTACAATGAACATCGGAATCAGTCTTGGTTTTTTTAATGAATGGAAATTGTTTCTGTAGTTCATCATTAAACTTGCATGAACGTTTCGGCATTGTAGAATTCTAACGCACCACTTTCTCACTTACGCACAAACAATAAACCATTCCAACTTCAACAAAACTTCAAAATTCGTTTAAATTTTTAACCATTAACTGTACTGTAAGCTGTTATTAGTAGACTTTACAGAGGTTATGTAAACTTGATCACGTGTTTCAGACTAGCGCCAAGGAAGGAACGTTTAGTTCAACAGCAACACAAAGCTGTAGTTGTCACTCTAATGTTCTAGAACATTAGAGTGACAACTACAGCTTTGTGTTGCTGTTAGCTACAACAGAGCTGTGGGTGGGCATTTTATGAACTACTACTCCTCTATTCCTACTATTCCTCTATTCCACTCTTTCTTCCAGTTTGTTTCAATGTAAAGCGGGATTTTTATTGTTATTTATAATTTGAAAATACAAAAATTGTGAAGTTAGCGGTAGAAATTGGTATATAGTATTCAAAATATAGAAGTTGAAAGAGCAAAAAAACTGTAAATTGTTAAAACGGGACAAATGGGCGTCCCAAGAGGTTTGGTGGGGACAACGGGACAAGCCTCCAGAAAACGGGACGTCTGGTCACCCTACCTTAATGGCTTGGTTTTACGATTCTAGTAGATGTTCAGGTTACTGGGGGCAGGTTGGAACATATGATGATCTACTCTATACAAACAAATAGGGCAATGCACACTTACTGGTGACAAGATTTGATTTCACCACACGCCGTAACAGATGGAAGACTAACGGTCTGTTAAAAAATTAACTGCCCAATTTTGGCCAGTTACTTCTGAAACAGTTCGTTAAAAGGGTAATATGGCGGAGTTTTGTTTACTGATGAATCGAAACTTGTCTGTTGTGTTATGTTGATATTAGATCATTAGCGGTTTTTACTATTACGTTAATAAATAATAGAAAACACTTTAATAAACACAATACACTTTTGTGTTTATTAAAGTGGAGTTTGACAATTTTAAAAAGTGTTTTCTAATAAGGAAAGATTCCACAACAACAACATCAATTTGTCTACAAATTTTATGAATAGATAATTTTGTTATATTGTATTAGAGTTTTTAGAGTTAATATGGAAATGCAAAATCGAGAACTATAGAATAATTCTTATTATTTAAAGTTGTTAGGCTAATTTTTATTTTCAATTAAACACAACACTAAACACTCCTCAACATAAACACTGATCTATAGACGAGTAGCTGCCAAACACTAGCGCTCAAGTGAGAGACAGAGGAACAACTTGTCGGGATTGAAGATGGGTTAACATTGAATCAAATGTAAAAATGTCTGTTTTCAAACCCATCGTATTTGATAAATATTCAGCCAAAATATTCCAGCAACTTATAAAATCAAAGCTAGGATGTTTAAGAACACTTCAGTTGCCTTTTTAAGAGAGAAAAAACAAAGATAATTTTAATTTGACCCTCTTTCCAAAAGCATTCCTTTCCAAAAAAGAGTAAGATAGGTACTGATATAAAATATAATATTGAATGTGAATAGATGAAATATAGAAAATATAAGATGTAAATATAATATTGTGATTGAATTAAATATTATTTGTGTAAAATAGTTGATTTCTCTGGAATAATAATGTCTTTTTTACTCCTGACATTGATTGTTGCACATATAATATTGAACGTAAATAGATGAAGTATGGAAAATATAAGATATAAATATAATGTTGTAATTGAATTAAATATTATCTGTGTGGAATAATTTATGTCTCTGGAATAATAATGTTTATTATACAAACCATACTGATGGTTACACATAGCAGGAAGTTCAAACTTCAAAACCTAACCTAGCAAGAAGAGAGTCTAGCAACAAGATGACGAAAATTCTGATAAAAGTACTTTAATCCAACTGATACATTCATTAAAACACCTTGAAACCACTAAATAATAGATAGCAATAACGTATTGATGATACATTAATGATTTAATTGAATTCTATCCTAAAATCGTGTTTTGTTCCTATCTCAAAACGTTAAAATCCCGACAAGTTGTTCACTCTCTCTCACCTAGAGCGCGCTGATCAGGTCTAGGAGCTACTCCTCTATTCTCTAGGTTATGATTTGGCTAAAGTGCAGTATATCAGCACATTTTTTTCTCGGCTATTTTTGAAGATATCGACTCAAATTTTTTTTTAAATGAAACTAGAGACAAAAATAAAGCGCGCTAGCACAATTTCAACTTCATTACACCTATTCTAATATTTTTAATATCGGTTCGAAATATTGCTTTGATTCTAACCTATCTTTTGAAACATCAACATTCTATCACTTGAATTGATTATTCCGTGTGGACACAATATGAAAATTGAATAATTGATATCAATTACTTACGATATTGACTATTACAGTAGGCTATTTATTTATTAATTGTTATTAAAATCAGTTCATTTTTGAATTGTAGTATGAACTGGATGCTGGAAGCCATGTTTTTGACTGTTTGTTTACGAACGCCTACTCCTAATCTCGGTAAAATCGATAATTTTTATCGATTGTTCTTCAATATCGATAACTGATAACTTCGAGATCAGACTTCAATAAACCAACAGCCAAAAACGTACAGTTATTTCATTTGCCAAAGACAATTTCACTACTTAATTATTGTCTAATTGATTAAATTCAAATTAATAAAGCCTATTAAATGTAAAATTTGCCGAGAAATTCAATGCGATCAGTTAAAAGTTTGTAACTTCAGTAGTTATTGAGATATTTTGAAAGATGTGTTAAAAAAGTGTTTTTTTTTTTTTTAGTTCAAAGTAGGTTATTTTGTTTATCTCATGATAAACAGGTAGGTTTTCTTCATTGAAATTAAATTCTGAAGAGAAAATGTTAAGTCATCTAATGACAGCTCGACAGCTGTTTGAATGTAGAATTCGTAAGGTTTTCACCGGTCTTATCTATGCAAACTTAGTTCGCGTTATGCGCAAACCACATCTTAAATTATAACATTGATACCGTAGTCGGGACAAACGCCTCGACAGGTAAGCTCTCTTGGTTCCCACCGGTCTTAACCTTTTTTTTCCCTAACCTTCGCTAACCTCGCAATCACCTTGAAATTACCTCTCCTTCAAGCTAAAAGCCTATGATAACCTTAGTTCGCGCTTCGCGCGAACCTATATTCAATTCAATTTTAACATTGATACCGTGGTCGGGACAAGCGCCTCGAGTGGTAAGCTCTCTTGGTTCCCACCGGTCTTGACCTTTTTCACTAACCTTCGCTAACCTCGCTAGTAGGTAGCAAATCACCTTGAATTACCTCTCCTTCAAGCTAAAAGCCTATGATATTAGTTCGCTTCGCGCGAACCACATTATATTCTATTCGAATTATAACTCTGATACCGTAGTCGGGACTATATTGTGGTTCGCGCAGCGCGTTATCATAGGCGGTAATTTCAGGATTTGCTACCTACTAGCGAGGTTAGCGAAGGTTAGGGAAAAAGGTAAGACCGGTGGGAACCAAGAGAGCTTACCTGTCGAGGCGTTTGTCCCGACTACGGTATCAATGTTAAAATTCAAATTGAAGCGCGCACTAAGTTATCATAGGCTTTTTAGCTTGAAGGAGGTAATTTCAAGGTGATTTGCTACCCACTAGCAAGGTTAGCGAAGGTTAGGGAAAAAAGAAAGGTTGAGACCGGTGAGAACCTTACAAAATCTACATACAAATTTGTAACTACTAAAGTTACAAACTTCGAACTGGTCTCATTGTACTTCTCAGCAAATTTTATATATGATATGAATATTTGTACAATTTATTTTATGTACATGCAATTTGATGCAGAAAAAAATTGAAAAAGTAGCCATAATCTCAATTTGTCGCCATATTTTTTCTGTCAATTCTTTAAAATCAACAACAAAGTTTGGTATATTTGAGCTTGTCTTAGTACAAGCTTAGGTTAGTTTAAGTTGAATTAGTTGAAATTCACTTAATGTTCAAAATTCCCCGTTTCATGCACTCCTCAATCTATGACTCAAATAAATCACTCCACACTTCTAGGATTACTTAGCTTTGTTTTCCTCCAGCCATCATCAACTCACAAATAAATTGAAAGTTAAGTATCATTGAAATAATTTTGTTCAAGTAAGAGACAGAAACAATAATATATTTGCACAAACCTCCTATTTTTATTAATTATCTAAACTTTAATATGTAAAAAATATAATACAATATATATTTTGATTGTATTTCTATATTTTTCAGTTGAAATGATAATAATAAAAACTGTAATTTTAATTGGTTACAAAGTTGTCGATAAGTCCAATATCGATAGTTGATCAGTTGATAATTTGACTCTAGAGCTCATCGATTACGAAGTATCGATAAATATCAAGATTAAAATATCAATAGCAAAATGACTGACAATTTTCGACACTCCGTGATTCCGATATTCAATATTGTGATCGTAATTAATGTATTGAATAATTTTTCAAGTAAAAAGAAACTGAATTTTCACATCAGATATCATAAGAATAATAAATTTAGCATTGAATTCATCTACAAATAACTGAATATTGATTTACCTATGTAAGTTTGTCAGTGTTATTCCAAAACAGGTTAGTAACAGCAATATTTCAAAGCATTATTAAAAATATTAGAATAGGTGTAATGAAGTTGAAATTGTGCTAGCGCGCTTTATTTTTGTCTCTAGTTTCATTTAAAAAAAAATTTGAGTCGATATCTTCAAAAATAGCCGAGAAAAAAATGTGCTGATATACTGCACTTTAGCCGAGCGTTTTTAAGTTTCAAACATCATTTTTCATATCAAATATCTGGATTATAGACCCTATTTTAGTATGCGAAGTTTATTCATATTTCTTTAATCACTTTCAGTTGAAATTAGTGATGACATTCATCAAATAAGCCCAATAATAAGCAATCAGAGTCATATTGTCGGTTGAGAATTTGAACCCAGTTTATAAAAAAAAATTCATTTTTCTATAAGAAATAGTTCAACACCTACAGCGATTTTTCTCATAAATTTGATTGAATATTTGAACTCATTTAATGAATTTCATAATAAAAAAATTGGAAATGTGATAAAAAATTAACTATTTTTGGCATTCAACTTCTATTGGAGCATGATTATTGAACATAATTTTAAACATCCTTGTCTAAGGAAAACTTGAATTAATGAACAGTAATAATTACAGATCTGCTATGGCTTCTCTGAGTGTAAAACTAAAAGATTTGATTTTAGAATCAAGCCTATGATACGAGAGTGATTGCAAAGAGTTCATTAGGGAAAAGGAAGTACTGTAGGTGGAATTGTGGAGGTGGTGTATTTTTGTGCAATGGAATAATGGAAACCTCAAGAAAGATGCAGTTGAGAAATAGAAAATTTATTTACATTAAATATTTATTAAGAACGTTATCAATTTCAATTTCCCTGAAAATGAGGCAAACTTTTGAAATAATGGTGGTGTTGCTCAGGAATAGCAAACGAATCACACATGCTGAGTAAATCGTCGTACTTAGCTCGACTAATCTTCGGGCATGATGCGTATGCTCTTGTCAAATTTAGACCGTTATCACTCTGCTCATTTCTATTCGAGCATTTCCTCTTGCTTTTCAGAGTAGCTGGAGGGTTTTTTATGTTCACTACATCGAAGTGTTCCTGGGTGTAAGATGTTTTGTAGAAAAACCTTCCAGGATCCGATCTCCTCACCTCCAAAGTACTCAATTTCTTCCAATTTACTTTTTCACCTTCCTCATTGATGGTAAAATTTCCACCAAAACTATCAGAAAGCTTCTTGAAATCGCTGATGTCTCCACTTGAAACTTCCTTTACTCTGTAAGGAGATCCTGTCTTTTTCGCTGTAGCTATCACTGGAGCCCACTGTGCTGGAGTGTAGATTAGTCCTGATCTCAATACCCTCTTGTGAGCAATGGAGTTACGAACATAACCTTATAGGTAGGGGAGAAGCAGAAACGGAAAGGTGTATACGATTAGGCTATGTCGGCCTTTATTCCAAGAATGAGTAAACCTACTTCTACCCAAACCAACCTGAAAACACAAAAATGTTGTATTTTACCGTGAATATTAACCATATTTTCCAACAGTTTTGATTTATAACGCAAAAGATACCATAAACTTTCAAAACGAGACTCAAATTTGAATGGCGTCATCCGCTTTTAACAGTGGGAACATTGGGATCTTCAGCTCCCTTTTAATAATGGCTCCATGGTCAGTTATCTCCTAACGAAGCGTTTAGTTATTGGTGAAATCGGGCCTAAATCATTATTACACACTTTTGATTGAATGGACTTGAGAACTGTCCTATCCTTTTTTCTTGACAAGCTAGATTTTGGATCAGATTTGATGTTTTTCATAATGTAGGCACATTTAGCACTCAATAACTTGTTCTTTGAAAGTTCAACATCTGTAGGTGAAGACAACATCTGTATTTTTATTTCATACATGCATCTCGAGGGTTTAAAGTCAAAGAATCGTATCTACAAGATTGACATTTTGCAGGAGTAAGGATAGTATGTGTCTGTCTTACAAATACCAGTTATTACATAATCCTGAAGAATCATAAACAGCAAACAACTGTGATAATCTCTTCAATTGATTGTTAGGGAATGTTTGTTCAAAATTAATTGATGAAGTTTACATTTTCTACCATATTATTTCCTTTTTAAATTTATAATGATGACATACAACTCTTTGACTCTTACATACTATCACTTCCATTCTAAGGAACAGTGACATAAGCTAACTACTCAACGAACAAAACTTCTCTATACACGTATTATAATCATATTTCTTGTTCATTTTAATTCTTTATGGGAAATATATGCATCAAAATTGTGATGATGAACCATTGTCAAACTCCGATAGACTATATTTTCTTAAATAAAAATTAGGATCTGTAAAATAGTAAGGGCTATACCTGTTTTTTTTCTTTCCCTCCATCAATAAGATTTATAATAAATTGTATGTTTGTAATTTGAGTAATTGAATATCTTATTAACATGTTTTAAATTTTTCATAAACTATTGTACTTACAAAGTTTCGTTTCAATTGAATAAATATAAATTGGAGAGGAGATTCATTGAAAAAATCATAGAAATGTCATTTAAAATTTTTTTATTGAACATGAGTTATGGTAATTAATTCAATATTTGACTTCATGATATTAAGTAAGAGATTTTTGTAGCCTACTCTCATTCATCGTCGTCGTTGTCATTATTTACAACCGAATTCCCAATAAGTGATTCATAGAAACTGTGGTACTGCTCCCTTATCACTCCACTGGAACAAAGTCTCATTAAGTCAATTAGTTTGCTGTTATCGATCGGCAAAGCTCCACAGTACGCTGGTTTAAGAACCAATTTGTCAATCGAGAACTTTCTTCTTTCTCTCCTCGAAATTTCAAATGCCTCAAATTCCTCAGCCTGGTCATATTTGAAAAATACCAAGTTAGGTGCCACCTTCCTGTACTGAAACCAAGTTATGTCCAACCATCTAATAACATTCCCTTTCAAATCAATCTTCCTATTCTTTATCATATCTTTCTGCATTTCTTGGAAGTCATATACTTCAGACTGATTTACCTCATGCACCTCATATTTGTTTCCTCTAGATGCTAGTCTCACTGTTGTGTACCAACCTGAAGGGTCAAATATTTCAATATTTTTGCTGGCTTTCTCTATTTGTGCGTGGACAGAATCGCACTCCATCTGTGAATGCCCTGGTTCAAAAAAAAATGTGATCTATGACAGATACATTTAGTTTTTGAACCGCATAGAGGAACATTGTTGTGACATTCACATTGCGATTCTGTCCACCACATGTATCCGACATGAACACCCAGTGTGCACTTCCCTCATTTTTCTCTTTCATGTGGTTGAACAAGCATGAAGCTACTTCTCTTGAACCTCTGCCTGCAATGGCTTCATGCCACATATAATTTGTTGCATATCTAGTGGCAACATTGTAAACCGTGAGGTTGTAGACAGCTAGTCTTCTTTTGTAGAATATTGCCTTTGCCTTCAATGATGGACAATATCTGATCACCTCAAAATCAAATTCTGCAAAATTACACTCACCTTTCAAAGCTTTTTCTTTGAATTCATCTCGGAGGTTCCTTGCCTTCAATTTCCTAGCCAAGTGACTGGCATGAGCATCTTTTATTTTCTCCTTTTCCTCCACATCCATTCTTTCATATTTATAGCAACTATCGCATACATCTTTCCTTGGACAATGGAAAGAAATATTGAAATTTGTTTGGAAAATATTCCTGTTGAAAGAGATTTTCTCAGGTACTACACTGTCCTCCGAGATTCTGTCCTAACAGATTCTGTTAGCAGTGTTTATTCTGCTTTGAATTTCTGTTTGGTCTGAATTGTAACTTGATATAATAACTCCTAAGTACTTGAATTCACCCACTTGTTCAAATTCGTGGCCATCAATCCTCAGGGGTCCCTCTTGTGTATTCTGATTCCTTGTGAAATGCATATATTTGGTTTTTGAGTCATTCGTTTTCAGACCAACCTTTCCGGCTTCTCTTATTAGTAGCTTGACCAGGTTTTTTAAATCTTCTTGGTTTTCTGCTATGACTGCAATATTGTCAGCAAAAGCTAGTACATTTAGGGCCGTATTTATGAACGTTCCTTGAACCCACACTTAGCTTGAATGAAAGGGTTCTTTGAACAAGGGTTCCTTATATTGAAAGGGTACCTTGAGAAAAATCCTTATTTATAAACGTTTCTCGACTTTTGTCATGTGTTTCTTATTCGAGGTCGATTCCGAAAATGTCTCTTGTACTGACGTCACCAATTTATTAAGACGTCACGCTTTGCAGCCAATAAGAACACAATAAACCTTTTCTGTAATATAAACACTTCAAATTCAAAAAAGATTCCGGGTTATCTTTTCAATGGAATAGATAACACAAAGTTATTTGTAAGCAAATCATCTTTATTATAAACTTAGGAACCTACAAAAAATTTAAATCATTGATATTTCTGATAAGAAGCTATCGCAACTGCCAAGTGAGCTAACCTAACCCAATCTAACCTAGACGGCATAACATCACACAGAAAATAATCATCCTGTACATTCGTGCTAGCAAATCTGCTTTAATCGTTTCTTAATTACAAGAATTGATAAATAGAATTAACAATTAGAAGGAATTATGGCCTAGAATTCATAAACTAATGAAAATAAATATTGTAATTTGTACATAACATCAACTAAACTGTACCGGCTGAAAAATTGTTCATTGTCATACAACTCAAATGGATTTCCACAATCACGTAGAATTCTTTAAGGAATTCTAAATCATTGCTCATCTTCTTGCAGCAAGTCCAAATAATCAAAATAGTCCAACTCCATTATTATTTTGTCAAAATAAAACTCTTCATAACAAATATAACCTTCAAATCTTGATACCTTTTGTTAAGGTACGATATAAGGAAGCTTTCTCCCTACCTTGACTAAGTATGAATTTTGCGTAAGAATTGAAAGGGATCCTTTCGCTCGAAAGTGTTCCTTTTGTTCAAGGAGCGTTCATAAATTTGAATTTCACCCAAAGGTGGCTTTTCAAGGGGCCCTTTCCGAAAGGAACCGTCAAGGAACGTTCATAAATACAGCCCTTAGTTTTACTCCGACTTCTACACCCACATTCTGCTGCGCTGTTTTCTGAAGTGCTTCTTCTATAGCCATGTTAAATAGAATTGGGGAGAGCCCATCTCCCTGTCTCACTCCTGAATTCACTATGAAGGGTTCCCCCAGTACCACCTATATCTAGGAGGCATCCCCCTATCCGCCACCTGGGGAGGCACCCGGTTAAATCACACAAGCCCAGGTTAATTTAAGGTAATATTTGATTTGAGATTAATAAAGCGGGCAATATGCCCAAAAACTTTAGATTTGAAATTAGCAACATAATCCCACTTATTAATTTGATCAATTGACAAAAACAGAACATTTTTGAATGTTTGAAACGTTGCTCTACAACTTTTCCTTTGGCTAAATGACATCTTTAAAATCTATTTCGGATACCAAATCATTTTCTATGGAGAGCAGAGCCAGATATGATAAGCGATCCTGCGTTATTGTATTTCTATGGTAGGTCTTGATGAGTTTCAATTTAGTAATTCTTTCTGCTGAAGCTACTGTGACGGAAATTGTGGTAATTATTTTTTAAAGCAACATAGATATTTGGATATATGTGCTTTAGATTGTTAAGTACAACATATTTTAGAACAGAAAGAATATTGTCTGCTTCATCATCATAGACAAGTGTCAGCATTTTTATTTTTTCATAAATTTCTAGTTCATCAATATCACAGATGTCTTCATTACTTGTTGTCATTCCTAGGTCTGCACAGTTCTTCATGACTCATACTACAAAGTTCCTTGAGGTGGTACAAGAAACCAAAACTATATTTATAAGTTTTTAAAGCTGAAAATCTTTGATTACAGCTAGCTTGAACTGCATCTACAATTGTTAGGAAGTAGTTTATGAAGTTATCTTTAGGGTTTTGTTCAGGAACTTAATCTTCTTGTTTGTAATCAAACGTCCTTTTCTTGCATCTCCTTTGATGGGGCTTGCATGTTCTTGTAATGCCTACTTCTCCTGCTTACACTAATGGAGACTGGAAACCTGAAACCCTATACTCATCCAGCCTCTTCACAAATGCTTCTAAGTGTTTGACAGTTACAACCAGTTGCATATATTTACACTTTGTCAAACTTTACTCATAATATGGATTTTTACAAGTACTGTATGTCATACATATTAGAAGATATACAACAAATTCTTAGCTTGCAATTTCGTTTCCAATGACTGGCACTCACTTATCAAACCATAATCTGTGTTTTTTCATATAGGGTCGAAAGTGCATCACACACATAACTGAGTTGGTATCTTACAGCTTTCACTGATTCATTTCTACATACTCATCTAGTCTCTGAAAGCGGTTTGAGTGATATGGTCACATGAAATTTCAAAATGCTCCATATTTCACTCGAGTCAGAAAAAATTGTATAAAATCTTTTTAAAATACCTAAAAAAAATTTTGTGCTTGGGGACAAGAAGAAGCAACATCTTCTAAAATGAGGTTCCAGCTGTGACATCCACAAGGAACAAAGAATGATAGAGGGTTTAAGTTAAACCCTCCACTTAACACCACTTTTTTCTCCATGCATGTTGGCCCCATTGTCATATCCTTGACCCCTTCAGTCAGCAATGGACATGCTATTCAGGTGTTCTGGTTTTTCCCACTGATTGCAATCCCCCATGACTTGAAGTCATACATACTCCCTTTGGTAGGTGCCAGGCACAGAGTTACCTTAGATTGTCTGTTGCAGCAGCACTCTAGCTGACTTTCTTGTACAGTATATCCAGTGGCCACTCAACTCCAGCCCTCAACCTTCTGCCACTCAAACTCTGGTTGGCCTGGTCATCAGCTCAGTGACCCACTCAGCTCCAATTCTCACCCTCCACTGCTCAAAACCACAAGCCTGAATCAATACACAGATGGCAAATGTTAAGCCTTTTCTCACTGCACCTCAGGAGGGATCAAGAACCCCAACAGATGATGCTTGCTGTTCTCTGATAGAGCTCCCTTGACCAGTTTTCACTGTTGATCACTGAATCACTAAGATTGTGCTACAACTTGTACTGTCAGACACAGTTCACGACCATTGTAGCTCCATCTTAGGAGCAACTTTGGGGAGTCATGTTCACAAACAGCACATGAGTTCATCAGTAGCACCCTATCCAGGTTTCTCCATGAGTGTTACTGCTTACACTGTGGGTCACAGCTTACAGCCTTGAAACTTGGTACAAAATGTTCCTTATAGAAATGTGCGACGATGTATATGTAAGGATTTTCGAAATACTTCAATTTAAAAAGGATAAAGGACGTAATTGATCCTTTAAGAATCAGCTGACAGAAGAAACAATTTTCCGTCGGCTGTAAATGATGAGAAAGAGTGAGAGCGAGTGTGTGGGAGCATTACCACCTAGAGTTACATAGCCATAGCGCTAGGTTATGACGTCATCAGTGGTTGATGGGCTGAATGTTGATCAGCTTAACAACTCAAATCTCAAAAAGCTTTACTAGTCGTAATACGGTAATATAAACTATTAGAAAGACTAAAGACTAATTCAAAACATCTCATTTCCCAACAATATTTCTCTTAGTAGAAAATACACATTAGCCTTTGAGAAAAACCAGTTCCAGCTCCTTAGTTGAGAATTATACAGGGTTATCATAAAAGAATGGTGCGAAGATTGAATTTTTATAGAAACTAGCGTTCAAGCCGAACAACCAAAAATAGACAGGAATCCTGAACTGATCCGCGTCAAATGTTTGTCAGAAAATCGCACCAATTCTCTTGAAACCGCACCATTCTTTTATGATAACCCGGTATTATGTAAGGCAGTTTGAATGTAGGGATTGGAATGAGAAGAGATTTGTACTTCAACTTGTAGCTCACGTATAATATGAACTGAGTAGAAATTATAAGTACATATAATTACGTATTATTAATAATAGAAGAATTCCATATCAATCAATAGAAACTATTTATAGTTTATCATTTTATGGATTCTATGTTTTTCTGAGTTCTAAATTAGGCTTTGTACAATAATGTGCAGTATATAATATGAACTATTTTCATTGAATCATAAATGGATTAATAAAATACAGTACATAATATTCTACAGAAAAGCTTTTTCTTAGTTCTAAGTGAGGCTTACTCTAATTATGTACACTATAATAATAATGAGTATTTCAATTGAATGAATTTGAAATTGATTTATAAAAAATATTACATATTAATATGCATGAAGTTAAAATTTGTTGAAGTACAGCAATATGTACAGGTTCACACAGAAATACAGTAGGACTTTATCTACAATAATATCTTATTAAAATACTATAGACCTATTGTGGAATATTATTGCCTGATATGTATTCTATTGTAATTTACTTTTATAATGATCATTTGACCATACATTGAGAATTCACATTAATTTATAATTATAGGCTACATAAAATTCACGAAAATAGCAGCAGTACAAAATCAAAAAATGTGTAATTAGTAAACTTTACTGAAAATAGTGACAATTATTATAGTCTACTGTACTTTGAGACAGTTATTTGAAGTTTGAAGCTTCCTCAGAGCATCACCTCTTATTCCATCATTTATTCCTTTCACATAATTTTTCAGTAACGTATTTGTGCATGAGCTCAAAATCATTTTTAGAATTTGTTGAGTGATTATCAATCACAACTTTCAAGAATGATATCTTTTGATTTGAGAACATCAACTGTTGTTTCAATCACTGCAGCTTTCTGATTGGATAATTTAAGAGAAACTATTTTTCGTTCAATAATGAAATTATGAACTACAACATTCACTACACTTAACGCTGGAAAATTGAGTCCTCCTCTGTTGAATAAATGAGTTGGAAAAAGGGATGAACTTCCACGGCTTTATCCACTGTCAAATTATCACGACAGTCACAGCGCAATCTTTTTAGAACACATTCACACAATATCCTGCAAGATAGGTAGTCAGTAGAGTTATGTCTGTGTCCAATTTGTTCAAATCATCTTCACTTAAATCAACATTTTTATGTGGCATCTGATAAAAAGTAAAATATTCAGTCGACTCCAATGATTTTAGAACATTATTGAGCATGAAATGATATGATATAGAGTTATTGCAGATTGAGTTATTAGTACTGTAATTGAAGCATACAATTTCATGTATCTTAGTGTGATGTAATAGATGAGTCATAAACTTTTACAGAATGCTGTGGCATGACTTTACAAGACCATGACTAACATGATCATTAGGCTGATTGCATATAGTTTATGAATAATTATAAATTTCGTTGATTACCGTATTTACAATCATAATTCCTCAAAAAACATTTGATGCAATTAAAAAATAACATCTCAATTATTTTTTTTCCAATTGGCTTTCACTAGGAAGCAGTACATTACATTCCAGAAAAAGAAGTTAACTCAATAGGATTGTTGTCAATTTATGATGCATGGCTACTCAATCCATTGAACAAATGATGAATATTTTTGTTTCTGTCAAGAAAACAGTAACATTAACAATCACTTTACTAAGATAGTTATCCATTTTAACAGCATTCAATTTCTTTGCAAATAGTTTACAATTGAATAATAATTGAAACAAAACGTTTCAGATTTGGTATGCCATCAGAGCATTAGAGCATTTGCAAAGATTGTAGAAGTATTTAAAAAAATCTTATCAGGGGTTTGCGGATTCAAATAAGAGGTCATTAACCAGGGTTCAATTGCATAGCCAGAGTCTCCTAACATCACACAATGTTTAAATTCTTTTAAATTTTCTCTTATTAGTGATTTCTTCCATATTCTCGAATCATGCATAGAGCCCGGCCATCTTGCATCTGCACTTGTAAATTCTTCTTTTGCATTACAAGTACATTGTACATGGTTGTTAATCCCTTCCTGTTGACATATTCATCACCATGATCGGTAGGCTTTACAATTTTAACGTGTGTGCAGTCAAGAACTCCAATAAATTTAGGGAACTTGAAGCGTTCTTGCCAATCTAATTTTGCTGCATTAATTTCACCTTGATTAGAAGGTAATTTCACCCAAACATCAACTCTCTGGACAATTGAATCACTCACTCAAAAATATCTGCAAACTTCTGTGAAGATGATAGAGCTCCTCCTCTCTTCTTGTTGATTTCTCCTATGATATGTTCAGCCATCCACTGGACATCTTCATGATTGAATCTTAATATACTTTTTGAGTTTACAACAATTGGTTGTGACCTTCTTTGGTACAACTTCCTCTTCCTCACATGAATTGAGCCATTTTAGTATGAGCAAACGGTGAAAAGCTGCTCTAGACTAGACTCAAATTTATATTAATTTTTAAGACCATGTGAATAGAGTTCTTTATTAACACAAAACATTGTAAGCACTTACACATACTTCACATCAGTGTGGGTTACCATGTACAGACATTCTTAAGACCACCTACACACACAGCAGCCTATTCTAAGGCAGTGTTACACTGTTTCTGTGGCATCAGTATTACCACACCAACTATAAAAAACAAGTAGTTAAAATTATTATAGGGGAATGTGTTGTACCTTTCATTTTTCCTTAAATCCGGTCCTGTTCCGAGGCTAGTGTAACTTCTCTGAATCCAGTTATTTAAACGTGTGGGGGATTAGCCCAACGACGTCTTTGGCTGTTTGCAATAGCACTAGGCTATTGAAAAACCAATAAAATATGCATTCAACTACATTATTAATTCATAGGCCTAAATCTACAGGGAACTTCATAACTTCCTTTAGACGCTCAGAGGTTCCTGACGTTATAGGCAAAGGTAACTTACAAATGATATCTCCCTCATCAATTTCAAATTTGGTCTCATCTCTTAATACAAAAGTATTAGCTCCAGTTTTAACTAGGTAAAACATTTTTTTTTCACACCTCATATTGCAATCTAGTCTAAGAAGACTAATGAGCAATTTTTTTCTAATCTACTATTATTCAAATTGATAAGTTTAGCAGCTCTCACTAGGACTACTACTTTTAAATACTAACAAATAACATAGATTAATAATCATAATTACATAACATAGTCATAATAATAAAGATTAATAATCATAATCACATAACATAAATAATAAACTATTTGTGCACTAAGATCACATTAGGATTCACACTATAAACACTGCTCTGCTTTTGACACTCTCACACCACAACATCACACAATTCGAAGGGTTTCGTCCGCTTCAACCTGCGCAGCTGGGTGTTGTCGAGTAGCTGGGTAACTTCTTCGTTATCATGCTGTTGGATCTTCTCAGCATGCTTGCGAGCAAAGCGCCCGATTTCACTGGTGACAAACTCAACCTTCAAGTCTCTGTGGATATCTGCATTCCGGATGTATCTTGGTGCATTGACGATGTTCCTCAAGACCTTGTTCTGGAAGCGTTGGATTGTATCTACATTGCTCTTGCTGGCACAACCCCAGAGTTGGATTCCATACATCCATATGGGTTTCAGGATTTGCTTGTAGATGAGAATCTTGTTGTAGAAGGAAAGTGTTGAATTTCTTCCTATCAACCAGTATATTTTGCTGTATCTTATACCTAGTTCTCTCTTTTTCTTCACATGTGCCTTCCAGCGTAATCTTGTATCCAGAGTCATCCCCAGGTATTTAGCCTCATTAGCATATGGGACCGGTTTTCCATTGATGATTAAGGGAATTTGGTCAAATTTGCGGTTGGTGAAGTTCACTTGTACAGATTTTGTCTCGTTGATCTTGATCCTCCATAGCCTAGACCAATTGGAAATTTCATCAGCAGCATCTTGTAGTTTCTTCATTGATTCCTGACAGTTATTGCCTAAAGTTAATACAGCTGTGTCATCTGCAAAAGTAGCCACAGTTTGATTCTCCATCATGGGTAGGTCACTGGTGAATAACAAATACAAAATTGGACCAAGAACACTTCCTTGAGGAACTCCTGCTTTAATCTCTTTGAGTTCAGAGTATGCATCATTTTGCTTGATTCTGAAATATCGACCCATTAAGTATGACTCAAGAATTTGTGTATATTCAACTGGAAGCATGGTTCTTAATTTACTTAGAAGTCCTTTGTGCCACACTTTGTCAAAGGCTTGTGCTACATCTAGGAAGACTGCACTACAGATTTTCTTCTCTTCAAGAGCCATTTCAATTACATTAGTGATCCGGTGGACTTGTTCAATAGTTGTGTGAGGTAAAACATTTAACAAAACTAGGTATTGAATCTCATACATGTCAGTTTTTTGTAAAACTTTTGCTAAATAATATAAAACTCTCTTTTTACCAGGAACCTTAACCAAAATAATATATAATCATTCTCTTTCACTTCATTACATTCATTGACTGTTTCAAGGTCTACTTCCATCTCTTCATCTAAAACTTCTTTAATTTGTTCTTCAATGGATGCATTATTAAACTCTTCATCACTAGATGGCAAACTAATATCCTCATCCTCTGAACTTGTGTCATATCCAGTTGTTTTAAATTTCTTTTTTAGATTAGGTCTATTCAAGTTTTTCTTAAAACCACGAAACAATCTCTTATTAACTACATCTTTCTTTTTGTCCTTCATTCTTTTTTGCTGTTCAATCAACTTTTTTTCTGGAGTGTCAGTGAGGATTCTTGTTTTTCCTGGCTGTCTTCCTCTTGTAGTTTTTTTTCTGGCTGCAGCTTTGGGAAATGGGCGAACCATTTCTTATCACATCCTATAACTATACCATCATCTACAAAGAAACCCAGAATTACAGAGTTATCCTTATTTCTAAAAATACATGTTCCAACATTCAAGCATTCAAATCCTTCATCTGTCAAAAACTTAGTAAAACACTCAGTCCATTTCAAATGAGCTTCTTTCAGCCTATACAAAGCTCTGTTGAGCTTAACAACCCTATTACCATCAAACCCTTCTGGTAAATACATATAGATATCTTCATCTATTTCCCTACGGAATGGGACAACTCCACAAGGACTGATTTCATTGGCATTTAATTTATTACCACTTTTCAGGGATATTCAGATGCAGCTAACGATTCGAGATGATATAGGCTATAAATTATAATTTTAATTACAATTACAATATATAATATAATAATAAATTATAATTGATAATAGCTGAATTTTATTCTTTCATAAGACTTTTGTGTAGAATGAACATTCTCTGTGATAAATGGAATTAACTTTGTTAACTTTGTTAAAATAGTGAATTCCGTTCAATACAAATATCATCAATGAATTTAGTTTTTGTACCTTTTAACATGTTTTAGTTGTGTTTTTTCAATAAATTAGTATGTTTAGTGAATTAAAAATTAAATTATATATCATGTCGAATCGTGAGCTGCATCTAAATATCCCTGAAAAGTGGTGACAAATGCCGGGAGAATCAGTCTTTATAAGAGCTGGTCGCGGCGATTTCCTATATCAATAAGCTGTTTTGATGACAAATTTATTTATCTCATACTCTTTGTTGGCTACAATACTAAAGATGAGTCTCAAAGCAGAATTACTTATTACAGGATTATTTTATCTTCATAGTCTCTTCATAATCTATACCCCTTTCTTGTTCAAATCAGCCTAGCTACTAATTGAGCTTTATAACGAACATCAAATCAAATCAAATAATTCTTTATTTTGGAAAAACAATATTACAATTACATGAAATATACATTATAAGCATACAAGTAATTTTACAAAATATCATGAATATACAGAGTAATAAAGCGAAATAATGTACTGTTCTTTATAAAATAACTAATATTATCCAAAATAAGATACTGCTTGCTAAATTCAATTAGAATTTGTTTGCAAGCAGGAGCAAAGTATAATATTAAAAAAATTTTTTGAATGCTAACATTCACACACTCATTCACACACCTTTCGCACATTAAATCTATGCATATAATTTGTATTCATAACAATTAAGACTTAGACTATAATATTGAAAAAATTTTCGATGGTCTCAGGCGTTACAAACAACAATTTGTATGTTTGTTTCTTGAAAGAATGTATATTATTTGAATGTCTAATATTAATAGGCACAAAATTGAAAAATTTAGGACTCAGAAAGATAAATGTTTTTTGGAAAAAAGTTGAGTAAGCTTTTGGGAGTCTTAAAATGTTGTTAGTTAAACTTCTTGTGCAATACACTTGATTTTCGTAATTTTGATGACTATGGTCACCTGACATCAAATAGAAAACAGATAAAACTTTAAATACATAAATGTAGCATAATGGCAAGCAGTTGAAACATTGGAAAATTGGAAAAGAGTGTTCATTGCTTCTTACACCTTTCATGACACGGACTATTGATTTTTGCAATATTATTATTGGCTTCAAATGAGATTTAAAAGTAGGCCCCAACAACTTATTCCATAGTTAAGCTTAGAATCTACAAATTGCAATATACAATTGTCTAAGAACAACTTGAGGAATTATCTTTTTAAGGAAATAAAATTTCCTAAGTAGAATCAGAAGATATTTCTTAATGTTTTTTTATGTGATTGTACCAAGTGAGCTTTTCATCTATGCAATCAAGTACTTTATAGAGTCAGTCTGTACCACTTTTCCACAGTCACAAATGATTTGATTGCAAAGCATAGTTATGAAATTTTAAAGGAACGATGTAAGTTCCACGAATTGGAATAATGTGAATAATATATACTTGGTTTTTGACAAATTGAGAGAGAGTTTATTGCAGTTAAACCATATAATTAATTTTTATGTCCTCCTGCATCTTAAAATGTAAATTCATAGTATCTGAACCACAATAAGACAAGGCTGTATCATCAGCAAAAGAAACTGGTGCCATGAACTCACCCTGGGAAGAGATCATTAATAAAAACTAGGAATAATACAGGACCCAGGACTGATCCCTGCGGCACTCCACAATCAATATCTAAGACATTACTTTTATAATTTCCAATACAAACATATTGTGATCTTCCACTCAAATGGGATGCAAACCAGTCAAATGCCACACCTCTAACGCACTGCCTTACACAGTTTTCAAGCAACAATGTGTGATCAACCGTGTCAAAAGCTTTCCTGATATCAGGAAAAGACCAGCAACACAAGGTGTAACCCTGGCATTAAGATTGTTATATATTGATGACATGAAATTATTAAAGGCCATTTCTGTGCTAAACCCCTCTCGGAAACCAAACTGTCGATTATATAAAAAGTTATTTAAAAGAAAGTTATTTTAAAGTTAGTTAAAAGAAACATTTTCTTTCACTGTAAAAACTCATTCATCAATGGATGCAACACAGGTTGAAAGTAAGAAATTGAGTTTCAGAATTATAAGGTTGATTTTATTATGTGAATAAAAACAAAACTAAGCTTAACAATGACATACATCTGGTGTGAATGAAAATCAAAATAGTATCAGTGTATAACTTCTTGCCAGAATCAGTGGACTGTATATTGAAATTGAAATTGTAGGATTGATTGAATAGCTGTATGTTCTCATGGAATAATCAAAATTATTAAATTGAATGAGAAGGCAATGCAATTATACATAAGAACAATGAATATGAATTAATGTGTTTGCACTGGATCCAAGTCCAAATACAAATCAATCCAGATCCAAGTACAAATCAATTATTTAGAATTAAAGGTAGCTAATGTAAAATAAGATTTTTAAATGATTGAAGGCTCAAAGATTTATTGAGGAAATCAAAACAATGAAAATAGTTATGATAAAATTATGCAATGATGCAAGAATGCAAGAATACCTTGCATCAAATTGGTAACACAATAAAAGTAGTGATATACATACACAACTGAAAATATTTTTTGAATTAAATAATCACAAACTATGCAATAAGGTAATTGTAAAGGCTAGAAAAATATTGCAACAATACAATATAATGTGAGGCGGAAAGCAAAAAGGGCCCTCTTGTCGCACTTTGAACATTTTGAGATGATATTTTTGTATTTTTAAGCTATGAATTCCTGACAATTCAATGCAAAATTCAAATTTTTATCTGTAAATTTGAAAAAGTTATGGCTGTTTAAAGTTTTCATGACTGAAATGGTAGTTTTGAGAAAAACGCGTTTCAAAGTTTGATAACATCACTGCTTGTTTATTTTACATACTTAAGAAATAAATTATACATCATAAAACAAACTTTAATGTGTCAACAATCAAAAAATTGATGAAAAAATTCCCCCCTTCCTCTTTACTCTTTCCCCCCACCACAATTCCCCACCCCTCTTTTATCCCCTTCATACCTCTACTGGCCTCATTTATCCTTTTTTCTTTTAAGGTCTACTTGATAATTCCCTATTATCCCTTATATTATACTCCTTCCTTTTACTCCTACCATTCCAATTTACTCTTCACCCCCTCATCACTTCCCCCTCTCACACCCCTCTCTTATCCTCATCATTCTATTATAGGCCCTATTCATCCCTTTTTCACTCCTTTCTCCTTAGTATACTTTGAAATTAGTATCCTTAATAACTATACTCCTTCCCTTTATGCCTACCCTCCCCATCTGCTCGCCCCCCTTTATCTTCCCCCCCACTCCCAACCCTCTCTTATCCTTTTAATTCCTCTATAGGCCCTACTTATCCCCTTTTCACTCCTTTTAACTGAAGTAGCTTATACTTATAAATTATTATCCTTAATTATCCTCCTTCCCTTTACACCTACCCTCCCTATTTTCTCATCCCCCTCCATCACTCCCATAAGCTCTTTCATAACCCCCATGTCCCTAAAAACTATAAAATAAAAAGATGGAAAATATAAACTCTCTCTTTTCCACATACCAGTGTCAAAAACTCTTTCCATAAGCTCTTTAATAACCCCCATGTCCCTAAAATCTAAAAATAAAAAGATGGAAAATACAAACAATAAAACTACAACTAAAATGTTTTCCCTCTTTTCCAAATACCGGTATCAAAAACAGTTCAAGTGCTTCGTTTTCTCTTCCTCTTTGTTTGCTTTGAGACTGGACTCGGCACATCAGGATCAGGCTGTGGATCAGCTACAGAAGTGCTGGCTCCTTGATCTGGATCAGATGGAACTGCAGGACAAAGCCGGTCTTTGTATTCTTCTTTGCAGTATGTCCTGATGTTCTTGAAGAGATATTCTCTGCGTTGTCTTGACATCCCAGTTGGTTTCACTTCACTTGGGAACCCTTCTGGTCCATTTTTGTTTGGGAAGATGTTGTGCACAATAGAGTTACCATCAATATCAAATTTGCAATTCACATTGCCTTTACTTTCTACATTAAATTCGAAGTGGTTGTACTTTGTGATGTTGGGAACCTTTTTTGCTTCATTCTTTGCGAAAAACCCTAACCAGTCATACACTTTTATTTCAACATTCCCCTCTTCATCACCAGTAGGTATTGCAGAGTTAACATGGCTGGTAGGTGTGGACTTTTCAGCACATTCAACAAGATCTTGAATAGAAGACACATAGGTTACTCTAAACTTTTTCTTCAGTAAGCCAAAAGCCCAGTCACAAGAAAACTTTGTGTGACCAACAGGCATGAATGAGAATATAATTTTCTTGTTTTTGTCATTACATATACGCCAAGCAAGGTAACCAAGTACAATGTTATTTTTGTTTTGGCCTACACAATTGTCAACATTTTTTTGTGTGCAGTGTCGCCGGTACAATAACCACCCATTCACTACACCCACTGCCAAACACCAATAGAAAATTCTCATGTACCATTTTTTAGATTTAAAATTGACCTGATACAATTCAATCAACATATCTGCCAGGTCAACGCCCCCCATGTGTTTGTTGTATAGCGATACAACATGAGGCCTGGGAATGTTGATGAATTGCTTATTGGAAGAATTGAATCTCCTACATTCTCCCAAAGATTCACTCCCATAGTCAGTCTAAAAATCTCCACTCCAAGGCCATTTTGTTTCCAAGTCGAGTGCATTTTGCTTAGAAGAAATACATACCCCTGCTAAATAAAGCAATCCAATGAGAGCTTTCATCTCACAGACATCAGTTTCTCTAGCATCCCGTACACGAACATAATTCCCTTGCATTTGCCTTATTTTTATATTAGTATAGTAAACAAGTTTTTCAATGACAGTGTCTGGAAAAAATAAACTCCAGCATTCAGTTTCACTCTTTGCTTGTTTGGCTTGTCCTATTGGTCCAGGGAGCTGCGTGATGAGGTTCTTCTTTCTTGGCTTTCCAGCTGTAGATTGAGGAGTATTTGACCAAATGGTTGGATTAGGCTTATTCCTTCCTTTGTAGGTGGGGTTGGTTAGTGCCTTGGGCTGTTTGGGTTGCCTCTTCTTTTTCCTCTTCCTGCTGTGTTGTTCAACAACATCTGGTTGATTCATTGAGAGATCCATGGGTTCTGGACTAGCATGGTGGCTGGGGCCAGGAATATTGGGTGAAAGTTCTTCATTTGCATTGATTTCTGGTGGATTGACTTCTACAGGTGAGTTATCCTCAAATATTTCTTCAGAAACACGAATTTCAGCAGCATTTATAATCAATTGTTCATCTTCTATGTCACTGAAATCTGACAATGGATCACCAAGTTCGCTTGAAGGTATATCAAACATCGCTCTAATTCTTTCTTCTTCCACTTCATAAGGATCCATTGTAACACTGTAATGAAACGCACAATGTAAGGTAACTGCATAATCATATTATTTTCCATGAGCTATCACAACCATCAACATTTTTCCCTATATTTATTAGAGTCGTTTTATACAAAGCAACAGTGTGCTGCCAATAAGCAATTTTCCCGTGAAAGCACAGTGATTTATAACTTAAAATTGAATTGATGACCATGCTTTCTCTGAGAATTGTAAATTGACTCAAAACATCAGTGGCTCTGTATAATACAACTTGTAGAAGTAAATAATAATACGAGTAGAATACAATTATGCATTTACCTTACAAAACAAAACACTAGAACACACCCGTTAGCAGGCTACTCACAGTTGCACAAACCAAACAGTACGAGATTACACGCCTGTTAGCAAACAGCTCACAGCCTCTATAAAATGTGCATCTATGCATAAACAACTCGGGTGACTGACTCGAAACCAGTTGTCCTTTGTTTTGCATGATGGGATAGAGGCAAACTCATCCACCACTATCTATTTTCATATTTTCATAGACAAGAAAAGCACAGCTGATTTAGTAAAGATGCGGCAATTTGCCGCGGGGGCGTGTACTCACGTGTTAATCCATTTTCATCCAGAAAGGGCTTTAATCTTTTGAGTAGAAGTTTCTATATTTTATAAAAGTTATTAGTGATTTTGGTGATATTTTTTGTGTTTTGGAATATTCTAAATCAGAAGAACTTTCAAAAATGTAAATTTCAGTGGATTTTACCAAGAACTACAACAATTTCCCATCGAGGAACATTGAGGTTATTTTGCCGGTGGAACTTCCTTATGGGACTCCCCACCAGTTATGGCATACGCTAATAATAATAATAATAGTAGAAGTTTCTCAAATAATTTTGAAATCACAGGCAGTAGAGAAACAATGATTAGAAAATGAATTCTAATTCATGTAGAATCAACAATGTAAATGGTTGTAAGGAAATAGATACGATAGCATCTGCTAGGTTATTCAATGTTGAAATGAAATATGAAAATTAGTAATCCAAATGAATCTTAACTAAATCAATTAATCAACTTACATGTGAAGTTTACTCTATTAAAACTAAACTGTTCATTTTAGTTTTCAATGTTATACACTAAGACACATTATGATTACACAGTCACATGTGATAACACGGTCACATGGGTACTTTCCTGATCCCTACAATGCATGATTTTTCAATTCTAGTTAAAAAAAAATGATTTTAAGTTGGGAATATAATACATATTAATGGAAAAATGGAAAAATTTTTTTTTTTATTTTCACTCACCATTTTCCGCTTTTCATTTCTTGATTCCAAACAGAGTCATTATGCATTAAGTCTTCACTTCGAATCACATCTAACATATATGTTTTCCAGAGTGTACACTTGGTTGTTGGAGCATAAATGCACACTTTATAGTATATTTATGATGAAAAAACATCACTTATTAAATAAAACTTATAAAACTTCACTTATTTAAAAAAAATTATTCCTAATTAAACACTTCTCAGCTCTCATAGAAAATGAAAAAAATATTATGTACAGTACCATAGACTCTAAATACTATGAAAACTGGTGATAAATATTTCTTTATTTGAACTTCTAATGATGAAACTCGAAGAAGCAGTTCTTCAATTTGTTGAGACACAAATGAACATTGCATTTTTC
The DNA here is from genome assembly GCA_017141395.1 of Laodelphax striatellus. Classification (NCBI taxonomy): domain Eukaryota; kingdom Metazoa; phylum Arthropoda; class Insecta; order Hemiptera; family Delphacidae; genus Laodelphax; species Laodelphax striatellus. The sequence continues at coordinate 22,841,395 of CM029534.1, forward strand.
ACATTTAATTGTAGAGTAGCTCTTACAATTTTCATTCTTGCATCTTTGTTTTGGATCAGAGTGTTGTGGCCAGTGACTTGTCTGATCTACCCTGACATCTGATGCTGGACGATGAGCAATCAGTTTCCTCCTTTTTGGCACATTCAATAGCTCAGTTGCTGATGGCCTTCCTCTTCTAACCATATTTTGTACACCCATTTTACACAGTGTTTCACCCAGCTGCATTCGAAACTCTGGCAGGTTCAGTAGCTTGCAACTTGAGGGTCTCAATGCATGAACTCGTTTGTAGAGCAGCCACAAATTGATGACAGAGACATCAAGTAGGTGGTAAAAAATTCGCATGTACCACTTCCTTGATTGCATTATTATTTTATATCTTCCTATCATGCTGTCTAATAAGTCGACACCACCCATATGTTTATTATAGGTTGTCACAATATGGGGGCATTTTACCATCACCTCCTTCTTCTCTTTCCTATCAAAACGTCTTACATGTGTGGTTGGATTCGTACCAGAGAAAGTAGAGAGGAGAATAACTGCTTTGTTATCTTTCCAGAGGACATTTGAAATATTTGTCCCATCATAGTCGCATGTGTATTCAATGATGGCTCCCCTCTCAAGTTTTTTGATAGCCTTCTCATCTGGCATTTTGCAATTTGTAACTCTATTTCGTCTGACAGTTCCTAAAGAGTAGATCCCTCTTTTTTTTCAAATCAAGCAGTACCAATGGTCACTTTCCAAAGGCCGAGTTAAACGAACTACAACATTGCTACTGGCTCCCATGTCTGGCTCATCATCAGGACGTGTTTTATTTTCATTGCCGGTGTAAATTTCTAAATTGTAGGCAAAACCAGATACACCACATAATACAAAAATTTTGTAGCCATATTTATGTGGCTTATCAGGCATATACATTTTCAAATGATGACGAGCCTTTGTGGCACACATTTGCTCATCAACACTGAGCTCTTCTTCAAAAGGGATGCTTCTGAATTTTTCAAGTAAATGATCCAGAATGGGTCTTAGTTTATGCAACTTATCACCTCCATTCACCTGTGCATTATCATTGAAGTGAAGAAACCTTCTAATTTGCTCAAATTTATTGACTGGCATAGTTTCTTTGATTAAATCAATACCGACAGTTGAATTCCAATAGTATCTCACATTTTTAGCTGTAATTACTGAGGTCAGAAGACAAATTCCCAAGAACTTTCTGATTTGATGGCTATCAATATCCACAGGCTTCGATGGGTCTAATTGCACACTATATAAAGAAGACTGCTCCGAAATTAATTGAAATAGCTCTGGTGAAAAGAAATAAGAGAAGAAGTCAAATGGTGTAGAGAGATCAAAAAGTTTATCAGGTAAAATCAGATTGCCCCTGAAAGATCTGTCTTCTTCTGGGAGCCTTTCTTTCTTCCACACAATTGGTCGCTTTGTCAGTTTATTTGGAGCACTCACTTGATTAGGCAGTGGAAGAGGAGTTTGATTATTTGAGGTTGATGGTTGTGTGGTGGTATCGGTAGAGCTGGATGAAGGATTATCTGGAATGACTTCACATGAATCAGGTGGTATAGATACTATTTGAGAGTTTTCATTTAGTGTCACATATTGAGAATTATCTGAAGCCCTGTTAGTGAAGAAAATATTTGTATCATCCAATTCATTTTCGTCTATGTCACCATCATCTTCACTTTCATCAGGAACAGGAACTGTAAAAATGGTGTCCGAATCCAATTCAGTGAGAACACCATCGTCACCCACTATATAAACACGTTCTTCATCCATATTCAATTAGAAACACTTCATAATGGCTAAATATAATCACAATTATATCACTGAACGAAACGAACGCGTATAAACAATGAGACAAGCTAGTCAGATTCAACTTTTGAGGTTAGTCTGCAGTGAACCGTAAACACGTACTCCTATGCATGTTGACTCCATTTGGAATCATGAATGAAACATGGAATAAATTTTATATTTAAATTGAAATAAGCTTTGAAACAGAACAGGATCATACAAAATAATCTCAATTATAAGGAAACAATTTTTTAAAGAGGAATTAGTGAGTAAATATTTTTATATGAATCCGCAAAGTCAACGAAAATCTATTATTACAATGGCAGTGACTTGATCACAATGAACCGCTTATATCTGTCTTGTGCTACACTCTTGTGACCTATTCTTGAACTATGTTGAACAGAACTAATTGGAGAACAAACTGGAATGCATGTTGACTCCGTTCAGAGTCATATTTCCATAGTAACATGCCTACAATGTCATGACTCTGAATGGAGTCATTATGCATTGTAGGGATAGGACACGTCTACTCATCTAGAGATATCGATAGTTGATATCGAACTTAAAAAGTATCGATACTCCTCTATATGAGAAAAATATAGGTTATTAACAACAAACAAAATTAACTTTTAATAAAAAATTACAACAAAGGCATGAATGCGGATATGTCCGAAAGTAAATATAACAGGAAAGTACCGTTAATTCTTCACACCAACAATATAAAAAACGAACGGCGGTAGTAAACGGAATTTTGCTTCCCACAAACCAACTTACAACTCGTGATCCTATTCTAATATTTCAAGGATTACATTTCCAAAATGGTTTATCTTTGTTAAAATAGCACTTCATCGTATGTCCTTTCTCACACTCTCGTTTATTATGCAGTAAACACTTACTTTTTAAAAATGTAATTGCACTCTCTTCGTTGGTTGGTAGATACCAGATCAACATTTTGAGACTGAAAAACTTGAATAATAGTCAAAAAAATATTCTTTTCAATTGCCAGCTGATTATATAGTCCAGTCAATGAGTGGTTTTTAGGGGAAAAATTCATAACAAGCTGATTTTTTCACCATCGACTACTATCATATAGACAAGTGTCCTGGCAAAAGTCCTGACCCCTACCCCTCTTGCTTCCCCCCCAGCACCCCTTCAAAGTTTCAGTTTGCAAGGGTTTCGTATATCGTAAGTATCTCGACTTACAATGGAGATATCGATTCAAACTTTTTTTCATTGTTTAGAGAATTAATTTTTCTATAATTTGTTCCATTACCATTCTACTCTAACTCTACTAGTTCCGGAGTTATTTGTGAAAGAATGAAGAAGAGTTGAGATTTTTTGCTTAGAAATTGTTTACTTCTGCAAATAAAAGTTCACATGATTGATTTACAGCAAAATGTTACATACAAAAAATGTAGAGCATTTCATTATCTTTAATTTGAATAATCACAATCTATATTTCACTTCACATGAACGTGAGAAAACGTCCATTAAAGTTCAATACGCATGATCACGCTAGTGCACGGCGGCTATGTTAAACAGATGGCCTCATGAAAATAGTCCATTCATTGAAGTTTGACACGGGAAATTTTTCCTTACAATTGTGTATATCTTGGAAGTCCTTGATGATAGAGAATCGTGATTGGTTTCAAATTGTAGATCGCAATTTCTTCTTTCATTTCCAATCAAAAAAGTTTTTTTTTTTAATTTTCATTTTACAAGATAGAAGAAGAATATTCAACTATGTATTATCGTGCATTTCTAAAATAAACACATCTTTTCAATTGAAACTCTTCTTATCTGAAAAATAATGGAGTTCAGCAATGAGACGATAGGCAAGATATAATACGAATTATTGCCTTCTTTCCTTTGGCGGATCCAAGGGGGGCCATTGCCCCCCCCCTCTCGAGACCCAAGAGAAAAACAATAAAACTGCATAAATCTAATAGAAACTAGGACGAAATTATATAAACAACAAAATTTGGCTTTTTTGGGTTATGTGTGGAAAGCCATCCATGTTACTTGTGCAGAGGGCATTCTTTAATATCTTGTTCCAGATACAATTTAAAAAAATCCTTGTATATTCATCGTCCCGCAATTCAAAGAGGTAGGTATATTGCTGCCAAATCTTATAATCTGTCAATGCGTTTAGCCGTAAATTAGCTGTTTTCTTGTCCACGTGTACAGAATTGGTCCTGTCAACTGTGTCGAGAGACATGTTGTCAGGCGCCCCCCAAAATATGTTATGTACATCTAATTTAATTTTTTTTTTCTATTTTTTAATTTTCATTCCATTTTTTATTATTTAGCCTATTTATTTTATTTTTTAAACATACGCGACGTCCCACAAGCCGCCGCTTTCGCGGCGCCCCTCTCACTGCGGCGCCCGGGGCCTTGACTAAGATTATCCAATGCATGGAGATCTGGTTGAATGAGGATTGAAAAAATCTGATCATCATTACGGAATGTCAGCTGTAAACAGATGGAATAAATTATCGATTGTTCACCTCAAGCATGACAGTGCAAAGGACGAACAGCTTTGATTCTTGTTGGAGGGTCGAGATGAACGTAAATTGAAAGACCATCGACACATTATGTCGAAACTTGTTTTTTATTGACGTTCGAATGTCAAAAAAGATTGAGTCATGCAGCCACCCTTGCCAGAGCCGTATCTTTATTTCCGATAGCATCTCAGATGAAAGCAGAGCCGAACAAAAGAAACGATTATATATTTCCCATTCTATCGCAGCACGATAAAAATTGATTTTGTGTCTCCCAACAATGACAAAAGAGGGAAGGGCGAGGGAAGATGATTATCGCTGCAAAATGACATTGCAGAATGAAGCGTGAAATAAGGAAGGGAAACAGGAAGAATAAGTTGAAGAAATCGCCCCCTTTGGGGTTTATCGGTCGGCCACAAAAATACAATATTTTTGGCGTCTGAAAGGTCCGGGCCAAAGGTAGGCTACTTCAAAATTTCGCTACAGTTGTTTGAAATTGAAAGTACTGTTACAGGGATGGGATGTCCCTTGACAGCAACCGTGATATTTCCTCTTTATAATATTGATGCTTTTCAAAGCTATAGTAGGTAAGACCGAAGATTCCACTCCAATCTATCAATATTGTGATATCCTGAATAATTTCGCTACTTACCAACAGCGAAATTATGAGTAAATTTTTAGCCATAACTAATTTTTTTTTGTCATGCCTTCCTTATCCTAGGCATAATTTTATTTTTCCTACTGGTATGATAATAATTATTTGTATTTGTTTTGCTGTGGTGATGCCCACATAACTTCTTAGCTTGTGTGTGGGTAATGGAGAGGATGATGATGAGAGATGAGTGGACCTACAGCTTAAGGTGGGTTCCGAACCACCGGGAAGCGATTTTGATTCTTGTGAATGAATAATAATAATTATAATTACTCTGAATGCCAATAATTTGCATCCAGAGGAGTTTATTTACAAATACAGTTAGGCCTACATACAATACAGATATCAAAGAGAATCTCAACTGAAGAAATTACTAAAGATAATTCTAATCCTAGTTATGATGCCCCACTATAATAATATGTGAGGGGGTGATCATAATACTCTTCTAAACTATAATGTGCAAAATATTTCTTCTTATTTATTTTTTCAAAAGTGATTAGTAATATAAATAAGTAGTGATAAAAACTATTACTACATAAAAAATTATAGAAATTTTAAAATAGGCTACTAGGTACAAATTATAAAGTGCAAAATATTTTTTTTAAGTGATAAGTAATATAAAAAGTGTTGAAAACTAGTACAACATAAATAATACAAGGTCAATAGAAATTTTAAACTACTAGGTACCTCTACAGGGTGTTTCAGAACTCCCTACCAATACTCTAGGGTGTTGTTCCTGGGTGAAAACCATATCTAAATGTCATATTTAAATATGTCCGGAAGTCCTTAGTTACTCACACAGTTGCCATCTTGTTTTTTTCACTCATTATTTTTTATCTCAATAATGGTGAAAGATATGGAATTGAAACTGTTGATATCAAATCAACTATCAACTGTTTAATTACAAATCGATTGAAACCTTATTTGTTAAGATTGGACCAATATTGACTGAGATATGGCCGCTTTAGTGATAGGTGACCTCTGGAGGTTAGTTGCACTCCTTTTTACTGTCTTTAAAATTCACACAGAATTAATTAAAATCGCTTCAAAATAACATGCCAAGCAGACGGAGACTATTGCATTGTTGTAACAGACTTTAGCCGCAAGACCAGGATGCACTGTAACTAGCCTCCAGCGGTCACCTATCACTTAAGCGGCCATATCTCAGTCAATATTGATCCAATCTTAACAAATAAGGTTTCAATCGATTTGTAATTAAATTTACTAAAAAACGTTATTCCTGTAAAATGTTCGTAATATCAACGGTTTCCGAGTTATTCGAGAAACAAAATTTTAACCCATTAGCATATTAATTTTTTCAATGGAAAAAAGTCCAAAAAAATCTATTTTTTTTATTACTGGAAATCATTTCTAGTACATTATAATGAATGAATAAAATAATAAAAAAATCTACTCACAGTATTTCACTAGGTATTTGGATTTCCAAATAGGCTGTTTATGCTGTTTTCCGCGCTAGTTGCAGTGCATCCTGGGCATGCAGCTAAAGTCTGCCACAACAAAGCAACAGTCTCAGTCTGCTTTGCATGTTATTTGTGAGAGATTTTAGAGTATTTCGAGTGAATTTTAAAAGTCATTAAAAAGGAGTGCAATTAACCTCCAGCGGTCACCTATCACTAAAGCCGCCATATCTCAGTCAATATTGGTCCAATCTTAACAAATAAGGTTTCAATCGATTTGTAATTAAATTTACTAAAAAAAGTTATTTTTGTAAAATTTTCGTAATATTAACGGTTTCCGAGTTATTCAAGAAACAAAATTTTGAATGGCCGCCATTTTGTTTTATGGATTTGAAAAATTGTCATAAATTTTTTGCAGCTTTGTCTAGTTGTCATAAATGTTGGTGCAAAGTTTCGATTCCATATGTTTCACCATTATTGAAATAAAAAATAATAAGTGAAAAAAACAAAATGGCAGCTGTGTGAGTAACGAAGGACTTCTGGACAATTTAAATATGATATTTAGATATGGTTTCTACCCAGGACCAATGCCCTAGAGTATTGGTAGGGAGTTCTGAAACACCCTGTATAAACTACCCTACTGTTTCTAATTCATGAATCCATCTGCAAATAACTGGATCAACATATAAATCTAAGCTGTACATATCTAACATAATCTAACTAAAATCAACCCAGTATTTCAATAATGTTTCAGGAATGTGTTTCAATAATTTATTGTTGTGTGATAGATTTTAGGATCAACAGTTTTTTTTTTATTATTAGGTATGGGATCAGCTACAGTATTTGAAACAGTCATACACCCAGACAGAAATATATCTTGAGCTTTTTTGTCACCAAAGTCATAAAATTCAGAAAATAGTCTTTGTTGATCTTCTTCAGAAAATTGTTCAAAGCATTTCTGCAGGCAACAGCTAGTAACTTTCAAAAATGTCTTACCCTCCACAGGAAGTTTTGTGAACTTAGAAACATAGTCCTGACCACTTTGTCTTCGAGTTTTTGCTACTGTTTGTTTCCACTCATCTTTTCGCACAATCTTCTTCTTTGCACCTTTTTCAACACTATTATCAAGTATAAATTGTCTACTATTCATTCTTGATCACTTTCAAACCACTACTCAATCTACAGACAACCAAACATAACCTGACAACCTCAAGCTCTCTGCCCTTCTCAGCTGCTGGCAAATGGCATGCAATGTTTTACAAATGAAGTGCTGCCAACTCCAAAAATTGAGATATTGAACTAAGATTTGGTACACTTGTAGATAAAAACATGGCGAATCCATTTTTGCGTTCTCCGGAAGAAGGGCCCATAGACCTATAGGCCCTTATTCCAGCTACCGCCTCAATTTGACTATATAAACTACCCTACTGTTTCTAATTCATGAATCCATCTGCAAATAACTGGATCAACATATAAATCTAAGCTGTACATATCTAACATAATCTAACTAAAATCAACCCAGTATTTCAATAATGTTTCAGGAATGTGTTTCAATAATTTATTGTTGTGTGATAGATTTTGAAGCACTCAGGAATATGCAGGGGAATCTCACATCTCTCACACTGCCACACCGTTTCACTCCTGATCTTCTTAGCTGCACATACAATGCAACGTTTTGTGGGGTTTGCCTTTGCTGGAGTTGGTGGAATTTTCCCCACAAAATGAGCCCACTGTTTTGCTTGAAGGCGCATTGGACTAGGGCCACTAGATGGTCTTCCTCGCAACTTGTATTGTGGAAGAGTTGCATTCTTCAAGATAGAGTCCACAACGTTCACTCTAAAATCAGAGTAGTGACACTTCTTTCCAGTTATTTTTAGCCAAAGTCTATAAGAATTGAAAAGAGCCATGTCCATCATATAATAAAAGATTTTCTTATAGCTCTTGGCATGGCGTCTCATTATTGGGAAACAAGCAAGTACCTGATCCTGTCTATCAACACCACCCATTCCCATGTTATAATCTATAACAGGCTGTGGCTTTCTGACAGGAGTGATTTCCACATTCCCGGTATTCCTATCACGCTTTCCCCTTCTCACAGCACCTGTGTCAACCATATTTGTTTCAGAATGTATTGTAGAGAGAACAAGGACGTCCTTCTTGTCCACCCACTTCACACATAAAACATTATTTACACTTTGAAAGTCACTTTCCCCCTTCTTGAGCTTTTTTGACAAAAGGATTTTTGGCATATTTTTTCTATGCTTCCTGACAGTCCCCACAGCATAAGTATTGCTTTGAAGAAGTACTGAGAACAGATTTGGAGAGCTGTACCAGTTGTCCATATAAATGGTGTATCCCTGGTTCAAGAGATCCCTACTGAGTTCAAGAACAATTGCCTCACTAGCAAGCATATTCTGGTGATCATCTTGACCACAATAGATGGAAAAATTCCAACAGAAGCCAGAGTCTGATTCACACAATTTGTAAAATTTTATCCCAAAGCGAGATCTTTTGCTGGGGTTGAACTGAATATAGGACAACCTACCTCTACATTTCATCAATACAAATATTATTGTTAGGGGTGTAAACTAATTGGAATTTCCTTACAAGGTACTCAATTACTGGCCTAAGTTTCTTCAGTCTATCAGTATCATCAGGACTGTCATTGGCAAAGTGGAGATATTTATTTATGAGGATGAAACGAGCAAAAGGCATAACTTGTGCAAATATTGGTAAAGCCAGTAGTTTTCTCTTTGTCCAGTACTGTTGTAACCTGGACTTGGGGTTCTGAGATGCCAAGATTATGAGGGCGAAATAGCATTTTAGTTCATCATTTGTAATACCAAACCATTTATCTTTATCACTGACATTTTTTGAATTTATCATTTTCCTAGCATATCTATTGGTGTCGCTCCTAATTATAGTATAAAAATCATCACTCAAAATAGCATCTACAACTGTCAGTTCAGATGCTGTTTACTGACAGTAATGACAGTAAGATGATATTTACATCATTACTGGGAAGACAATCATTATTTATTCCTGCTTCACCAATGAATGGAATATTTTTTACAACATTTTCTTTGCTTTCCCAATCCCAATCACCTACTACAGGGGCCGGTGTATCAGCTTCGGAATTACTACTACTTCCATCACTGTCATAATCACTCACATGAAGTTCATCAATGTCTTCCTCTTCAGAAGAAACATCATCATCACTCTCAAAAAGAAGTTGAGCAATTTCATTTTCACTCAAACGTGGGTTTGTCATGTTTATTATAGGCCTAGACACAACTTACAGCATTAAACTTGAAAACATCTCAATAAAAAAGAATCACCGAACATTGAACCAAAAAAACAAACTCAAAACTCTTGTATAAGATTGGTTTGTTTTCAAACTAACCAAACAAAACACAGACATTGAACAACACATGATGTCTTTCTGACAGGTTAGCCACAACAAAGCTGTTGGGGAAATGTAAATGAAGTATCTTGAATATTATTATGCAAATAACACTTGAAATACATGAAATATAATGTATTTTCCAATAAAGATTATTTGAAAAAATGGTTTGAAAAAGTCAAGCTATAGATTGCATTTATATGAATAATATAATTCTCAGACTCGGGAATAGAGGCATAAGACACTTGCGACACCTACAGTGACTTTATTGAACTAAGATAAGCTATATGCAATGCATTGCGAGCTAGGAACGTCAAACTATAGCAAGCTACAGTGAGCGCGAGTGAGGCTCGTCAAGCAGGCTGGAGGCCCAGCGGAAAGTTGACGAGTCACGCTCGCCAAAATATGCTAATGGATTAAATGGCCGCCATTTTGTTTTATGGATTTGAAAAATTGTCATAATTTTTTTGTAGCTTTGCCAAGTTGTCATAAATGTTGGTGCAATGTTTCAATTCCATATGTTTCACCATTATTGAGATAAAAAATAATGAGTGAAAAAACAAAATGGCAGCTGTGTGAGTAACTAAGGACTTCCGGACAATTTAAATATGATATTTAGATATTGTTTTTACCCAGGAACAATACCCTAGAGTATTGGTAGGGAGTTCTGAAACACCCTGTATAATACTAGGCCTATATCAAGCCATTGAATAAATCAAAATACATATTTCACCTACATCCTATTTACAATGAGCTCCTCGGTTTGGTAAATTCCAGCATCTCATTACCAATTTCTTACAGTTCTTTTAAATAATTTATGTATGTTTCTTTCTTCTTTTGTCGTTTGTGGCATTCTATTGTAATAAATTACATTCAGCGGAAAAAGGCCTGTAGTGGTCACCCTTCAAATCTCACTTCTATGTTCCTTTTTGAAATTATTTTGGGGATGAGAAAATACGTTATGCCAATCATCATCAATTGTTCTAATTTATCATTGACGGATGTATTTCAATAACGAAGCGTTATTATACTATATAGATTTCTTCCGTTTCTCAGGGTATTAATAATTTTATCTACCTTAAATTTATTCTACGAACATCTTATTTTACTGACTTCAGCATAATTATTCTCAAACAATAAATCATGATTATGTAAAGCTTAAGAATTTTAATTGATTCCCTATCATTAAAGGGTGTCAAAAACCGTCTTTAATTAATAATATTGATCTTTCATCTCATGCTCATCAATTTTGACTCTTGATCAAACTTCACCACCCGTGTAATAGGAACTGGGTTATTAATTTTTGGGTTGAACTAATTAAAAAGAGATTGTTGAGCCTGTTGCTTTTGGTCTCCTAGAACTAATAGTGTTACAGATATTTTAATGAAAATCACAGCAGGGTTCTTTAGTGAAAGCGCCGCTGCCCTTCAACTCTCTACACAAAAATGAGATAGAAGCTGATGAAAGATATTAAAAATTGAAATATTTCATGAGAATCGTATAAGTGTTCAAATTTTTATACTAAAAACGAACTATGCAGTATACTTCGTTTACTTTACTAAGGCATTTGGGCTGTAAATCAATTATTTTCATTTCAACAGCTTACCTTGACTTTCAACTCAACTTATTTTAGTATGTTGAAAGTGTATAAGATTTCACCTACTATAAATAGTCCTACTATAACATTCCAATACGACTGCATCATAGTGGATTAATCAATTTTATTTATATCTTTCAACATGGAAAATATCTGCAATAATTTTTATGGCAATAAATCATTTTCAACCCAGATTCCTTAGCAAAGTGAACTTTACCAAGGCTAATTAGGCTAATTAACTTTTTTCAAATTTCTTCCAGATCAAAAAGCTCATAAACATAAACCACAAAAACACACCTATTCTTCCTCAAGACAGTGACATTAGACAGTGCCGTGCCACTCAATTTCCATAGCTTTCAGCTTAATGGATTCAAATATTACAATTATTTAGGATTTGAGTCAAGAATTAAAAGTTGGTTTCATTTGGAATGTCAGTAGAACGTTCACACTCAATAATATCTTTTTTATCCTGAAGATTGTGTATTGCTTGCCTTTACCTGTTTGGACGTTTTCTGACCAGCAGAATAACTGGCGAAGAGGTTTCGGCTGAGGGGTGGTTGAGTCTCTTCCGCAAGATGATGGGTTCTTGTCTTCAGAAGTTCACACCCCATCAATCTTCATTCCTCCATTCTCTCTTGTGCTCCCCCCACCCCTCGCCTGCTACGACAACAAAGGACCCTTAGCTTTTACCAATCTCCCTCCCCCTTTCCATCCAATGATGGACAGAATGTTGTTAAACTCGCACTGCTCACCTCATGTTTTATGAATTTCTCAACCTCTTTTGTTACGGCCATAATGGAGCCTATCAATTTAATTAAGATCGTGACAGCTATTCCACGTGTTGATGAAGGATAGTCGCTGCTCTAGTATGCTTCAACGCGCAACCTCAACCAAACAGACAGCCAGTCTGATAACATTTGGACGGTTTTCTTTCATTTCTTGTTTGTATTAGAAAAAGCATTCCCAACAGAAAGAGAAGAAACAAATTGAGGAGTGGAGAATCATGAATGACGACGGAAGTAGAAGTTTGGTCTGGATGTAAGTCTGATATTGAATGAAGACGACCATACGAAAAAGGGATTGCTTAGTGTGTAAAGTCACTGAATACGTATTGAATGTTTCAATAATATGAAAGATGAATATTTTACCAGTAAGTTAGAAGACAGAAAAAGTATAGGAATAGGACCAAGATAAGGAAGATATTTTTTGCGATTTTTCTCCTATTAATATAAAGTAATAATAATACACTAGTTAGATGACAGAAAAAAGTATATGACCAAGATAATGAATCTAAGATATTTTTGCAATTTTTCTCCTATTAATATTATGAAGTAACATAATAGACTTTTTCACCTTTATTAGCATGATGTTGCCTCAACACGATTGCAGCTACCCAACTACTGGCTTATTTTTATTTTATCTATATTCTTGTTTCTGGAAGTTGTATGTGAATAAATGAAATAATTGTATTCATGTGAAAATTATAAATTTGACTTCAACTCTTTGAAGGATCATTGCGACTACAATATTTCCGTGAAGCGTAGAGTGGAGAGAGGATGTTCAAGGGGAAGACTGAAAATAAGCTAAAAACTCACAGAAGTTGTTTTTATATTTTATTGCTAACAGATAGAGTGATAGATGGAAATATGCTCATAGGCTTTCAAATAATACCGTTAATAACTGAATTGTCACACTTCAAAAATATCATTATGTTTATTTCAGTACCATTGAGTAGGTAGTTATACCTAAGAAAATTCAAGAAGGTAGCCTACTGACTACTCCGAGTGGAGGGGAAGGATATTTGTTGTATTGGTTCAACCCACACAACTTATTTCTGAATGCATAAACTGTAAATATTGTGCAATGACAATCAGATTGAGGGCTTTTAGGAGCATTTGAATGCTGCAGGCTACTGGTTGCACGTTTTTATTTCGAGCACGAGGTAATTTTGAAGCTCTCACGGTTACTTGGGGATGTTATCGGGAGAAATATTGCCCCACCGGAATCTTCCCCCGTTCCTTTATAGCGGAAATAAAAGGATAAATAGAACCTTAGTTAGAATAGCGAATAAATCAAGCGAGGCAACAGGTCTATTTATTGCTTTCAAAAGCGCAAAAAAAACCGTTTCCAACAAAAGAGAAGATTCTCTGAAACTACATACTAAGAAAAATCGTACCGCTACTTACATAGTTTCGAGCTGACTTGAGATCTAACCTCAAATAATAGTTTGGTCGTGAACAGTCAATAAAAATGACAATTTAAATCTATATTTTTGTAGTGGCTACATAATAACGTTTGTATAAATAACACAAATTTAATATTTATTGAAATCACTACCGAATTGTGCGTTTTTTATGTTTGAAATCAGATAAAATCCAATATGGCTGCGTTCTTTTTTCGCTCTATATTTGCGTGTCACATTATACATAAAATTCTGTCGATAGGAATTTTATATATAATATATCGATAAATAGGCTAAATACGGCCCATAACACCAGTTCATATCCCTTCTGACCACTTGTCAGCATAGGCGTTGCGTGGGCCATGAATTTGGGGGGCACAAGTCAAAATTAAGGTAATATGAGCCGGGAAGCATACTACAAAATGCTACGTTTATATGTTAGTCCACTCAATACAATGCTCAGAAATCATGTTGGCCTAAACAGAAATAATTAAGTAAAATCAGATATTTATTTTATTTAGCAGATCTCTGCATTTTTTTACAAGAATGTTGGGGGTGCACGTGCCCCCTGTGCCACCCCCCCCCCCCGGCGCGACGCCTATGCTTGTCAGCATGGAATAAAAGTGATCTGTGTTTATTAGTCTTGAGTCGATGGTCAATAATTGACATAACTTACAATAGGCTATTTGAATTTAATTCATTCCGAGATTATTCTATTTGTTGAATATTTTGCCTTGAGCTAAAAATTCCATTCGATTTAATTATGCTTTGAATTTCCATTCTTGTAATTTTTATTATGATTTTATATTCTTATTATATTTTTATGTACTGTATTTCACAATTTCTATTATTATTGTGAATGTTTAAATCGCACTATTTTTCAAATGTAGTTCACATTGCTACCATCCAGCTATAAACCCGCGTTTTTCTGTTGTTTATAAGGAACTGTCAAACAAAAATATACTTATTTCCAATTTAGAGCTATTTTTAACATTACAGCAAGTAGGTTTGTGTGAGAGTCGTTCTTCTCACTTATGTTGGGCTTTTACCTGTAAGATACAAACAAACATCTAAAATAAGTGAGAATAATAAATAGTGTAAGTGTGACTGATAAATATTATTCCTACCACATGCATTAATGAATTTGTATATAATTGCAATTCTTAAATTTGTTGTCTTGTTTTATAACATATTGATAGTAGAGTAATTTTACTTCTTAAGGTGTGAGTGCATCACTTCATGTTACGTTATTTCAATTATATTATTATTTTATTTTGTCTTGTCAACCTTTGTTGCAATGCGTTTCTCATTGTAAAAACTGAAAATGAAGAAGTTACTGTTATGTCCACATCAGCGACCACATAATACAAACATTTGTATTATGTGTATTTGTAATACTTACATTTGTAGTATGTGGTCGCTGGTCCACATAACCGTGCTTCTTTATTGTTGTTCCTAATTCATTTTTTTTGTATTGCAATGGCCGCAAAAAATTGTTCTCAAATTTTATTTCAGCAAATTTACTGTAATCCAAAGACTCTACCTATCATATATTAATTTATTTTTATTTTATTTTATAATATCTGTACTGAAAAGTAAAAAGGAGATAAGTCAGTTTTCAGGATTTTTCAGGAGAGCAAAAACAAAGTTCAAAAAATGCTGTCAAAAATTTATGAATTATTATAAAAATTTCGTGAATGCTGAATGTTGCCCTACATATTTCTTTACATGTTTATTGTGTTTAATAATGGTTTCTTACATGTTGGAGTTTTTCACACAGTTCTAAACGAAAATATGCGCAACTTAAACCCTTTTGATCACAAGTTTAGGTGGATGATTATACGTGCAAAAAGATATATAATGACTTAAACCCTTTATGCTTGAAACAGAAGAAAAAATGTTGGCTAAAAGAATTAAGTCAACAAATCCTTTTGATCACAAGTGTAGGTGAGTGATATTAGATGTGAAAAGATATGTAATGACTTAAACTTTATGCTTGAAACAGAAGAAAAAAAATAATAAAAGAATTATGTTAACTTAAATCTTTTGATCACAAGTGTAGTGGGTAATAGAAGATGTAAAAATATATAATGACTTAAACCTTTATGCTTGAAAAGGAAGTAAAAATAGGCTGGGCTCAAGAGATTTATGTCAACATACCGTTTATACTTGAAAATAGTTACTATGAAATTTCCAAAAGGTAATAAGTTGACTTGAATCATTTATATCAAACATGAATGAACGTTTTCCGTGATGAATCTATTTCATCATGAGAATAACACTAGAACCATACCACGTAGACTTATATCCTTTATACCAAAAAAAAGAGAAAAATTTTCTGAATAAGAACATGTAAAAAAAAAAATCGCCATTTTTGGACTTAAATCCTTTTTACTTTTCAGTACAGATATATTACTTTGAATAGAATTACGGCAATAGATTGCTACTAGTATAATCTTATTCTGAAACGAAAACATTCTATTAATATTATTTACTATTAAAAGGCACAATGAATTTAATTCTAATTTATAAATGCATAATATTTCTAAACTATTTTCGATTCTCCTGTTCTCTGTTGCAATTCAAAATTCCAAGGTTGTCGACTTCTATCAAGAAATTATTCATAACCTATACTATTAATGTTATTATTATGTCTGTATTGTTATTATTGTATTGTAAAGTTAATATTAATACTATTAATATTATTATATGTGTATAATAATATGTGCCTTGTCAAT
Source organism: Laodelphax striatellus (assembly GCA_017141395.1). Lineage (NCBI taxonomy): Eukaryota > Metazoa > Arthropoda > Insecta > Hemiptera > Delphacidae > Laodelphax > Laodelphax striatellus. The sequence continues at coordinate 22,857,689 of CM029534.1, forward strand.
GACCTCAGCTTTATAAAGCTTTCTTAAGGTAATGTAATTTTTATTGAATAAAATTTTTCTATTCTATTCTGTTTTGTCTAATCTATTGTATTATTGAAAATATTCTTATTCTTTAATATTGTGTTCAACCTTCACATTTTACTAATTTTGAACCGTTAAAGACACTCATTATTGCTCAATTAGTAATCTGTTGAACTATACTTATTCAAGTAAAAGATTATATTTATAATATACATATATATTTTTGGAATTGAATGGTATTGAAATGTAAATCAAACTGCACTACAATTTTTCAGATTATTGTTTGGATCTTATTAAAGAGATGACATAACAAGTCACACCTGAATTTGGATGATAACTAAGAAATCTCACCCTTAGAAATGAATGCACCAATGAATTAATTTACAATTTTTCTAATAGATAAAATTTTGTTCAGTTGTTGAAGAGAACTCTATGGTACTGTACCTTGAAACATTCCAACGTCTGTTATTTCCCTTATTAATTTCAATCGCTATACAGTGTCTACTTTTATTTGAAGAACGTCAAAACTCAAATGCTATCAAAATATTGAAAGCATAAATATATTCCAATAATCTATGAAAGGAAATGACTGATTATTCGTGATGGGTTTGTTACCAAAAATACGTCAATAATCATCAGCTTGTCAATTCCTCATCACCCAATTCCAACTTCAAAAAATTATTATTTGTCATATGTCATTCTTTTCTAATGAAATTGATTTTCAAGGACACAACGTCCTTAGTTCATCACTTCTTTTATTATCATTTTTTGTTTTTGTGAAATATCGTTATACAGGTCTCGTTCCTACTAAAGCAGGGTAAAGCAATATTGACTCAATACCGATTAGTTTCTTACGAAATTGTTTTTCAAGTACACACAGTCCTTAGTTCATCACTTTTCATTTTTTTTGTGTGATGACATTATGCAGACCTCGTTCTTCCTAGAGCAGGGTATATAGATATTGACGTCGTACCTACTACTGTACGGGCTTCTCCCTCGCAGACCAAAAATAAACATGAATCGGTAGTGCGCATGCGCTGGTAACGTATTCGTGGAGCAGTTCCGTTCCGTATAATTACTGTAACTGATCAGTGATGACTGACTCTCACGGTACAATGCCATCAAATTGGCGTCTAGGTGTGCGAGATGGATAATCTCTCCCATCACGCTGCTAAGTAGTATCAGTGAAAAATCATCATAGTACTGCTAGATAACCGAAGCGAATATGATTTTTTTATAAAGCTGAGTTTGCCAGCTGAATGAACTTTTGAAATTTTCTGTACCGCGAGTCAGCAGGCACTGTAGTGGGAGAAAGCGATCAACGCGCATGCTCCAGTGAGAAGCCAATTTGGATGGCACGCTCTGTACTTCCTTTCTACTTAACCTCAATTAATATTACCACAGTCTAATCTAATAAACATTGCAAACTCCTCCAGTTTTCAGGAGTACCTTTAAATTTTCTTAATGGCTAATTGGCTATGATGCAATATTGTATTCACTCATGTCTCATGTTGGAATGAAAAATTGAAGTAAAAATGATTCATAATAGAAGTTTAATTGTTAGCTCTAGACTGGTTTGTGACTCACTCGTAACTTTTTCTACTCAGTGAATAATCTTAAGTCTTCAAATGAACACAAAAGTCTAGGTGCATTCTCTGGCATGTTTGTTTCCCTTTCCTTATTAGTACGCGTAAACGCTAAACGGTTGTTTAATGTTTACGCACTAAAAATGTAACAGTAACGCACTTTTAAATAACGTAAACAACAGTCAACACTAACAACTTTTCCACATCGGCACATCCACATGTGACGATGAGGGATGAGCAAGTTACAAGTAACAGTTAACGTTAACATGCGAAACGAAACTGCTCCAACGAATACCGACCTGGTAACGAATACGTTACCAGCGCATGCGCACTACCGATTCCTGTTTATTTTTGGTCTGCGAGGGAGAAGCCCGTACTACTGTAGGCAATACAGTAATAGTAATAGGTAATACCGATACAACGAAAATAAACAATTCACTCAACCCCATTATCCAAGTCAACCAACTAGAACAGCAAGGTACTGTTTATAATTTGATTCATAATTTCATTAGTTCATTCATAATTTGACCTTGAATAGTACTTATAACTTGTCCTAAAATTCAAAAAAGGTAGAGAAATACGGTAGGCCTACTCTTCTTTCGACATGATTCCAATGAAACATTCAATTACTTGAATCAGTGAAAAATTATTTTCATTATTCATAGAAGTTGCTTAAAATTTAATAAGCTAGGGTTAATGATAACACTTTATTGACTTGACTGAAGATTCAACTCAACTTCCAATAGAAACTTCATTAACTACAGTCTATCTAGCCTATTGTGGGAAGGATGAAGCATTTTGTAATAATTTGCCGCTGCAAACTCCGGCATATTCCTATCAGGCATCAACCTAAAGATTTAAACTTGCATGCCATAAGATAATATAGCCACCGTTATAAATTACAATCATAACTCAATGCCTTCCTTGTCTTATCCCAGTGTGGTGATGAATATGGATATGAGCATCGTCGTACGGTGTGTGTGAATCACAGCCCCTGCTAATGCACATTCAATGTTGGCCGGGTTACATTCATGTAGATGCTAGGGTGCGTTTATAGGCTCAATTACCATTATTAATTTAAGTTGGCATAGGAAAAACATCAGTGTTCCCGAGCTCCCTTATTTATTTATCCAGGGTGTATTAAAAGAGTATATGAATAGGGTAAGTATATTCTACCGGTATAGAGTAAGTAAGATAACTAAGATTGCAATATAGTATGTGTAAAGTGATTTTTGGAAGGAAAATAAGACAGAAATTCTTTTATTTTTTTAATTGCAGATGTGCGCCTATTGAAATGTTCATGAAGTACAGTTAAATACAGCTCCCTTTACTTACCCACGGTTTATTAAACCAATTATTATTATTATTAAGTTTATGGCTTTTTTTTGGCGGGGAGACCCTCTCGGGTGTACCACCAATATTCTCTAATGGAAAATATGGAAAACATAGAGGTTAAGTAGTCATAGGTTCGTCATCATTAACATAGGTTCGGAGTATATTATGAAAATTAAAATAAGTATATAATAATTTGGGAGCTGGAAACAATAAATATTTTCCTAATGTGCAGACACGATTTGAAATTGAACAAATAAATATATATTAAAATATCACACGTTCTTTGACTGTCAACTGAGAATAATTTATTATTATTAGATCAGTTGAGATCTAAAGGAACGTCTTTTGAGGGGGGTTATTGCAATACAATATTACAACAGAAATTCCGTCAAGATTCTGTTCTTAAAATACTCTTGAAACATCTGAAGTATATTATCAGATAAACTAATTTCTAAAAGGTAGAAGACAATAATAATAAAAATCACTGGCTCCAAAAAGTGTCAACAATATTGCTACTTTATTGGGCTATAAATGTTTTAGGCGAGTTTTATTCACACTCCAAGTCTCCAAAATGGACCGATTTAATTCCTTTCGTGTTTGGGTGCAGCCTGTTTCTTTTTTGGGGGATATAGAGATAGCCTATTTCTTTTTTGGTGGATATAGGGATAGAGATATTAAGGATTGTTGCATGATTGTTGTCGTAATAATTTGTGCATATTCATTGATGATAGTTATTCTCAAACAGAAACTCTATAGCAAGGAGTTGAACGCTACTCTCCAACCTGCACGCCTTAATGATGATTAGAATGTCATGGCGGCGGTGGCAGCCGAGTATTGGCCATAAAATGTCAAACGCGGCGCTCTCAACAAGCTTCAATGGTGCTGTAACTTGCTCGTGACCCGGAGGGGCAAGCCGACTGGAATGTTGTAGTCCTGTTTCTAAACTCCAAACTACCTGCGATTTAATCTTATCATCGCCTACCGTACTGTATTAAATTAGTTCCCATTGTAAAGTTTCCTGAATGAATGCATGCGCCTTCATAATAAACTGATGCTTATCTACAATAGAGATATGATGCGACCGTAATTCTTGCTGTCTAGTCGGCTGCAATCAAGAATCAAGGCCCCATTGGAAACAATTCTGAAGAACAAGGGATGCTAGACTTGTAAGTGCATAAAAACGAGCAAATTTAATTCATTTTTCAACTTAATAAGCTCATCTTTGGCTTAAATGAACCTATATCGCCCATATTTTCACTCAGATTTCCAACTTCTTGTCATGATACTTTAATTATTTTATCTGTTGAAAATTTTTCGCATTTTTTGCGAAATGTTTTTCATCTTTGGCTTAAATGAACCTATATCGCCCATATTTTCACTTGGATTTCCAACTTCTTGTCATGATACTTTATTTTATCTGTTGAAAATTTTTCGCTTACTGACTGGAGCGATTCTTAGCTAAGAATTAGGGTATTTCTCAAAAGTAATCAGAATTAATCTATTGAATCTTGTAGTCAAGGAATGTTGTAGTCAAGGAATTCCCAACTTGAATTTGTGTCAATAATCAATTGAAGATTTGCAACAACTGAATAAATAGTTGAAGGATAATGGGTAACGCCACTATACGAAAAAATATATTCTCCAGGTGCTGTGATTACCGTCAGGACAAAATATTTAGTTTATCGATTCTGAAGCCTTCAGATTGATAGGATTTTCAAACTAACGATTGAGAATAATTGAAATCAACCAACCTTTAGTTTTGAATCATCATCTTTCTATACTCATTCTCAAAACAGGCTAGAAAAGCCATTAGATGAAATATTTCATCAAACATAAATGAACAGGTAGAAATTTTCACTATTACAGTCAAGAAGACACAGCTTAGAACATAGCTGCAGCACACACCGATGCAATGACTAATCGGTGTGTGCTGCTTTATAAGCAACTATGTGAAGTACTGTGACTAAACGTGACTAATCTCGTCTTGTCTTTACTGACCGGTGTACGCCTAGCCTTAGTTCTAAATGATATCATTGTTATAATGGAGATAACCGGATAACATCTGACATCCTGAATAATTTGATCAATAAAAATCCTCTCTTCTATGTGAGCTGAAGCTAAATAATAATGATATTAATTGTTGGTATCGTCGTTGGTATAAAACAGTATACATTCAATAGTAGGCCTATATAAACTATAAATTAATAGTATGTACGGTAGTAAAACACCTCAATAGATGAGAAGCTTGTACTATGAAGTGAACATTTAGTTTCATTTTGAAGTCCAGTTAAAATTTCTTGGAACAGAGCGACAACTCTGATAATGATTTGTCTCAGTGATTCATTTTGGTGTCAATCGCGAATAAGATCAAGCATGATGATGGAGTAGATCCAGACAGGATCGAATAAATTTATGGTTCAAACCCCAAGGCAGCACAATGTGATGGATGAATTCAGTCAGCAGCTGGAAAGATGCAAACAGCTGATTTTGAAGCCTCTCAACCACTGAGCTAAATATCTAACTATAGCAGGATTCTTTCAACTTGTCAGAAAACACCTGATTTAACGTTAATAAACGAGCATACATCGATCAGCTGTTTTCTGACAATTAAAATGAATCCTGCTATACTGTAGATATTAGATATTTAGCTCAGTGCTCTCAACGGGGTTGTGATTCTTCATTGAATAATGTTTCTCTCTTTTGATGAACTCAGTTTTACACAAACAGATCAAATGGAGGGATGATTGTAACATTGTGATGCTATTTTCATTAAAGGAGAACACAGAGTATAAATTTTTAATTGAATTTATTATTAGTTTCATTAAAACAATTCAAATGTTATTGTGTAACATTTCATTTTTCCTGAGTTTCATTACAAATGTTTATAGAATTTGATGATACATTTTCCTGGAATATGAATATCTTCGTATGAGTTCGTAGTTTTGTATTATAACACAAGATTTATTTCAAAGAAATTGAAGAGAAAATAAATGGAAGCATTTGCTCGATTTTTATTTATAATTGGTCCTCAGAACGTATTTTTGGGCGTAAAATACTCAATATCTCATCATAACTTTTATTCTTAATTTTCAATCAACTATTTTGAGTTATAATATTTATGTTCAGATTTAATATGATGGGCATAGGTCTTTCATATTGATACAGGCAAAAAAACTTTAAAATGGCTGTAGTGCAAAAAATAATTCCTTACATTTCCAGATTCATTACAACTGAAAAAATATTTTAGAGAGCTTCATTTTATGTTTTTCATCAGTGCAAATTGACTTATTAGCTCTAACCTTGGTGATCGAGTTGATTAAGTTGAATGAGAAGACACAAAATGATAAATTTCTGAATACCTGTTTCGTTGTTTCATTATCCAAGAAATCCAATTCCTTTTCTTGAACAGGTAGCATTCCTCTAAAATTGGCTGACAGAATTGGTACATCGCGGTAGCTTTTATCTTAAGTTAAAGGGAATTCTCTGCGAATGAGGTTCACAACCTCATTTAATGTAATTAATTGATTTGATATCAATTTATTTTTGTAACGATATTATTATTTCTTACCGTACCTACTCATGTCTGCGTTTTTCTATTCTTAGTATTTGAAATTATGGACGTGGATAATTTAATTCTTTTTCGAAATGTAATGCTATTTGGGGCCATCTATTTCAGTCATCTTTGTTTGTGGGAAAGAAAGGAATATGCTTACTATTCCAGCATGCTGCAACCCCTCTAAACCATTATGTGAGAATCTAGAATGAAATAATATGACTAAATGAAAAAATGGATAAATTAAATGTATCGGATGCACCAAAGCTGTTCAGTACATTTTCGATCTGATGAATCAGAAATCATCTTCGACCAACAGGTGAGAGAACAGACTTCATCTTATAGCGTAGTTATTAAGATGTAGTTATAAAAAAGTTTTCTTTTTTTGTATTTTGTATCGGATCTCCCCTAGAATCACTTTTCCACGAAAAATTGAAAACTGCATTCTAGTCACTTACCAGGACTGACATTATTTCTAAGTTAAGCCCAGTTGTATCACACTTTCTGTACTTCCCTCCATTTGTCTCTAACCTAGGGGTTGAAAATTTTTCTTCAGTGTTATTCTAAGTATAAAAATTTAAGTTTCAAAATTTGCAATCTGAAACTAGGATTGTTTTTTTAAATCATAAAACTTGGTTTTATAGTGTACGGCAGTTGAGAATTTTGTTGGTGGACTCTGTCTGAATTCTATGAAGGTTTGCGATCAACTGTAAATCCAGTTTACGATGCAACAAATCAAACGCGTTGCAACCATGTTCCCCAATAAACTTGCATGGAAGAACGCCTTTGAAAGTGCAGCCGGAGATCACCCTTTTGCAATGTGTGCTAAACCACCACAGCTTGTATGAGCATGATTGAGCTTGTGATGAAACACTTTTCCCGCTTTTCTATCAAATCTGCAAAAACTGGTTGAGCGAAAATTTCCACGGCCATCACGGTTCATTGGAACCATAAAGTTGTGCTCTGCTCAATAAACGCAGCCAGCAAGCAGGGAAAGGGTCTGAAATAAGGTTCGGAGAGGCTGAGTACTGAGCTCTTTGGCAAACCTCAGGGAGCAAAGTTTGTTATGCTGCGCCGATAAGAAAAGTCTGTGTGAGCCTGGCCTTGGTTGCCCCTCAAATTGTTTATTAGGTTACAAGAAAGCATAACCTAGGCAACTACTACTGCTGCTGCTACTACTACTATTGCTGCTTCTGCTGCTGCTGCTGCGATGGTCACACATGCATGCATGACTGCCGACTGGCATCGCCGCCGCGTGTTTACAGCACACGCTGTTTGCATTTCGCTCCACTGAGTGAGAACACCATATTGGATCAGAGTAGTTATAGGCTTCTACTTTCGACGGAGAGAGAATATGAATTTCAGTGATGTGATTGATGGTGGGCAAAACAGAGTTGACCTATATGCCACGATGAGAGATTTTTTCAAGATTTGGAATAATTTGAGTTTTAGTGAGAATTTTTAAAAATCAGGGTTGATAAATTTAATGTGATGAGAAAACTATTGGCCTTTTTGTTTTTAATTTCAAATTTTTATGCTTCTCAATCAATTCCTTTGGTCGGTAAGTATAACATAATGTCACTTATATCTAATTTAACTGGTAAACCGTGCTTCTTCATTCAACAATAGAAATTTTGCTAAGTTTTGTTTCATTTATGCTTAACTGAATTCAAAGAACCACATTTTACAATAATTTAACTTACTCCAGATTCAAGATATGAATGATATTCTATTCACTTGAACTTAGCGCCTGCCAATGTAATTTATATATTGTGAATTATTTATATTTTATGAATGGTTCATAAATATTTATATATATTATTCATTATACATATTATGTATATTTATAACTTCTTTACATATTTTTATTTATCTTGAATATTTTTTGTAATTAATTTTATGAACAATTGTTGAAACACCACGCATGCTATCAAACCAAAACTAAATTTCGGGGAATGTCATCCTGAATAAATGACCGAAATCTTATTCAGGACACATTTGATTAGGCCCGTTGTGTACTTGTAGTTGGTTACTTGGAAACTCGCGATGTCTCTAGAACCAAATTATAGGCACTAATTGAAATATCAGGGCCGAATTGTGTCACATGATTAGCAGATATTCATGGCATATTGAGCGTGTACGGTCACGGCTGAAGCCTACCGGAGCAGTGTTCAGTTGTAAATTGAATTGTGTGACAGGTTCGATGCAGCCCAGCGGGAGACAGCTGCGTTGAATTGCCGTCGTTTTTCTAATGTACTGAGTTGATTTGTCGAGTTTTTCAACCACACAGAGTCGTCGTCGTAGCGTTCAGCTAGTCCCTAACAACCCTCCCCCGCGCTCCACCATTGTCGGCAGAGATATACATTAGTTATACCGTAGTGATGCGCTTATTAGCATATCTCTTCATATTACACAATATACTCATCAGTATTCCGATACCTTGTCAAGGCATGGTGCACACTGCCTACTCCATGCTGATGCCGAGCCTGGAGCCATCTTACCCCTTCGCAATGATCAATCTTTCGTAACAACCATTTGGACAAACTATCAATTCTCACTCACCCTGCGCTGCTCAGGCCCGTGATAAACGAGCGCCATTATGCTCAACACCATACACATGCTTGAGTAGCTAGCTACATAGAGGGATGCAGAAAGTATTTTGATTACTTTTGTTGAGTAAGATATTAACGGGATGGGATGACTGATTTTTGTAACGGCGAAGATTATGTGGGATTGTGGTTCTAGAATTGATGGACGAGTGAGTGACAAAATTCTATTTTGATGATCGTCAGAATAGAATGATAGGATGATTGCTTTCAAGAGAGTAAAGTGGCAAGAATTGAGTTGATTTGAAGATGTGCAGATGATTTATTGATGACTTTTGATGGTTGTTGTTCAACACAAAAATAAGCATTATTTGTATGGAATTTCGTGTTTTTTCAGAAGTGATTTAATTTTATGTCCATTGGTGTCAAATGGGTATTTGATAAAACCACATAAGCTCTCCCTGAGCAATGGTATGAGTTGATTAAGCCAATTTATATCAATCAATATAATTTAGGTAGGTATACTGGGATTTCTGTATTACTTTAAAATATGCTTCATTAAACCTTCACATAGAAGTATAATTGGAACCAAAATTGCAGAAATTATTATATTTAGAAAATTTTCAAAGATTATCACTAATAATTTTCCTCCCTTTCATTTTATCAAAGAAAAAATTAGATTGTGTCAAGGCACAACTTTCCCTTTTTGAAGATTGGTGTAAAATTGGTCTGAGGAGGAAAATCAGAGCAGATCTATCAAGAATATTTCCAATCAAACTTGAATTGAAATACCTACACTGTTGGAAAGGAAACAATAGGCTTCTGACTGTTCTTTATTCATAAAACAGATTCAGAAAACAACTGCTCTCTTCACAAAAAATACAACCTTTATGTAGTAGATTGAAGAAAATTAAAGTATTATTCATCTCAAATTGAAGTAGCATTTATTATCATGTAGCGTAGGATAACTTCCGTCCCAGGAAAATAATGGCACACTAAATGGAAATCAAACCCGATCAATAAGCACGGCCGATTCCATTTCCTCTCTTATTGCAATAGACGTGAATAATTGGATAATCTTTCGTTTGTGGTTGGTGAATGCAAATGGAAATTATGTTTTCCAATTCATTATCCAATTTCATTATTGTTTGATTACGCGGCTGAACAAACTAATTTGGTGGCCGATTTGACGGCGTGTATGAACCGGGAATTTCCGATAAACAGTGCAATCGAAGGAGAATTGGGCATTTCTCCTGTTTAGTGATTAGAACCGGCCGACTGACAACACAATTAGATTGCCGGGTAATTGTTTCTATTGCTGTCACTTGAATCGGCCGCCGTCGCCGCTGTTTTATTGCTTCCTTTCTTTCTCTATTAACATGAATTTGTCTGTTTGCCATTCTCGTAATTAGTGCGCGACTAATTCTATTGTCCGTCCGGTACAATGAGATCACCTTCCAATTCTCATCAGACCACACCCAGCACATGCGCATATATGTGTTCAGCATGATGCCCTACAAATTGTCCCTAACGCCCGCCTGAAACAGACACAGCTCCATCGCCCGATATTTGTTTCTATCCTGGCAAAGTCATTTAAATGTTGAACTATTTGAAGCCGCTCGTGATCCAGCTCTTTGGCTAAGTCTAGTTTGTGGCAAAGTGACCATGCACAAATCGCAAAATAGGATTTGGTGCAGAGATTGCAGTTAACGCACAACTGAACTTCATTACTTGAATTGATTCCAGCTGGTTTCCTGTTGAGTATTGGTTTGTTCTGTGTTGTTGACCGCTCATTATACTGCTGAAACAAACCAAGATCCATTTAATCAAATTCCTGTCACAATAAATTTCATATGGAGATCGTCCTGAGAACAATCATAATGAATGATTATGATTGGATATGTAAACTTTTATTAGTTTCATTAGACAAGCTGGAACAACTATTTCAGACTCTAACAATCCAAAGAAATCTTATGGATCAGATTCTAGAGATGACCGAATACTAGTGTAATCTTCATTCTAATCTTTTCAACTTAATAATTATAGTACACAATTACTTAATCCATATTATCCAAAATAAAATAGAGTTAACTGGTATTATGGCCTTAGCTGCATTGAAACGTTCTTAAAAAATAATTATCAAAGATTTAAAAAAAAATATGAATGAAAAATTATTATCCACTTCTGGGTTTTCCTTTCCACAAGTAGAGTTAATTAATTATTTCTCCGTTTCTTTGCTATCAGATATCATTATTTGAAAGGTAGAATGACTAGGTGGGAGAATAGAAGAGACAGTTGAATTGAATTGAATATATTGGAACACAATTTTTACATGAGTTGAAAAGAATACCTGCAAGGAAAGTCCTGTTCACAGGTGTGAATGGGTTTAGGATTCCTAAAGTGATATTAATGTACCATGGATCCATCACCGATGGAAGTCATACGAACATTTTTTCACTGTATCTAAAAGTGAGCCCATAAAGTTACATTAAAGTGTAGCAAAACTTGAAATGTGATGTAATGAACAAAATGCGATTGTGACATCGTTTAGGCTGAGGCTGAGGCTCATGATTCAAACAACGTCTGGCTTTGTGATTTATGTTGCATGTCAGGCCACATTGCGTTGCATTGTGGTTGCCACGTTTATTTATGCAACGTATCAAGTCGGAAAGGACAAGTGGTTTGTATTGTTCGACTTATATCGCATCCAAGAGAGACGTCCCAGTGTGCTTAGATATTCAAACTGTCCTCTCTCATTCCATGATTCCACCCCGAACGAGACCGTCTTTTCTCTCTCTCCAATCCAAATAAGTTCTCATCCCTTGAAAGCGTAAACCTCGAGTCGTAGTCGTAGAGATACACCCACCACCGCAAACATCTCCAAGCTTTGAAATCACCCCTTCCGCACGCGCAATCCCTCACGTGCGCCCTCTTAAATCACCCCCTCCACCCCTCTATCCCATCTTCTCCGTCAGCCAGGATTCTAGAGATGACTAAAGCTCGGCCACAAGAATATATGCATTGATCCGGTGGACACCAAATATCCATTCCTTTCTTCAGACACTTATCCCACTTTCCTTAAACGATATCACCAACCAAACAGAATCCTTCTCATATACTATTAGAACCAGAAGCTTCTTTCCACGAAAGAACCTTTTCTGGAGAATCTGATTCACTCATCATCTCCATACAGAGCGAAATTTATTTAAATGGATTGTTTTACCAAATCTTCAAGTAACCTCAATTGCAGCTGCATTCAAAGTGATCATTTGTTGTGATCTGCAAATAGAAATTTCATTTCAATCCATATATTCAATAGATGTTTCAAGACATCCTCAAATTTGGAGTTTTATGAAATAGAAATTCTATAAATATTATATATTCTCTTCAAGCTATTCTAGATTAAAAAATTGTAATCAAGGAATCATTCCTTGCCTCAACTCTAACTAGAGTTACTATATTGGATTAGGTATCTAAATATTCTGTAAAATTTACAGTTTCTTCAGGAACCACAGAGATTCAGTAAAAGAATATGTTGTCAATTCCATAGAATTAAGTTTCTTCTATTTCCTTTTCAAATTGTTGTTCAAGTGAAAAGTGAATATAGTTTAAAATAAAACGCATTAAAACGTGGAATTGACAACATTAAATGCTTCATCTCATACTACGTATCAACACAGGCTTATAAAGTCTGCAAGATACCATTCTAAGTTCCAAGTAAGTCTTTGGAGTGGAGTTCAGTGAATATTCTTGACCCAATACACAGATAAACAATAAACCCATTCACTGTGTTTGGGAAAGAATATAATTTTTCATTTGTATAGTACAACTCATCTAAAGAAAGTTGTATGATAGAGATTTAGAGACAATTCCTCTTAGTAATAAATCCGAATCCTATCTTGTTCAGAGTATATTATTACATTATCAGTATAGTGGTGAATTTTCGAGAATAGATAGATGAATATTTCATTTTGTTGTTTTCTATAACAAGTCAGTCTTTTCTGAAGATCATTTCCTTACATACTTGAAAGGACAAAAGATAGATCGAAATGTGAAGCTATTGCAAGATAGCAAGTATGAGACGGGGGCTGGATTGCTCCAGTTCCAACAATTCGAAGAATGGACTCGTTTTTTAAGCCAATACACTGTCGGCTACTATCGATTGTCTCCTTTAGTGCACTATTAAAGTGCCGCACTACTCTGTACTTACTTGTGTCGTTTCAAATAAAAATCTTTCCAGATTTTGACACATGGAACTCAAGAGAACTTCACGAATGTATGTGATAGACAGATTAAGTCTTATTTGGTGCTTGAGTTTAGTCGCATTCAAATTCAATTTTTACTCATATTTCAGACTTTTTTATTCAATCATATAAGATGAAATACAGTAAAATTATGGTCATTGTATTAATATTCAATGTTGTTATTCCTGTTGGTAATCGAGACTACGACTGTAGACACATTGGAAAAGTAAATTTTATTCCACAAAAAACAGCCTACTGTCTCTACTGATTGTGGAGTCGAATAAAAATAAATTGAAGTAGGTAAAAATTCACTTAAGTGAACATAATACGAAGTAAGAGGGTGTGTAAGAGTGTGAAGCCAGTTTTTTAAATTCCTGAAGGATACATGGTATATTTTCACTTTAAATGACTTAGTGAGAATCAGTGCTTATTGAGGTTTCTAGTAGGAACTTTAATATTGGAAATTACGAAGTTTTTGATTGCCAGGTTATATTCTGGTTTTCAAGAAAAAGTACATTCAACAATTTTTCTATATAATTACTGAGAGAAAACTTTAATTTGGATTGAAGAACATTAATTATTTGAAGTTCCTCCCATTTGAATCTATCGAAATAAGTTTATTTTATTCTTAGACATTGGTATTAAGAAAACCATTAGTATTATCAGATCTACTCCATATTCACAACATGAGAATGTTTTCTCTGGATGAATTTTCTTGAATCTTTCAATTTACTTGGCTTTCCAATTCATTGTTTCCAAATTTTCACGATGAAATTTTAATTGCTTATTCAAACTAGCAAGCAGCACAGTAAATTCAAACTACACATACGAATATAAACGAAAAAAATTATTGTACCAAAAGCATTTGAAAACACATTTATTCGTGAGAGAGAGACTATTCTGCTACTGATAATAACTGATAACTGATAATAGGTACTATATTTACTATAACTACTATTGTTCGTTCGTTCCAACCAAGTAATGAAGTCAGAGTACTGTTCTTCCTATTTCAATATTCTTCTTATTTGTTATGTGCAATAATTTTCAAGTTAATTATTATTAAAACGCACTTAAACTTCATGATGTTTTATTCATTTCACAAACATAAAAAATTTGGAGTATAACAAGTACAGTGCATCACTTCAGAAATGGAGAGTGCGCCACTAAAATTTATGCGAAATCACTGCTGACCTAAAATTTTCAGAGATAAAAATATTATTTCATTGAATTCCGGGAAACGTTCATTTAACTAGTGAAAGACAGTGCCCTCTGTCAACACAAAACCTTTAACTTTAAACAGCCTGTGCATTAGTTAAATACATAAAGAGACTATATTAATAATATAAAGAAACTATAATAATAAAGAGGCTTTAATACTTCAATTCTAGTGGCGAAGTGTGGTATACCACGCTTCGCCACGGGTCAATTCCTAAATAGTGTGGTGTCACAAATATTTAACCATTACAAAGTTGTTGGTAATACAACAACTGCTTGACTAAAAGTTTCAATCTGATAATTATCAATCACAGATATCATTTAACTAATTTATTTTGTTATTTCAAGTTTAGTTCCTATCACGTTGTACTGGTGATTTGGAAATATATATGTCTTTGAATATGAATTCAATTTTATTTAATCCAGTTATAATACAAACTTCAAAGGCATCTGAAGAACCACGAAATAATGAAGCAAAGGATGAGAAACAAAAAGAATCAGTGGACTTATTGGAGAACCTGTGAATAAGGTAATTGGAATTGATTAAACGATATTTGGATTTGAAGTTTTAAGTAAGTAACAATGCCGCTAAAAAGAGAGAAATAAAAGTGGAAGAAACAGAGAATTGTGTGTTGACTGATATAATTTAAAGTTGATTTTTGGTAAATGAGAAATTGAAAAGGAGAAAGTATAATATTTGAGAAAGTGTTAATAAGAAAGTTATTTTGAAGAGATGAAAGGAATGAAACAAATGTAAGAGAAGAAATGAAAGGAATGGAAACAAATGTGAAAAGAGATGAAAAGAAGAAACAAATATGAAAGAAGAAATGAAAGGAATAGAAACAAATATGAAATTAGAAATGAAGAAAAAGTAAGGATTATTTAGAAATAAAAATGGCAAAAATTATAAGAGAAGAGATGAAAGAGAGATCGGTTGAAGAGGATAAGCAGATGTAGAAAAATGTGAAGAAGATCAAAAGATGAAGAAAGCTGACAGTTTGAAATGAATGTGGAAGAAAAATACAATTTAAGAATTGAGATTGATGAGATTTTGAAGGACAGTAGAAAAAGAATAAAATTGTAGCATCCTAGATTTGAAGATGTTGTGGTTTTCATGAAAGAAATTCAACTACAAGTTTCTGGACAAAATTGTGAAAAGAGAAAATGAAAAAAGAATCGATGGATACAACTGAAAGAAAAGACAGATAAAAAATTTTATTCAAAGGATGGATAATAAAGAGAGAGAAGAAAGAAGAAACAACTAATTGAAGGATAAAGAAGAAAAGGAAATGCAAAACACAGGTCAAAGACGGAAACCATTCTACTGTAAACCAGAAAAATGATTGGGTTATTGACAAATGAGCAGCTGAAGAAATCTGGAAACTGAACAATATTTAAAAAAGAGTATGAAGAAAATAATTATAAAAAGAAAAAAGAACGAAGTGAGATTTGGAAATATTTAACCATTACAAAGTTGTTGACAAAACTGCTGGATAAAGTTTCAATCTATAATTATAATATATGATATCATTTACTTAATATATATTTTGTTATAAGTTTAGTTCCTATTCGAGCATTGTACTGGTGATTTGGAAAATATATTATGTCTTTGAATATGAAGTTCAATTTTATTTAATCAATTATAATACTGCTTCAATAGGTAGTGCCACGGATAACAGATTAGTCTCCTATCTCGTCGTGCATTACCACTATAAGTTGTGCAAAATCACTGCTGCTAGCATTTTCTGCGAAAGGTAATATAGAGGATATTATTATTTGATCAAAAACCAAATTATTTATTTCGTGACGCACAGCGCCCTGTCACAAAATCTGCTCCAAAGAGAAATAGATACATCAATGCAGTGCTACACTACAATTTATGCAAAATCACTGCTGACCTAATACTTTCAGATATTATAACTGCTGCTACCATTTTCTGCGAAAGGTAATATAAAGGGTATTATTTGATCAAAATCCGAAGTATTTATTTCGTGATGCACAGTGCCCTGTAACAAAATCTGCTCCAAAGAGAAACAGATACGTCATTCGCGTAATAGGCAGTGCTGCATTGCAATTTATGCGAAATCACTGCTGTTACTATTTTGAGACAGGGCTCTACACCCAATCAAAGTCTAGTGAATCTCACAGTGCACGATCATTGTAATGAGAAACGGTTGGGGAATCATAATCATAGCAGATTGCAACAGTAAACGGGACTCTGGTCTGAGACTGAGCGATGAAGCGCGCCGTGCATATAACTACACAGCGAACAGGGGGCCATTAGGGGGATGAATGGATCCCTGGCCTTGGCGGGGGTGAGAAATGATGATGGTGTAATAAAAGCTGCTGGCATCGAACCACGGCTATCACGTTTGTAGCAGCCGCAATTCGGCAATTGATTCCAGCTCCCCTTTCACCCAAATCACAAACCAGACTGAGCCTGTTCAATGACAGACACATCACATCTGCATCTCCTCCCCCACTCACACCCAACCATCAATATACGTTTTTTCACAAACTGGCCTCCATTGTTTCAAACCCCTTCCCTTTTTGATGTATTCATAATTACAGAGGATTGTCGTAATTTCATTATCGTACTGGCTTTATAACGACCGACCACACAGTGGTGGCCTCAGGCAGCTCTTCTCGCCTGCTGTTCTATTGTTCCGAAATCGGATCAGTTCATCCATTATCGATGTAACTCCATAGATTATTCACACAATTATTGAACTTTTCGCACAACTCCATAGTTTATTCACACAATTATACATCAGTATAGGACTTTTACTTTAACTATAGGCCTACATCAGTATAGGACTGTTAAATTGTGCAATTAGGCGAGGTGGAACCTACTCGTAAGGGTCTCCCCACCGATAAAAAGCCATACGATAAAAAAAAGTATAGGACTTTTCCTTTAACTATACATCAGAATAGGACTAACTATACATCAGTAAAGTACTTTTCGCATTACTACTAAAACGTAATATCATAGATAGACTAACCATACAGTCCAGGTATAATAGGAAGTATAGAGTTAGTCTATAGTAATAATGTGAATTTATTCAATCACTCTATCACAAACTCAGAGAAGACTGAGAAATTACGAGTATATTCCAATTACAGTAGTTAGAACTGACTAAAAAAAGTGCTTCTGACTAAAATGATATTCGCACAAATGAGACTTGATGAATCTCACTATCCCATAATATTTATTTTGATAAACGTTGAAAAATGGTACGGGAAACTTTTTTCTAAATTATAACTAGACTAACTCTAAAATTAGTTTACTGCTAAGCCCATAACTGAATTGATACTGATATTTATTTAGTAGTCATTTGGTTGTAACAAGGTTTTATATGTCTGTCGCTCGGTGGGCTGTGCTCAATTCAAACTTACAGATTCATAAGATTACCAAAATTATAATTTTTGTCAAATTGGATTGAGGTTTTCACCTTGTCTTTCTTCCCTCATGAAAAATTGAAACCATTCAAAAAACTCCCCTCTTTTCATCAGTATCCCTCATATAAGCTGCAACAATATCAACATGCAACACACACTCGTATATCCCCTAACATAGCTTGTTTTTATCATCATGATCTCCAGACTGAAAAAGCATTGTTCTGCGGAAATCCCCTAATAAGCAACAGTATTTTTTTGGATGAAAGTCTTTTTCGGTTTTCCGCGTATAGTACCTCGAAGATGCTGAGAACAAGTTATAAAAATTTCAAAGAATAATTTTCCAACAGATTTTTCTCTAAGCTTACTCTGGCAGAAGCTGGGATCGCATCTCTTGGTGAGTGATGCTCTCGCACCGTTCGGCCGGAGAAGTTTGACGTAGAGCTTGGTTCAATTCTGGGTCCTTCCCTCATTCACTCTCCTCCTCCCTCTCTTTTCTATCCTCTCATCTCCAACTCTCGTTCAGTCATCTTACAAATTATTTACTAGCTCGCCCAAACGGGCTTATCAAGTATTAACTTTGCTGCAGGATCTTGCAGACTTGAATATGAAATTGTTCACGCACCTTATCGCAATGCTTGTGGAAAGCGATTGTTTTGCACTTCTTGTATTTTCGATATTCACCGTTCGCGAATGTGACTGTGGAATTGAAAAGCTGGTTCGCCAGCGATCTTGTACCAGTTCTATTCGAGTTTCTTGGAGGTCACGTTTCAAAATGAAATATGGGGTGGTGTTTGCTCCAGAGCATAGAGAATGAGGTAGAATAGGTCCGGACTATCAACACTGTGGTAGAGCCAACTGGAGATGGTTGAATGAACATTGTTCAGATCTTTGCTCATTGAGAATATCTATATTTTATATATTGTTTGATAAAAATGATGAGCTGCTTTGAAAACATTTCAGATTAAATTTAGGTGTATCATCAAATCAACGCAAATTTGTATCTTATAAATTTATTCACAGTCGTTTCTGCTACCTATTTTTAGGTACTATAGTTAATTTGAAAATTTTCACATCAATGTCAGATGGTTATGTTTGAGCAATACATGAAAAACAGGAATACTTGACGAATGTTTGTTTTATTCATGGGAGGAAATACCGTACTTATCGAAATTATGTTCATCCGACTTTATTGACTCTATCCACGATATAATGAATTAATACGATACAATTTATTCAATAATGTTAAATCACACTAAATGTTCCAGATCTACTAGTTTCTCACTCCAAGAGAACCCTCGATTTATTAGACATGGGGCATATTTCTTGAGTTCCTGAAAAGGAGCGCATACTATACGTATGAATATAGATAGATTCATACTGCATGAATCTAGCCTATCACATACGCCGTCCTATACAAGACTTATGAATTTTCATGAAACAGTGCTCGTTCATTTGGTGATTATCATTTCAAGTGGAATTGAATCTTATGAATAAAGTAATATACTTCTTGGATTGATTAGAGCCACTCTCAAGTTATGCCCCATTACCACTTCTCTCATCTGTGATATTGAATGAACGCCATCTGTTCGCCAGAATGAACCAATATTTTAAAACTTTTAGATATTCTAATTTGACAGCGCATTAGTTTTGTATCCAAACACTAGTTTTGTATCAAACAATCACATCTCCAATTATCGTTGAATGATCGATTATGATTATGACTCTCGATATGGCCAATGGTGTAGTTTCCATAAAATAGTGCAGAACATAGCTACCGAGTGGATGAATCTGCTTCAGTCTAGAAATGCCTTCACCAACCACATGAAAGTATGCGGCAATGAGCACGTCCAATCACTAATCACTGTACTTGTCTGTATACTGACCTCCCAGAGTTCATTTTATCAGACCCTGTGTCTTTTGTAATATATGTATGTTTTTTATAACTGCATTTACAAGCGCCATCCTTTACATAATTTATTGCTATCCAGTGCATCGATTTATCTCTCAGATAAAATGGATTAGTGTTTTAAAAGTTGGAAACATCAATACCATCGATGGAGGAATACGATTATGATTCGCAACGCGCAAGGCAATTATTCTAATTGACTCAACTGGTTTAGGTATTGATTTAGTGAATATGGAATTGGGATAATACAGAATTACAAACTGCTCCTATTCCTATCAACGTTCCGGGATGACGACTTCTCATAAAATATTAACTTGTGAGGTATTTTCTATCTTTACACTGAAACACAATATGAACTTTTATTTTCATTAACGTGTTGTGATAGTACATTTTATTTGTCTTTGAATTTTTTTTTTTCTGTTTTCTCAATAAAATTTGTTTAAGAATTAACCTTTTCATTCCTTCACCGATTTAATATTTTCCATATGCCGGTGTTCTAATCGCAGTGTCTAATAACACTTATGCTACAATTGCATGGACCACATTTAGTTAAGATTTTATTTTAAATTGTGTTAATGACTGAATTTCAATTTTCCTTCAATTAAAAAAAAATTGATAAGTGATAATAAAATTAAAATGTACAGCAACAATTCTAGCAATGTTTATCTTCAATTTAAGACCATCCACACATTTCTAGCTTTAGAAATAGCGACCTAAGGAGTAAACTACGAAGTGCCTGTTTTCATGCTTTTTCCAATTTTAGTTAAGGCCTTTTTCCGCTGAATGTCATTCATTCATGAGAATAAAAATCGCTTCCCGGTGGTTCGGAACCCACCTAAAGCTGTAGGTACACTAATCTCTCATGATCATCCTTCCCATTACTAACGCACTTTGAGCTTATATGGGCATCACTATAGAAAACAATTAATATAAACTTATTAAAAAGATATTTCATGATTTATCATAATATGACAGTTGAATTCATCCTGAGTTCTGTATTCCGGCAATAATATATTATTCATGCACAGAAATTTTACAGGCAATTTGAATATCACGGAGTGAAACATTTTGTGATGGAGTGCAAAGTTTTCCTCAACTTCTATACATGAAACTGATGTGGGATGAAAGTGAAAATTCTCTTTAAATGGTAGTTATAATAACTCATAAGCCCTGAAGGATTGGAATAAATTATTTTTGAAAGGATAAAGTGACAGACACTAAAGTCTCTTTGAGAAGTGATTTACTCCTGTATTTTAAGTACATTCTGTTTGAGGGTTTTGACAGACTTATTACGGAAGTTTTTGAAATTCACTGGAATTGTGATGCAAGCCATCAAATATAAGCGTTTACTTTGTGGTTTTCTCAGATTCTCATCACTGAGATCAGTAGACTTGTAAGTTTACAACAGCATGTGCAAACGAGAAGTGTACATTGAGTTATGAAAGTCAACCACACTGAATGAATGAATATTTGTTATAAATACTAAATCAATCACAGTAATTGATGATTTTCTTCATCAATGAATTTCATAAATATAGATTAATCGATTACTATCGATACAGATTGCTTTTGCACTTGAAATTCAAAGTTCAAAAGCTGCAAAATCTGACACATTTGAAGAAATAATACTGTGCTTTCGGCAGCACAAAGAAATAATAATCACTCGTATAACTCTTCTTGTGCATACCACTAATATTCAACTCCTTTATGGTTATTCTCATACTATAGTATAAGGAAAAAAGAAATCAAAGAATTAATCCCTATTATCAACATTCCATATGGCCAAGGCCAGCCACACATGTTTCAGTACACGGAAGATGTTTACTTTACATGTAAACCTGCGCTGGTAGTCTTGTGTGTGTGTGTGTGCGCGCCTGTGCCTATACCCCTGCAAAGGTTTGAGGACACACTCGCTCTGTTTACATATAACTACAAAGTTTATCGTGATAACTACACAAAAAAAATGAGTATCCCCTGCATTGAATCAATCCAGATTATTTCAAATACAATGAATTAAATCTATTTTGAAACATGGACCAATCTCTTTTCTATCGCACCTTCCTTACATTTTTCAATCCTTGGGTGAATATGCGACTATAATACGGCCGCCCTCTAAAAAACTAGATGCTTACATCTTGTTAACACCATTTTCATAACAGAGTGATTAAGTATTTCTTCGGTTGCAGGCTCCAAACTGATCGCTGAATGGCGAAGGTAGACTAAACTGGTTTCATTCAGCATCCATTCAGCTTTTAAGCGAGAAGCAGAGGTTTGTCATTGTGATGATCAGTTGAATTGGAATTCGAAGCCACAAGTCCTGGGACTGAGCAATTGGCATTCATGCAGACAGCTGCATTTCCACAGGCACCGACAGAAAAAACCTTCAACGTCTCTGCCTGACTGACAACTCCCTGATCGCTTAACAATCGGCATTGTTTGATCAAATCTCAAAATCCAGCTAATGAGCGTATGGTATCCCTCTGTCTGGAAATAAGATAACAGGTATGTGGGCCTTGAAAAGCTTCTTTCGTGTCATTTCAGAGTATCTTCGCAATTTTTTCTGACTTAATTATTCATCTAATCATTTTGCTCAGTTAATTGGCCAACTTTATGTGATCCTATCATGGTTTATTGTGCTTCAGTCAATTTTACACATTTCGACTTAATCAATTTTCGATCTATAGAGAATAGATCAAAGAGAATGAGGACCAACTTTTTTATAAAAAAATCCCTTCACCGCCTGGAAATCTGTCATTGTGATTCTCATGTTTCCCACTGAATTAGGATGTGGAATCTCATTTGCCATGGTTTCAAGCTTCTGAAACCTGTAGCGATCAACAATATTCGGTCAACGTAGAGTTTTTCGAGGAATACACTATTTCAAATCTTCATCATCAAATTGAAATTTCAATCAATGATCAGCGCTGAATTAATGGAAATTGAATTTATCTTGTGTGCAAACTAGAGAAGTGAATTGCTTGACTTTCGGATAAATAACATGAGTTCCATGCTAATCAACAATAATGTTTTATCCGTATAGTTTGGTTTTCGATTACCGAACCTTTTTGCTTTTATCTGCTGAGGGTGATGCACACATGAGTTCTACCCTTATGCGTGGGTAATGAGAGGGACGATGATGAGAGATGACACTACTTTTTTAGGCAGATGGGACCGTCGTCTCCTCCAAAAGACGGGTAGACTACTACCTACTTTTAACTACTACGTCGGGTAAAGACGGATGTACTACTTTAACAACATACTACGATGGGTAAAGACGGATGAAGCCTACTACTTTTATTGTTAATAAATACAGTATATCTCTCCTTTGCTTTGCTGTCTGTGATGAAGTATAAATTTTCAGAGAGATACAGCATTGAATGGAGAGATATTCAGTTTTTGATAGTTGTATGAACAATTTGAGATCATCGGACTTTGTTGCCTGGCTAATCACTATTCAGAGCTCTCATACTTGAGAAAATAGTATAGTTACTTGGTAGCTTGTAGAAAGTAAGTGAACTAAATTCCAATCTGACATTTGACTATTTATTTTCTGCATTTATTCTGAAGGAAGTCTATTTATTTGATAACTACTATACCTAGCTAAATACTGATTATTTGTAATGCACTCGGTAAGTTTTCTGCAGATTTTTAAAGTTTGACGCTGAACCCACGTACCTCTAAGAATTCTATTAAGCTTTTTCGTCATTTTCTCCGCATCTGATAGTGGTTCTCAGTTGAAGCTGATTCATTAGATTGATGAGGCGAGATTTGCAAGAAGCAGTGAGCAGTGAGCAATTGTATTGTGTGTGAGTGTCATCTGGTAGAGTAGAGCCGGTTAGCGAGAGCAAAGTTCGCGAGTGTCGTATGCCGGAGAATAAGAACGGAAGTTGTGTGTGGTGAAGCATACTGCAAAGATTTGAAGAGTAAGAGGGTGTGAGGGTGATGAAAAAATAGAAGGCTATGGAATTAGAGAGTGTTATGCAATGGGAGAGGGATCAGATTAGATTATTTAGTTTATTCATGTAGATTACAACATACATCTCTTGAAAGCCCTTATTACCATAGACAGAATTTTTACAAAAGGTAATTTTTGTTTCATTGAAAATAACAGTAATTGCAATAATCGATTCACTAAAGAAAGAATAATCCATGAAATCTTATTTCATGATATAGATATGACGTTCAATATACTACCGATATTGTTTTGTATCTACATAAAACGGCGGAGTTTGAACATTTAAATGTCCTTCCTTGGAGAAAAATAAGCGCAAGCACATCCTTCCAATCAACACTCGATCGACAGTGAGAAAGAGAGAGATTTGATTAGATTATTGTATAGTCATGTATATTCATGTAGTCTGTAAATTAATGTATTGGCTTAAATTTTAGAATACTAATTCTAGCCATTCCATAATTGATATAATCAACTGATAAATTTTCCAATGAGGAGATGTGAAGCGGAATTATAACGATTATATGATGTTAATGATTAGATTTACCGTGACAGCCGACGATACCAGTTGACGCGGCTACTGGCAGGAAAGGTCATACGATCTTCCACCCATAACAAATAAGAAGGCAATGCACACACACCGTCAGTGCATTACCCTACATGGCTTTTGTATAGAAAGGACGATACTATGATTAACCTGCTCGCTCGGTAACATACACGTCTACTAGTATCGTGAAACCACGCCAGAAGGAATTAGAGGTGTTTGAGCACAAGAATGAACATTCTTGGGAAACTATGGTCAAGGATATCCTCTTTCACACAAAATCTCTGATCACGAAATGAGAGACAAACAGAAAAAAGACTGTAGAGTGAGGGTTAAAGAATTGAAGGAAATGATTGAAAATAAGGAAAAGTTGTATAGGAGTAACAATATATGGTTGAATAATTATGTAAAAGTAATAAACATACAGAGGGAAATGACTCAATGGCCATGAAGGAGAAAAGCTAGAAGAGGAAAAAGAGAATGGAGAATGGATGGGTAGAGAAGAAGAGAAGCAAAAGCACAAGTTTGTGAGAAACAACGCGTTGTAAGGTGTTAAAAGGGAGAAGTTTAATTTCAGCGTTTAAGAAAGAAAGGAGAAGAGGAGTGGATTTTGAAAAAGAAGTGTTCGGGAAACGATATATAAGTGTTTGAATTGAGTGTACAGCAATAATCAGTGGTAGAGATGGTGGCAGGTAAGTAGATATAAGTACACAAAATTACACAAAAACAGGGGTTTTCAGATCAGGGAGTTATTAGGATGGAATCTGAGAGAATTTTGAAGAAAGAAGAGAATTATCAAAGATGAATTCAAAAATAATCTCATAGCATTGGGTTCAGAAAGACAGAAATACA